>KK114348.1:168469-214248 GCA_000611955.2 Stegodyphus mimosarum | reverse complement strand
CCCCCCCCCCCCCAAAAAAAAACTGTAAGACTTTTTGAACTCGACACTCGAACTCTATAATGTTGTCAAGAAGTAATTTAGAAACAAATGACAAACTCCTGACCATAGCGACAAACACCATACGTGAACTAAGTAAAAGCTTGTAATCAGGAACATACTCCATGTTTGGTACTCATTTAGCAACGTTGAGAAAA
Organism: Stegodyphus mimosarum; assembly: GCA_000611955.2. NCBI lineage: Eukaryota > Metazoa > Arthropoda > Arachnida > Araneae > Eresidae > Stegodyphus > Stegodyphus mimosarum. The sequence continues at coordinate 214,054 of KK114348.1, read as the reverse complement.
TTATTTGCGATACCATCGTCTAGCACAATCTCAAGCTCCCAGAAGCTGGTAGTCACGCAGTGATAAAAAAATAAAACGGCCAGTTGCAAAAAATTTTACGAGTATTCTTTTCAAAGGTCTTTAAGTCAGTAGTGTCACGAGCGGTCTTTATACAACAGATGATAGGTTAAGGGTTAATTTTACACGGCTTTTCTGAAATTTAACTTGCGTCTTTAATTCGGAATAAATTTCACTGTGTTTCTCAAATATAACGCAACGTAACGCGTTGAAACATGAATCTAATATTGTAGCTTCCTCGCATAATTCATACAATAGCCAGACCAAGGTCAGCGGAAAAACAAGGTCACAAGGACAAACAAGGTAACTTCTCAATGCCCGAGTTGAATGACGGCACTTTATTTATAAATTTGGGAATATGCAGACATAAGCTGAGTTGGAAGAAGTTGCCTTGGAGTAAACCAGAGTTTCTTAAACTGTGAGTTGCGACACCCATGGCGGTCGCTAAAAATTTTAGCAGTTCTGATTTTCTTTAACTTATTATAATAATTTTAGAATTACCAAATATTTTTACACAATGTATCTGAAAATAAATAAAGATAAGACAATACAGACAAAGAAAAAAAAACGAAAACCTTTCGACGCGTTCTTTTTATAATATAAACGTTCATTTTACTTGCTTTGCACGTGACGCTGTCATTTTGTCCGTTACGTATTTAAAATTTTCACATTGTTCTATGTCTTAAAATTAGAAATTAAAGTTAATGACCAAAAACTACAATAGTATATTACAGCACAAGTGAAAAAATTGACAGTTTCACTCGCGTGTGCGACGGATTTGCGCAATGCTCACGGGGTCCCACAAAATTTTCGTAAATATTATGGGGTCCTGGGGTCGTGAATAAAAAAGGTTTAAGAAGCCCTGGAGTAGACCATAAATCAATGACCAGACCCGCTTAAAAATTCTTCCTCTAAACTCGAAATTATTGATTTAAATCAGCTGTAGGTAGTAAGATTTTAAAATGACGCACAAATAATGCGTCTTTGCAGACTTTTTTTTTTCAGCCACTACATTCAACATAAACTGAAAAATATTTCTCGAGAAATTAGAAAATACGTATCTCCTGAAACCGATTAAAATTACGATTACTTGACGAATCCACCGATAAACTTTTAATAAATTAATCGGTTGATTAATCCATGAATTGGCTCATCAGTAGTTATAATAGAAGCAAAAAGTTAACTTTGTTTTTCGTAGTGTTACAAATTCTGTACATATGTAAATACTTTTAGTGAAACAAGTGAAATTTTAGTACTTTTTTGTGCATTGCAATTTTTGTGCATTGGCGAGATATCGCTGAACCTGGAGACCATTTGCCGGGATTATGGTCCGATCCCTGTGTAACTGTAATTAGCAGTGTGATTGGATAAATGGGGGAGGATTATCATCTCCATCAAGGAGAAGGACTATATAAGACCGGAAAGAGTACCACTTCCTGAGTTTTTAGTTCAGAGTTGACTTCGGAGTATTAAGAGCATTGCGAGTTTTTCCTTTTAGATGCGCTTCGCATTGCGCTCTGTTTAACGTTCTTAGTAGTTTGAAGTTTAAGCACTGATCGTACTCTGTGATATTGAGAAGAACTCTATTTATGTGAATAGTATTTATGTGGAAAGTTCCAGAAATGTAAAGTAAATCTTCTGGTAAAATTTTATCAAGCTGTCATCGGTTCTGCGTGTATTCAGTCTGTTACGAACTCGTACGCACGCAGCAGTATTTTACTTACGTATTATCCGACCCTTCTGTATCTCATTCATATCGGATATTCGAGATTCTTATATTTGCAAAATCCAGAAGCTGGAAAACTGTTTTGTAGCTAAGGGCGTTATTCCGAAACAGTATTTACAAGTGGTTTTAAGCAAGATTAGCGTAATAACCGACATTGTCCTACATCGCAAATAGCTTTAAAAATGGAGAAATATTTCAAAAATAATCTATCGAATGAATTTGTTTTGAAGCTTTCATTTAACAGACATTTTCTCTTCATAAAGCTTACTAGTCAACCATCACCAACAAACATTAAGTAAATCGTTTTCATTTCACAATTTCGCATTTCTTCTTCGTAACTACTTTTTGGAATCATCAAGGACTTTTCAGTTATGCCTTAATTAACAACTACAGGAATAAAAAGTTTTGCGGTCTTCATCAGCTTACACTGAGCAAAAAAAAAAAAAAAAAAAAGACATACAGTTCTATAACTCTCATTCTACTGGGCCGATTGATGAAATTCAACTTTCGTTTTTCATGTCTCGAAAGCGACTTACGATACTACTTACTTACGATATGTATTAGATTTATATAAAGCATTGTTCTAATGTAGGTATTTTGACACAAAATCGGACTTTTCCTGAAATTACATGCCAATTTTTTTCCATATTTTGATTCTACGACTCAAATTATTCCAAACGGCCAAATTTCGTAAAAATCGCAAGAGTAGTTTTTAAAAAATTCGCTCTCAAAATTTTAGCTCCTCCATGTTAATTGAATTTAGTATATATTTAATAATATCTTTTTTTTTACTAAACTTATCTGATTTTTCCTTTCATATCTCGAAATTTAAGTTTATCCCAAATAAAATTCGCCTTTTTTTATGAATTATTTTTTAAATTTATATTTTAAAATAATTTTTATAAATTTTTCGAAAAACATTTTGAATTTTAACCTACAAAAGTTTTGCCATCATCTTAACGTAGACGTATTTCTAAGCATACCAGTAAAAAAATTGGAGTTTGTTATTCAAAACTTTTTAGGATATACGTGAATTTACATTTTGGCGCGTTTTGAAATTTGGCTTATTTATCATAAGCGATAATAACGAAAATGTAGTTTACGCACTCTGTTAAAATTATTTGAAATTATGAAAGACGACATTTTCTCCGTTCGTGGACAATGAATAAAAGGAAAGGAAAATAAGTTGCTATAAATTAAGAAGTTCGCCGAGTGAATTATAACTCGGCGCCAACTGAAAAAAATCCACCAAGAGAAATTTTGAAATTGCTCCATAAATTTCTGACCAAAAATTACAAAATTTGACATCTAGGCATAATTTGTGCCGTAGAATCGAAATAGGTAAAAAAAAAAAAAAAAAATTGGTATGTTATTTGCGAAAAATTCTGATTTTGTGTCAAAATACCTATATTAGAACAATGCTATATATAAATTTAATATATATCCTAAGTCGCGCTTTCGAGATATGAAAAACGCAATTTAAATTTCGTCAATCGGCCCAGCAGCAAGGGCGATACAGAACTATACCACTTTTTTTTTTGGGGGGGGAAGGGCTTAGTGTATCTAATATACAGAGTTGTCACCGCGGAAGACTGAAATTGGAGAATGTCGGCATTCTTCGGTGAACGTTAACACATACCAATACGTCGGCGAAAGACTAAATATTTAGTTATATTCCTTATACATTTGGACCATCATCGGTGGATGCCAACAAGCAACCATATACTCTGATCAAGGTCGAAACGAGAAGCCATTATTGATGTTATTTTCTGTTCTCATTGAGAATGCAGTGTTCGCTTTAAATTCAATAGTTTATTTACATGTGCGGTTACTTCAATTTTGTTCTATTTTGATATATATTATAATGAGTTTTAATAATAAAGTATCATTTAAAAACGTAGCGAAAACAATTTTATTCAACATTCACCACCAGTGCATAGTGAATATCGATATTTGCCGATGAAGTCAGAAATAAGGATATTTAGCAAATATTTCGGACATACACCAAGCGAATATGTAAATGTTGATATTCACCGTATAATGTCGACATTCTCCAGATTTCGGTCTTCCAAGGTAACACAGTTCTTCATCGACTGCAATATAGATTTCTATCGTTAAAATACTGATGCTGTTTCCGATAAGTTCACAAAATTCTTTCTTTTCAATGTACTAATTTTTACCCCAAAAGTGTAATTTGCCCAGGAGGGCTGTTAATTTCGTTTTGGCACTTTGCGTTGGTTCACTATAAACGGCGTTTCACCTTTCAAATTGTTGCATCAACAATTTTAGCCCTGCGTTATATTTAAAGAAATATAATAATGAAAAATCTGCATGAATGTATGTATGTTTCTCGCACTGTAAAAACACAACGGTACCTAGAGGCATCAAATTCTGAATAACGTAATCTTCTACTGGAATACGGGCATCTGGAAACCCAAATTTGGAATTTGGAACTTGTTTTATTATCTAATTCACGATTTGTAAAACTTTCACGAATTTTTGATTAACAAACTCAACGACTTCAAAGCCAGCAATGGCAACACTGTACAGAAAGAAAGGGGGGTGGGGAAGAAAGAAAAAAAATGAAAGCTTTCAGATTTTACATTACGCCCAAAGGGGTGTTTTTTTAATGTTTTGAGTGTTACCTTTATTTATTAAATATCATATTCTTCGCACTTAAACAATAAAATTCAGTTCAAAAGCAATATCGCGACATAATTTTAAAATGATCGTATCGTTAGAATTTCCGATACACAGACTCGCGCGCTGGAGTTAAAAAATTTCTTTTTCCTACAGTGTTGCCATTGCTCGTTTGAAATCGTCAAGTTCATTAATTAAAAATTCGTTAAAGTTATACAAAATATGAAATAGATAATAACACAAATTCCAAATCTGTGCTTCTACATGCGCATATTCGAGTGGAAACGTACGTTATTCAAAATTGGATGGCTCTAGTACCGTTGTTTTATCCCATTTGGAGAAATATACATACATTTATGCAGATTCTTCATTATTTAATTTCTTTAATTATAATACAGGGCTCTAATGTTTGGTGGCAACAATTTGAAAAGTGAATTGGACATTTATAGTGAATCAACAGAAAATCGTAAAACGAAAACAATAGTCCTTCAGGGAGAAAGCCCCTTTGCACTAAAAAAGGACAAAAAGACAAAATACAGGGTGTTTTTAAAGTCCCGGATCCATTTTGATGTTTAATAACTCATAAAATAATAAAGATAGATTAAAATTAATAACATAAATGGTTAGATAGACTCAAAAAGTTTCATGACCCTTGTCAATGAACTTCCACAAGTGCCCCCCTTCGTCGCACGGAGAATATGAAGTCGATATTCAATTTCACGCCAGGTACCGGCAAGCATGTCGGCATCCACAAAGGCTATTGCGATTGTAATTCTGCCTTTTAGGTCATCTATGTTCGACACTTTCCTCCTGTAAACGTTGTTCTTTACAAATTCCAAAGGAAAAAGTCCAGCGGCGTTATATCGGGTGATCTGGGTGGCCAAGAAATTGGACCTCCTCGCCCAATCCATCTTCCTGTAAAAAGGTTATTCAAAGAACTACGAACGATGGTACCCCAATGAGGTGGTGCACCATCATGTTGCAAAAAGACACGTGGCTGAAGCTCTTCTAGTTGTGAAAATACGAAGTTTTCCAACATGTCTAAGTATACGACTGATGAGACCGTCTTTTTTGTAAAAAAGAAAGGCCCAATGACTCGGTCGTGCATTAGTCCACACCACACATTAACCTTTGGGGAATCCCTTTGTGCCTCTCGGTATTCATGGGGGTTTTCAGATCCCCATATGCGCACATTATGACGATTAACAATGCCAGAGAGATGAAAGGATGCTTCATCGGAGAACATTATGCGCTTCAGAAATTCAGCATCATCTTCTATCGTCCTTAGCATATCTGTTGCAAAGGTCATCATCCTAGGCCTATAATAATAGGCAATAGTTGCCAAAAACAAAAGAGAGAAAAATGCAATTAATACACAAGCGATATTTAGAAAAGTACAGATATTTAGACTGGAAAATGAAATTATCTGAAATTAACCACACGCGCAGACGATATTTACAAAAGTAAAGAAAGTCAAACCTGAAAAGGAAAATATAAAAGTTATTCCATCAATAAATGCCATAAGTTTGTTTATATCTTCATTATTTTATGAGTTATTAAACATCAAAATGGGTCCAGGACTTTATAAACACCCTGTATAATTGTTATCTAGCTACAATTTAGTTATTTCTTCATATCATCAGAAATCTGACCCTTGAAATATTAGGATAAATCGCCAACGGTGGAATCTTTGATATAAATCTTAGGCCGTGAATATTTCGCGAAATTTTACCGCTCTGCGAATTTTGTCTTTTTTTCCAGCGATAAAATTACTCCCCTAATCATGAATGATAAAAAAAGTTTTAATGACAGATATATGCTTAAATTTGCTAACTAGAATACAGCGTTTAATAAATAGTGGCCTACGTTTTAGACATACTTTCAAATGGTTAATAATATGACTCATGTTTAAGGCATGGGTGACATAGTTATAAGTAATCGATTTTAACGCCATTTTAATTACCAGACTCCTATTATGCTGTCAGGTTAAGTTATTGATTACGGCGAAGTAAGCGAAGGCAATTTGTCTTTCAGAATGACTTTGCACACGAGAAATTGTTTCCTATTCACGTTACAGATGGGAAAGATCACGAAAATTGGCATGCAGCTCGCCCAATTCGCTGAAAGATGAATGCTCAAATAGCTACTAAGATATAAAGAAAGAAAAATAGGCTGATTAGCTATTTAATCACCAAAGGCAATTTTATAAATCTTCAGATTTTTTCCAAGACTTTTAATGTTACGATCACTGGCTTTAGTTTTAAAATCGCTGCTTTCATATTTAAATTTCTCTCTATATATTTTACATCCGGCGTTTCAAACTCATATGAACCAAGCAGTCATCAGTATACTATACTATAGACCGTAAGACAGAAAAAATTACTTCATGTTGCATTTAAAAACTCAACAAATACATAAAATCTTATCTAACACTGTAATTCTAAAAGAAACTAATAATTATAACAAAAAATAATAATAAAAAAAGTAAAGGAAAATAATATAAAAATCTGAAAGCTTTCAGACTTTATATTACGTTTTATAAGTTTTGCGTGCTGTGTTACCTTTATTTATTAAATACTATGTTCTTTGCACTTAAACCATAAAATTCAACCCAACAGCAATTCCTAATGAACTCACATGTCATTAACTAGATTATAAAAAAATACTAGTGAATAGTGTTACGAACTTTGAGTATATGTAAATAATTTCAGTCAAATTATATGTAAACTAGCGGAAGTTTCCGATGCCAGTTAGGTTAGATTGAGAGTAATGCATCCAACAACAGAGAGAACGATTACCGCTGTAATCTTTCTCTAATAACGACGCAAAAAAATACGATTCCTAGTCATACATTTTTCAATTTGAAGCGATATGGAACCCACAAACAAAATTTCCACAGAAAAATAAGCTAATTCTCTCTCATTTATATCAGCAACAATGGCACGCAGTTTTTAATGATTTTCGTCTTTCTAATCAAATGGTTGTAAAAGCTCAAATTCCATCCAATATTTCACCTATATTCAATTTTTGTCGATTAAATATAGCAAATACTTTATCGTAATTGATCAGAAATCAATAACGCGAATAAACAAACATATACACAATCAGACGTTCATCTTTATATGTATAGATTTTGTAAAACTTAGAAATTTTTCATTAACAGACTTTACGATTTGAAAAGCGGGCATTAGCAACACATTTCGAAATATACATTTTTATATCCAATGGGCCAGATTGCTGCCACTCCGAAAAATGAGTGCGAAAATTAGCGCTTTCAGAGTTTTTAATTACTATTTCGGCTCATTAACGTCGTACGAAGATAGGAATAGTCGAAATGGCTTCCCATGAACTTTTGGAATCGGGAATAATGGATTTAATGTTTGGCAATGCTATTTTCATTTCGTCGTTGAACTTCGAAATTCTTTATTAACAAACTCTAGGATTTGAAAGCGAGCAGTGGCAACAACTTTAGAAATAAAGCACATTTTCATCTCCAGCTTGCGAAACTGTTGCCAGCGGAAAAAAATGAGGGCGAAAATGATCGTTTTTCCGAGTTCGTTATTAATATTCTCATTTTAGCTTTTTTTTTTTTTTTTGGAAAAAAAGTGGACGTCGACCTTTTCCGAGACCCAGAAGAGAATTGTAGAAAGTTTGGTGAGGATAGCTGTAGTAGTTACTGAGTTATTAGCGGATAAACAAACAGACTTGCTTTTTTATATATATATACTAGCGGAGGTGCCCGATGCCAGTTAAGTTAGATTGAGAATAATGCATCTTTCAATATATAGAACGATACCGCTGCAATCCTTATCTAATTACGATGCAAAAAATACGATTCATAATCATACATTTCTCAGTGTGATGCGATATGGAACCCACATAAATAGTTTCCATAGAAAAATAAGCTAATTCTCTCTCGTTATATCAGCAACAATGGCACGCAGTTTTTAATGATTTTCGTCTTTCTAATCGTAAAAGTTCAAATTCCGTGCAATTTTTTACCTATGTTCAATTTTAGTCGATTTAATGTGGCAAAACATTAATCATAATTGATCAGAAATTAATAACGCGAGCAAACAAACAAACACAAATTCTTGTTTATATGTACAAACTCGAAAATTTTTTACTAACAAACTCTACGATTTGAAAGCGAGCAGTAGCAACACTTTTCGAAATAAAGCATTTTTGTCTCCAACGCTCGACACTGTTGCCACTCGGAAAAATGAGTGCGAAAATTAACGCTTTCAGAGTTTTTAATAAATATTTCGGCTGATTAAAGTCGCACGAAGATGGGAATAGTCGAAATGGCTTCCCGCAAATTTTTGGAATCGGGAATAATGTATTTAATGTTTAGAAATGCTATTTGCATTTCGCCGTAAAACTTAGAAATTTTTTATTAACAAAATCTACGATTTGAAAGCGAACAGTGGCAACGCTTCTCGAAATAAAGCAGATTTTCATCTCCATCTTGCGAGACTGTTGCCACTCGGGAAAATGAGGGCGAAAATTAGCGTTTCCAAAGTTTTTAATTATCAATATCTGTGATTTTAGCTTTTTTTTTTTTTTTTTTTTTTTTTAAAGTGGACGTCGACCGTTTCAAGGATCCAGAAAGAAAGTCTGGTGACTATAGCTATAGTAGTGACTGAGTTATTAGAGAACAACCAAACACATTGAGTTTCTTCTTCGTATATATAGACAGACCAGCTTTTATCCGCGGCTTCGCTTGCGTTGATGTCCTTAAATAAGTTTCAACTCCGCGTGAATTTTAAAAATAAATTGAGTAAATTTTCAGTAAATACTGTCCTCCTTCAATACCTATAGGCCGCGGATGTTTTCTATTTACGCGGAGTGTATCACAAGAAATCTAGTAAAACTGCTACGCATATTTCCTAATAACTGAAAAATGTTTGTAAAAGAAGAACCAAAAGGCGGAAATCCTGAAGGATTTTAAATAATAAATTAAATTAAATAAATAAAAATTAATAAATGTTACGCTTTCACGCCTTAATTACTTAACCGATCATCATGAAATTTTCAAGAAATATTTTTGATATATTAGAAAAGGTTAAAAATGTTTGCGTGGTTTAAACCACGCACCTGTGCGCGCAGACAAACTTTTACATCGTTTAACTTATCGTTATGAAACTTTCAACATTTAATGTTTACACAACGACAATCATTTTAAGCTTTAAAACCTATTATATAGTTTAAGTTTCAACAGGTAAGTTACATTTTATAGCTTATAACGTTTTCTAACATATAAAAAATATTTCTTGAAAATTTCATGATGATCGGTTAAGTAATTAAGTCGCGAAAGCGTAACAAACAAACAAACACGCAAACAAACTCACATTCGCATTTATAATATTAGTTAGGATATCACAAATTTTTTCTCGTTGCCATTTAACTTTTGGAAGAGCTAATTTTAAATATGACATTTTACGTTTCATATCTTTAATATCTAGGGAACTAGCTTTTAAACTATTACGTATATAACAACTGTTTACCTCAAAGCTGTTTTAGACGTTAAACTGAAATCTGAATACAAAGATTAAATTGTACGTTCGTTCTAACATTGAGACTTTAATTTTTTTTAAATATATTTTGTAACTTTTTAAAATTTAAATCGTAAATTCTTCCAAGAATAATTATTTTTTTAACTTTTGAATTTTAAATGATTATTTTTTCGACGGCTAAATATATGAATATATTTTTTAATTTTTGATATTTAAATGATAAACTCTTTGAGGGATTACTATGTAATGTGAAGCTTTCTAAATGCTTTTCCCACCCTCTTCTTTCTTTCCTTAGTTGATGCTTGCAGATATTTATCCAGATAGGTAACGTAAGTGCAAAGCACGGTATAAAAGATTTAATGGTATGAGTATGCTCGGCATATTATATTCAGATAAGCATATTCGTACACATTAATGCATATGAATAGTATATATTGTAAAACAAGCATGTCAAGATGGAGGCTCTCGGCCCATACTTAACATAGCCGTCGGTTCACCTTCAGAAAATAAATAATAATAATAAAATAAATAAATAAAAAACTGAAATGTTTCAGATTTTAAACTACGTCCAAAGGGCGTTTTCTAACGTTTTGTGTGTTACCTTTATTTATTAAATACTAGCCGCTGCGCGGCCAGCCTTCGTCTGGCTTTTAAGTGTACCGGAAAAATGCCTAAAGAGAACAGCAAACATTAAATTTGAAAACTGCACAGAATTTTACTCTGCATAACAATTTTATCGAAAAAGAAAGAAAGAACAACGTTAAAAAATTCAGTTAAAAATGCATTACATATAAAAAGCATTCAATGAAATAAGCAATATCCCTTAATACAAATATTAATCATCCTAATAAATAAGTTAACCAACTTCCTGCTGCCTTCTCTAGACAAACGTCCAGTATCCAATAGAAACATTAAATTTAAAAACAGCACAGAATTATCGCCCTCATTTTTCCGGGTGGCAATAGTGCTGATATCAGCAACAATGAGTGTGTGCCATTGTTGTTCATATAATGAGAGAAAATTATCAATTTGATACTATTTCATCTTGTCTAGATGCATCTTGTGTACCAGATTTCATAAGCCTGGGTCTATTAGCTTACGCGCAGCACGAACGAAAGACACCTACACACACAGAAACACTCGCCCATTTAAATATAGATCTATAAATTAATTAAACAATTTACTTTTGCAAAAAGAAACAATCTTTCAATTTCTTAAACTGTTCAATAGAGTAAAATCTCGCTTTGCTATAGCCCATTATGTCTTAAAAGGACGCGATTTCGTCAGAAAACACAAAATTTAAAAAAAAAAAATCTAATTCGAATTTCGAAAAACTCGCTTCGAGGTGCACTGGCTCATGCAAAAAAATCATGCAAAACGTTTCAATATCTTACAAACAGTGAAATAAGCAAAAAATAACATGAAAGAAACTCAAAAAACAAAACATTTCGCGCAGAATTTTACTCTGCAGAACAACTTTATCAAAAAAGAAATCAATAAAAATGTATTATACATATAAAAAATGACAATGAAATATGCAGTATCCCTTAATACAAATATTACTTATCCTAATAAATAAATTAACCAACTTCCCTTTGCAAAATCTTAAGAACTCAAATGGTATAAACAGATTAAGAACTTAAACAGATTAAAAAATATCATGCAAAACTTTTTTATAATTAAAATTATATATAATTAAAACATAATATTACAATGAAATAAACAATATCCCTTGTAAAATGTTAATTATCCTAATAAAGTAATTAAACAATTTACCGTTGCAAAAAGAAACAACTTTTTAATTTCTTAAACTTTTCAGTCTCTTAAAAACAGTAACATAAGAACTACGATTAAAGATTGTTGCCAATCCGAAATTTTTAAAAGAATGAAACTATTCAAAATGATGCAATTTCATCAAAAATCTATCAACAACAATAAGAAAGGAAAATTGTTGCCAAAACTACATTTTAAAATATCTGAGATGTGAGAAGTGTATTCGGAAGCTTCATTTAAAAAATTTTAAAAAAATACAAAATATTATTATTTTTCCAAAATTCTTTTTTTAAAAGGAGTCGAAAGGATTAAAGTTCAACGTGTCCAAAAATCAAAGGAAAATAAACAGCCCATTTTTTAAAATAAGTTTTTTTTAAAAAAATTCCGCTGAAAAGGTGTTAAGCTCACCTTCCTAAATAAATTCGTATTTAATCGATTTATTGAAATACGAAATTTATTTTAAGTTCGTAAAATAGCTAAGTGTCTACGCTTCACGACGATGTAAAAATGAAATGTATAGAGTGAAATCTCGCTTTCCTGTAGCCCATTATGTCTCAAAATGACGCCATTTGGTCACAAAACATAAAATAAAAAATATTCTAAGTCGAATTTCGAAAAAATCGCTTCGAGGTGCACTGGCTCTTGTGTAGATACACCTATGTACCAAATTTCGTGGCCCTGGGTCTATTAGCTTACTCGCAACACGAACGAAAGACACACCCACACCCACACACACACACACACAGACTCTTTGTTTTATTATATGTAGAGATCATGTTCTTCGCACTTAAACCATAAAATTCAGTTCAACGGCAATATCGCAAAATGAATACATCTTTCAAATTTCCGATATACACAGTTCCGCGCGCTTTAGATAAAAAGGTTTCTCCCCCTCCCCTGTAGAGTGTTGCCACTGCTCGCTTATGAATCGTTTAATTTTGTTCATCAAAAATTAGTTAAAAGTTTTACAAAATATGAAATAGATAATAAAACGCATCCCAAATTAAGACTTCCAGATGCGCCTATTCGGGTGGAAACGCACGTTATTCAAAATTAATGGCTCTAGGTACCGTTGTTTTATCACATTTGAATATACATACAAAAATATACATACGTTTATGCAGATTCTTCATCATTTAATTTCTTTAAATATAAGACAGCGCTGCAAGATTTGATGGCAACAGTTTGAAAAGTGATTCAGACTATTAATGTTTCCGACGCAAAATCGCAAAACGAAAGCAATAGTCCTTCAGGCACAAAGCCCCTTTGGATTAAAAATCTAACAGCTTTCAGATTTTACACTACGCCCAAAGGGGCCTTCTTTTAACGTTTTCTGTCTTACCCTTATTTATTAAATATCATGCTCTTCGCACTTAAATCCCAAAATTCAGTTCAACAGCAATATCGCAAACTCATTTTAAAATGAGGAGACCTTTAGAATTTCCGATACACAGTTTCGCGCGCTGGAGATAAAAATGTTCTTTTTTTCGTACAGTGTTGTCATTGCTTGCTTTGAAATCGTTGAGTTTCTTAATCTAGAATTCGTTAAAGTGTTACAAAATATGAAATCGATAATAAAACAAATTCCAAATTCGAGCTTCTAGACGCCTATATTCAGTGGAAGATTACATATTCAAAATTGGATGGCTCTAGGTACCGTTGTTTTATCACAATGTGTGAAACATTCATACATTTATGAAGATTCTTCATTATTTAATTTCTTTAAATATAATACAGGGCTCTGATATTTGGTGGCAACAATTTGAAAAGTCAACCGACATTTATAGTGAGTCAACGCAAAATGCCAAAACGAAATTAATAGTCCTTCAGGGCAAATTGCCCCTCTGCACTACAAATCGAATCCGAAGCGCACGTTCTTGGATACTATAAACAACGGTCTTCTTACAAAAATATTTAGCTCCCTTGCGCGTGGAATTAAGAAAAATTCAGTGCCACTCAAAGCAAAGATTCAGTACAGAGGATATTTTACAAACATTTATTTTCGCGATTCTCAAAAAGCCGCAATTTTGCATCGTACATGATCTCCATGTTCGTTAGCATGTATAATTTATCTAACTATTGAAAAGGATTAAATCTCCAATGAGATTCAGCTTAGCAGACATTCATCTGATCGCTTGTTCTGAAAAACTGGTTGTTCAAGCAGCACCTCTCCAGATATTCGAAAAGTTGTCTGTAAGAAGAAGACGCAAGGTACTGGGAAAGAAATAATTCATACCTCTAATCTTTATATTCCTTCAATTTTTTAAAGAACTAGAATATTACGCAAGATTTAATGCATCAACTGGCTAATAAGCTATTAGATGGTTATTTGATGCACAATCAAGTACGAAAATGGCTTTTTCCCCTGCATTTGCAACCCGCATTATGGTACATTGGTGACTATTTGGTTTACTTGACATACTGTGTTAGACATGTCTGTCGTAAAAAACAATTGAAAACCCGGATATATGGAATCACAAGTAAAATTACTTCGCACCGGACTTTCTAAAAATATAATTTCTCTGAAGTTCTTCGCATTGCGTGAGTTTAAGCAAAAAGAGGGCGGTGCCTAAATCTCACACTTCTTGGGCGTTTCGTTTAACAGTCTGACAGTTGAAGACGCCCATCCAGTCAGTTAGCAGTTCATTCATAATCAGTTAAGTTGGACCACATACTGATTACAGATATTACTAACAGATAATGACTCAAACTGTCTGGAGACAAGGAGATGGTGTGAAAAAGCAACCAAGCCTTTAAACTAACCAGCAACAGTACTTGCTCGCAATCCAATCAATGACGCTTAAAAATAATTTTAAATCAAAACGCATATATAAAACAGTGAGGCCCAAAAAAAAGTTCAAGAGGGCAGTTTATGTTCTTTCCTAGAAACGAGCTGCTGCGTTTAATTGGACGCTACTATCAAAAATGCATCTTCCAGAAATGACAGGGTCAACTTCCACAGATCAAACCCGCTAGAAGACAGAGAGGGGGAAAAAATGTTCTGCGAATTTGATATGAGGTCCTTCGCACATCACTCAAAAGTATTCGGCAATAAATTATCTTGACGCTTTCCGTAGAAATAGAGCGCATTTTTATTTAATTTATTATTTTTTTATAATGTATTATAAATATCAGGCGTCTTATGTCTTTCTTCATTGGTGATAACATTTTTTATTTGATTAATTTGTCCGTTGAATGCTACAGCATGACTAAGAACGAAGACAACACATGATAAACTTCGCTCTACACAGAAAACTTAATCATCTACCGCTAGGAACTGTCTTCACTTTCATTAGCTTCTATTTAGAGATACAGTTACGGAGTTGTTATGTAAATTAGAGATGCCATCGCCCAAATTATAGGCATAGTCATAAGAAGTAACTTTTTATCGGGAAACTGGGAATAAATACAATTATTTGGATTTTCCATTCAACAAAGATAACAAATTCCAACTTTCCGATAAATTTAATTCATAATCTATTACTTCATAGAATGTTTATTCCACTCCGTATCTGGTTTAAGGTATCGTATCAGAAGGTGTCGGAAGATTTAAAAGATTTTTCAGAAATCTCATTCAACAAGACTTAACAATAAAGCTACAGAATTCTTTTCGAAGACATAAATTGCGAAATGCCCAGCTGCGGTGAGATAGCTTCTCCGCAAAGTAGGGTTAGGGTTGCCAAAAAGTTGCAGTGATAGGCAGGGTTGCCAGATTTGACGCAAAATCGACCATGTGGCAATTTGCCATACACGGAGCAAGAACATTTCACAACGCATTCTTAGCGGTTTTCTCGAGAGTATTCTCGAAAGTAAGTTAAAACTACATATACCCTCTAAGCACGCGGAGAAAGTAATGTCTTGATCGACCGAGTCGGGAGGCGGACTTTAGTGCTTTGTCGTGAAGCTGTCTTCACAGTTATAGCCTGAAGGCTGCATTCCTGATTGTTTCAGCGCGTTTGCCGTAGTTTTCCGACGAATGTAAACATGTCTTTGAAACTGTCCTGTGTAATAGTGCTTACTGGCAAATAAGCTGTGTTTTGATTTTTCATCAAGAATTGTCATCAATTACTTCAGACACAAGAAGTCGTAGAACGGAACAATACTGTTACGAACTTTGTACCTAAGTAAATAATTTTAGTGAAATTATGTAAGAAACTTTAATATTTTTCTGTATAATGTAACATGAAATGCTTGAAAGAGAAACATTCTGCCGGAAATATAAGAACACAAGAACAAGTCTATTTAACACTGAGTAAAAGGCTATCCCGTTAATTGGCGAGATATAAAATAATTAACGATGGTTTTTGCAACATTTTGGTCTGGTTCCTGTATAACTCTGTACTAGGTATTGTAATTGAGTAACTGTAATTGATCAAAATACATCTAAACTCCACTTTTAGCGTTTTTTTTTTTTTTTTTTTTACGAACCTGCAGCAATTGCACATTTCGTCTATTAGTTTCTAAACAATGTTCTAATAATCTTTTAAGAAAACATCTTCTGTCTTTTGAGTTTTTAAATATAACAGTATAATATGCAACTATAACACTGCATTTTCATTTAAATGAATCAGATTAAAAAGTAAAAAAAAGGGGGTACCTTAACAACTGCATCTATTGCTTTTAAAATAGCTTAATCTGTTAATTAATAACAGACAGATTTAATATGAAAAATAATATGTTGCGTTTTTCCGAATGGCAACAGACTCGAATGAAAAGTGAAAAAACGCATTAAAGTGCAAAAATGCATTCGAAAATTGAAAATTAGAAAGTATATAATAATATTTTTAAGAACTGCATCAGTTGCTCTTAAATAGCTCAGTTTGTTAATCAATAACAAACAGATTAAATATCGAAGAATATTGTTTTTCTGAATGGCAACAGTCTGGAATGAAAACTGGAATAATGCAAAATCGCGTTTCTAGACTAATAACCCTTCTGGGCTTATTAAAAAAAAAAAAATTCGTCACGGGTAATGCTGACACTTGGCCAAATGTAAACTTCTAGCGTCCTTGGCATATAACCCTTTGAATGAACTGCCCGACAGTCTTCAGTCGCCATCGACTGAGCACTGAAAGTCCGGTTAAAAAGGAAATTCTGTCCATTTTGAAATCCATCCGCAGTGGGAAAAGGAAATGCACGTCCGCAATGAATAACGGGGCAAAGAGGGGGGAGTGCAAGTTTTTCGAAATCGCTTCCTTTTTAACACCAGACTGCCTACATAGCTTGCGAAAGTGACTTACAACGATCCCAGCCTATTTCGAAAAATCTGCAATCCTCAGCACCACGCGAATTGAATTTATTATTTCGAGAATAGAAATAATATAAATCAATGGAGCAGGTAGGAAATATAAATCCTTTTTAGTTTCATAATCCGGGAGCTGGATTTTGCCATATTTTGCAAGAGCGACAGCAAGCATAGCGTTCTTCACTGAGGCCTGTACATATGTGAACCAGTTTAACCCTTTTATAAATGTGCTCACCATAAAGGAGACAGCATCTTTTCGAAAGTACAAGAAACTTTCATAACCGATGCACCGCGGGGAACAAAAAAAAAAAGAAAGAAAAAAAAAAAAGCTCTATATCTCTCGTTGTAGTGGGCCGACTGAGGATATGTATTATATTTATATACAGCCTTGTTCTAATACAGGTATTTTGACACAAAATCGGACCTTTTTCTGAAATGACATATAAATTTTTTTCCATATTTCGATTCTGCGACTCAAATTATGCCAAACTGCCAATTGTCAAAATCGCACGAGTAGTTTTTAAAAAATTAGCTCTCAAAATTTTAACTCCTCAGTGTTAATTGAATTTGGTATATACGAGGCACGTCCAGAAAGTAAGTTCCGTTTCAATTTATCTCCGCTGCAGCTCTGCGATCGCAGTTCCGCACATGCGCAGTAGACGCTCTGTATCAAGGAGAAGAAACGCGCGCCATTTGGAGATCGCTGTCAGTCACGTACGCTTTGTTGTGCTTGTTTACAATGTCGGTGTTGATTGAAAATCCCGCCGCTTGTGAAATCAGATCTGTGATTCGTTTTCTGAATGCGAGGAAAGTGAAACCTAGTGAAATTTATCGGCAAATTTGCGATGTTTACGGACCAAAAGCGATGAGTGATTCAATGGTGAGAAGATGGGTCCGAAAGTTCAATGACGGACGTAGTGATGCGCACGATGAAGAACGAAGTGGGCGTCCATCTTTGGTTACAGAAGAACTGGTTCACGCGATTGATGACAAGATCCATGAAAACCGAAGGTTTACAATTAGTGCTCTCGCTATGGAATTTCCCCAAATTTCACGATCACTAATGCATGAAATTGTTACCGAAAAACTGAAATTTCGTAAACTTTGCTCACGTTGGGTACCAAAGATTCTTACTGAGCAACACAAAACAAAACGGATGGGTAGTGCACTTCAGTTTTTGACCCGTTATGCTGAAAGCGGTGAAGAATTTCTGACACAGATAGTCACAGGAGATGAAACTTGGGTTTCTTACGACACCCCTGAAAGTAAGCGGCAATCAATGGAATGGAGGCACACTTCATCCCCAGCAAAGGTTAAGCCGAAGCAAATCTTGACACCTCGAAAAATGATGTGCACAGTGTTCTGGGACTGGAAAGGCATCTTACTCATTAATTTCTTACCGCGTGGTCAAACAATCAGAGCAGATGCTTATTGCGAGACACTTCGGAAATTGCGCCGTGCAATTCAGAATAAGCGCCGAGGATTGCTGTCAAAAGGTGTTGTTTTTCTTCACGACAACGCACGACCACACACTGCAAATGTGACGAAAAACCTCCTACAGGGATTTGGCTGGGACGTGTTTGACCATCCTCCGTACAGCCCTGACCTCGCTCCTAGCGACTTTCATCTGTTCTTACATCTTAAGTCTTTCCTTGGCGGTCAACACTTTAACAATGACGACGAGCTGAAAGAAACTGTTTCCAACTGGTTGAAGACACAGGCGGCAAATTTCTATGAAGAAGGTATACAAAAACTTGTGCCACGCTATGACAAATGCCTGCAATATTTCGGCAGTTATGTGGAAAAGTAGTTTAAGAGTTGTTGAATTTTGTGCAATAAATAACTTTTCTGTAGCTGTACACAATTTACTTTTATTACCAAACGGAACTTACTTTCTGGACGTACATTGTATTTACTAATCTCTCTTTTCTTATTAAACTTATTTCATTCTTCCTTTCATATTTCGAAATTTAAGTTCAGCCAGAGTAAAATTCGCCGATTTTTTATGATTTATTTTTTAAATTTGTATTTTTAAATAATTTTTATAAATTTTTCGAAAAACATTTTGAATTATAACCTATATAAAAGTTTTACCGTCATCTTAAAGTAGATACATTTCTAAGTATACCTGAAAAAAATTGAGAGTTTTGCATTCAAAATTTCCTAAGATATACGTGAATTTACATTTTGGCGTTTTGAAATTTGGCGTATTTATTGTAAGTGATAATAAGGAAAATGTAGTTTACGCACTTTGTTAAAATTATTCGAAAGTATGAAGGATGACCTTTTTCCTGCTCGTGCACAATGAAGAAAAAGGAAAATAAAATACACTGCTGGCCACCGTAAATGCAACACGGTGAAGGAAGCATGCAAATAACATGAAATTTACAACATGCATTAGAGGAGGTGAGATATGCAAATGATTAGAATTTCAGCGCAGACGCACATCACGCGCGCCTGTGGCTGGCGCCACTTCAAAGCGCTATTTAAGGCTTGGAGTTTTCGACGATTTCAAGTTAGCACAACAAACACTAACATTACATACACATTCGTCTCCGCCTATATTCCACCATCGAGACAGAGAGCTGTTGTTGAGGCAGATCTCACTAAACTACTTACACTTGGTACACATGTTGTTCTAGGTGGAGATTTGAACGCAAGACACCGCGCTTGGAACTGCTATTCAACAAACACTATTGGCAAATTAGTCTTCGAATTAGCCGGGAAGGCTGGTTATAGCATAGCAGCTCCTAAAACCCCGACACGGTGTGCTGCTGGTTCTACAAGTGTCATAGATTTCTTCCTGCTTCGAAATACCAGCGCTGCGCTGGATGTTTCGGAGCTTGACGAATTGTCCTCGGACCATAACCCTGTTAGAATGATCTTGAATATCAGCAGTTATACCACAACATACAAAAAGGCCTTTCGTACTGACTGGCAGAAATATGACAAAGCCTTAAACAACATTCAGTACTCTATACCAACGATACATTCGGGGAATGACGTTGACAGTTTGGTCAAGGAATTCACCGAAAAAATTCAATCAGCACACAACTATGCTCGATTTGAAGTTAAACAAACAAAGTCATATCAGCCAAGAGAAGTTCGAGAGATCATAGAACAGCGTAATGCAGCTAGACGCCTGTTTCAAAGAACAAGACACCCGGATGATAAAAGAAATTTTAACAGGTTGTGTACGGCAGTCAAGTCCGTCACTAAAGTACATGCACAACGCAGCTGGACCAACTACCTTGAATCGCTCTCCACGGATGATAATTCACTGTGGAAGGCCGTGAAGAGGTATACAAAATGCTACAAAATCATTCCGCCCCTTAAAGGCCCTGACAGGATCCACCACACTGAAACTGAGAAAGCAGAAACTTTAGCATTGCATCTGGAATCTCAGTTTCGCACTAACAACATAGGTGATACACAAACAGAACATCTGATCTCTAGCTTTCACTCCACTTTTACTCCAAGCCCCTACACAGACAACACCATTTCGGTCATGCCGTCGGAGGTCTGCAGTTACATCAAAACGCTAAAAAATGGAAAAAGCCCTGGATACGACCAAATCACGAATATGATGGTAAAGAGATTTCCTATGAAAACGATATGCTATCTTACTAAAGTATTCAACATCATTCTCAAGCATCAGCACTTTCCGGAGTCCTGGAAACTCGCCAAAGTAATACCTATCCTTAAGCCGGGAAAGCCTCCATCTGATCCAGGGTCCTACAGACCTATCAGTTTGTTGTCCACCATTAGCAAGCTCCTGGAAGCTGTTCTACTTAACAGAATGCAAAACTTCATTGATGAAAGAAATCTGCTCATCCCATACCAATTTGGGTTTAGAAGCAAGCATTCCACTACCCATCAACTCTACAGAGTGGTAGAGCTTATCTCCAGTGGACTGAAGACCAGAAAAGTTACAGGAGGACTCTTCTTAGATGTAGCAAAGGCCTTCGATCGGGTATGGCTGGATGCCCTCATATACAAACTACACCACCTGGGTTTTCCAGGCCACATCACTAACATTATTCACTCCTACCTAACCGGTAGACACTTCGTTGTTCACGTTTCTGGAACACTCTCATCCCCCCGTGCTATTCTCGCAGGGGTCCCCCAGGGGTCCCTTTTGGGCCCCACTTTATTCAACCTCTACGTGAACGACATCCCCACTACAGACAACACTACACTCGCAATGTATGCTGATGACACTGCGATCCTGACTCAAACTGCATTTGTTGGTTCAGCAATCCAACGATTACAAAATCACATACAATTACTTGAGACTTGGCTGACCAAATGGAAGGTCAAAATCAACGTGGACAAGACCACAGCAATTTTGTTCACCAAAAAAGAAAAATTTCCAAATCAGCTGAAACTCTATGGAGAGACCATCCCCTGGGCCAAGCAAGTCCTTTATTTGGGGGTGATCCTCAGTAAAAGATTCTCATGGAACCCACATATTACATGTTGTTTGAAAAAGTTTCGAGCACGTAAAGCATCACTTAACCCCTTAATTGCTCGAAACAGTGTTTTATCTATAGATAATAAGTTGCTTATCTACAAAACCATGTTGCGTTCTATTCTTTGTTATGCATGCCCGGTATGGGCGTATTCTAATAAGTCCATTCGATCAAAACTCCAAACAGTTCAGAACTGTGTTCTGAGACAGATTGTATGTGCCCCATGGTACATTAGGAATGCTAAAATTCATGAAGAATTAAAAATTGAACTGGTCAGGTCGTTCTGTGTTCGCCTGGCCAGACGTTTTTTCGATGGATTATATAATTTAAATAATTCCTCCATCACCTTGTATAGTTATGATATATATGACGATAATAATTTCCATCGCCCCATGGCGATACTCAACGATTGTATGTCATAATTCGATCTCCTCTGTATTTAATGTGCCTCTTTGTATCTGCTGCTCTCTCTCCTGTGTTTCTATAGATGAAATATTGTATTCAATTGTCTTTTGTAACCTTTATACCTCTATTTTTTCACACCAAAAGTGCGCACTTTTCCTTGCTTAATTCTGTATTTTATTTCAGAACCACCAGCTCGTTCGGCTTTCTGCACATTTAATTATAATTACCACTGCTGAGGTAGAGACTTTAATTTGTAAATATTGTATATATCTTTTTTTATTTTTTACTCTAGTGAGCATCTGATCCATTTAAGATTATCAAAAAAAACCTATTATTAATTTAATGTAAGTTATTTTTTGTATACATATTGTTAGAAACCTACTAATGATATTCGATGAGGGGTAGGGCCTTCGGCCCAGGCACCCTGGTGCCAGTACCACGCGACTCGAGCGTACGATTTCAAGTTCGGCTATTGTGTTTTTCTTGTGATTTTTTCAAACAAACGATCAATTATGCCTCGTAGTAAACAGCGATCATCGTTTGATCAAGTATCCGAGTTCGATAGAGGAAGGATAGTAGCCTACCGACAGTGTGGATTATCTTTCAGGGAAATCGGTAGTCGTGTTGGACGAAACCAAACAACTGTAATGCGGATATGTGACCGTTGGATGCAGGAGGGTACGACGGACCGACGTGTTCGATAGCATCCACCTCAGTGCACCACTTCACGTGATGACAGGAACATAGTGCGCATGGCAGTGACGGATCGCTCAGTCCCACCACGAACCATAGCACAGCACATTCAGTCTGTAACGCATCATCCAGTGTCTGCGCGTACCATTCGACGCCGTTTACAGCAGAGTGGTCTGTCCTCAAGACGTCCATTGCTTCGTCTACCCTTGATGCAGAACCACAGACGTCTCCGCCGCCAATGGTGCGATGAAAGAAGGATGTGGACGGCAGAATGGAATGAAATTGTCTTTACTGACGAGTCACGCTTCTGTTTGCAACACCACGATGGTCGGATTCAAGTCTGGAGACACCGTGGAGAGAGGATGCTGAACAGCTGCGTTATGCACCGCCACATTGGTCCTGCACCGGATATTATGGTATGGGGCAGTATTGGATATCACTCTCGCACTCCTCTAGTACACATTGCCGGTACTTTAAATAGCCAGCGCTACATCTCCTAGCCTTCAAGGCTTGCCCATAGCCATATTTCAACAGGATAATGCGCGATCACACGTGGCACGCATTGTCCAAGGGTTCTTTGTCAATCGCCCGACTGAATTGCTTCCCTGGCCGGCTCGCTGTCCGGATCTTTCGCCGATAGAAAACATGTGGTCTATGGTTGCTGAACGATTGACCCAGATTACATCCCAAGCTGCCACACCAGATCAACTTTGGCAACGCGTAGAAGCTGCTTGGTCCGCTGTACTCCAAGAACACATCCAAAGTCTCTTTGAATCAATGCCGAGGCGTGTGGCAGCGGTGATCTCCAACCACGGCGGCTACTCTGGCTACTGATTCTAGAAGGAACCACACTTCACAGAAGTTTATAAATTTAATCATTTGATACTTGGTCAACATGTTATCTACTAAATAAATTTTGTTCTGATATCTCTTGTGTTTCTTCGTGTTACAATTTGGGTGACCAACAGTGTAGGTTGCTATAATTTAAGAAGTTCGCCGAGTGAATTATTCTTGACGCAAGCTGAACAGAATTTGCCAAGATAAAGTTTTAAATTTCTCTGTAAATTTCTCACCAAAAATTACAAAATTTAATATCTAGCACAATTTGAGTGGTAGAATCGAAATAGGGAAAAAAATTGGTATGTTACTTCAAGTCCAATTTTGTATCAAAATACCTATGTTAGAACAAAGCTATATATAAATCTAATATATATCCTAAGTCCCACTTTGGAGAACATGGAAAACCCAATTTAAATTTCCTCAATCGGCCCAGTAGAACGGGAGATACAAAACTATCCTTATATATATATAAATTATAGTAAACAGTAATTATTTAAAATAGTAATTTTAAGATAAAAATTATAATTTAAACAGAAATTGTGTAAACAAATTAATGCTAATTATGAACTAATCTATAATATCATTTAAATTCAGTAGCATAAGTAAATCAAGTTCAATTTTTACTAATTAATAAAAATGAAACTAAATTTTATTAAAATGCATACATGAATGATTGCTGAGTAGGCCGGAGACAGACTTATCAAGGGGAAGTTGCCTCCAAACCTAGCTCCCCAATCATTCAATTCGTGTTTCGTCATTCATGTATTCAAGGGCAATAGTTAAAACCAAAAGTAAAGAACATTCAAAAAAAATACCACCTAATTGGTTTGAGAAATTAAAAACCAGGAGTAAATAATCATAAATAGTGAAACATTCCGAGAAAAATTAAATTTTTCTAATTTTTAAAAAATTTTATTTAAAAATTTTTTAAAATTTTTTTAATAAAAAAATAAATTAATTAAATTTTAGAAATTTTAGAAACCCTTGTATACATAAAACCTCCCCGACACGAATATGCATATTATTAAAAAATTTTTTAAATATTAAGTGAAATCTAAACCGAAACTATACAGAATGAAGAAATTAAATATTTTCAATTATTAAATATATAAATTTTTCGAAAAATCTTAAAAACTACATAATAAATACTGAAAAAAATTAAAATTAAAATTAAAAGCAAGTAAATATAAAGTTTTAATTTAAACTTACCAAACAAAATTGGGTAAAAGTATTGTACAAGTTAATAGATGGCGTGAAAGTAAAGTTGAGTTGAGGGCCAAATTGCATTGTACTCTTTAAATTAATAGAGGGCGCTAAATAAATAAAGTGGAGTTGAGTGGAGGGCTAAAATCTGCAATTTATGATTTAGAAATTATTTAATAAAATTAATTTCAAAAAATTCATAAATATTTATTAAATATTTTCATTTCCTAAAGATCAGGAATGCATGTTTAAATTTAAATTAACTAGACAAGCAATTGTAATTTTTTGTTTAAACTAACCAACTATTTAGGTATGGAGTGTGGCTGAGCCAATTTAAAGATGCAAGTGTGTAGAGAAATTTTTAAAAATTTTTTTTAAAAAATTTTAATTTGTGTGTAAAGTAGTAATTCTAGTTTTTAAATTTTAAATAATTTTTTTATAAATTTATAATTTGTCAATTGTGTGAAAATTTGGAAATTTTGCAAAAAATGTGCAAGTAATGTAAATTGTGGGTATGTTGAAAATTTGTGTAAAAAATTATGTGAAAATTTCTATGAAATTTTTTTAATATGAAATTTTTTTAAAAAATTTTGTGATTTTTTCTATGTTTTTTTAAATAAAAAATTATGTGAAAATTTCTATGAAATTTTTTTAAAATTTTTTTAAATTACAAATCAGTAAAACTTTAATTTTATAATTGTTAGTATTTATAATACTACAACTGGACTGGGTATAAAAATTGATTTCCAACCATCACAATACCGATTTATATTAACAGTTTTTGACAGCAAATGTTTCTTTGTGACTAGTTCTGTGAGAACAATTATTAGCTGAAAGCTGGTTTCCTATGCAGTTGTATGTTGTGGAGTATCTTCAGTAAGAGATTTAAAGCTTTAGGGCGCAAAAGCATCACAACTGCCTAAATTTCTCCAGAGCGCAGAAAACTGCCATTATGAAAAAGCTGCTCGCATTATAGCAACGGCTTTCTTGTCTGTCTTCATCAAAAACAACGCCTCTTAGGCTCAGCATGCCTAACATTAAGGCAGAAAGGATTACAAAGAAGTATTTTATACATATATATATAAAGTCAATTTCTACTTATGAGAATTTTCGCTACATAATGGGACATTACAGCCACTTCATCCAACTCTATAAAACTACAGTTCTTTTAATTCCATACGCTTTAAAAATCTTTAGAACTCTTATCTTACTGTTGCCATTTATTTTTGTTAAATTTATTATTTTTGTTAAATTTATTATTTTTGTTAACAATCCCATTTATCACAATCATGTACCATTATTTATAAGTTGTTAAAAAACCTAAGAATTCCTAATAAACGGTCATTATTTGTAAGTCTTAATATATGAAATTTTAAATTTTCATTATCTTTAATATGTTAAAAAGCTGTATTAACATCAGGTGCCACCCACTACAAGTTAAAAAAATGTATTTGAATTTGAGTGGATGAATAAAAAGTATTTTATTAACGACTGAAAATTTGAACAAGATATAGGCACAGTGTGAGCTAACAGTAGAAGTTTAAAAAATTCTGGAAGAAGAAATCTCTGTCTCAGTCCCGAGGTCCAAAATTTCAAGCCATCTTGGATAAGATATGATTTTTCAGAGCTGGTTACTTTAAAGTCACCACTTCGATTGCTCGAATCATCTCAGTTTAGAACTTACTTGGTAAATTCAACCATTTTAAGTAAAGTCTGTTCAAATGTTTTTACAGATGGATGGAATTTCTCAGAACCCAAAACGGGAAAGCACATTTGCTCCCTCCTCAGCTGCAGGAAAGTAACAGATTTCAATTTCAGTTTTACGTCCGCGAAATGGCCCAAATTTTAAAGTATATGAGTGAAATACGCGATAGGAAACTTCTGACACAGACAGTTCTCACGCCAATAAGAAATACTTGTTGAAACTGCTGGTTCCAGTTCAGCTTTTTGCTTGTGACCGCATGGTTTGGAAGGCAAAGAATATCTGGACGTTCTACTATAGCAACAAAAGGTGCCCTAAGAACAAATTTATTAAATAAGTAAATCAGGAAAATAGACAAAAATTGTATAGCTACAGCAATACTGAAATATGTTACAAAATAACTCTCCTGCAAAAAAACTACTGCGTTGCAGTATGTTATTTCTTGTAATGCTAGTTTCCAGAAAACGCCATGCCCGTCTTTTTCCTTGACTACTTTAGATGAAGCGCTTAACAATGAACAATGCCATGCATGTTATTAAGAAAAAATCTGATGTGTGCACCACATGACTTCCTTGTACGAAATATTAAATTATACGCATTTTTTTCCTGCATTTCATTTAAACTTATTTCCTCGAATTTAATTAGAGATACATTTCTCATTCAATTAATTCAGTTCGCGACATCGAAAAATACGTAAAACCTCAAAATATCTTTATTAAAAATTGAAAAATACAGAAAAATATAAAACGTAAATACAGTTAAAACAATTTAAAGACCAACTTTTAGAATTAAAATTAAGATTTCTAAGCAAAAACAAGCAATTCGACCTGCGGGCGAGAAGGCCGATTTTTCGTTGCACAAAACTGAAAGTTTACTTTTGGTCTCACTCGACAAAAAGATACTGAAGGCGCAGAAAGTGACTTAATTTGTTGTGGACGCTATGCTGAGTCAGTATATGGGATAATGTAATAACTCAAATGTTAATTCCAGAATGGATTAAGCATGATTTAATTCGCAATAATTAAAGAAAACATTATCTTTGCTGTTGTGCCGTTTAGTTTCTTTAGATTGGCAACAAATCCACTGTTCTGTTAAGTTTCAAATGTAAACAAATATGGCTGCTGTGGTAAAAAAATTAGGCTTAGCTGCACTGAAACAACTTTTAAATTGTTGATAATTCTTCAGATACTGTATGCAGGTTAATAAAGCCATAAAAACCTCAACCGGAAGATAAACACAACATAATTCAATCATATTTTGAAGCAAAAAATGAAAGATTTACGAACATATAAGAATTAAGAAGCTGAGCTCACTGAGCCGAGTAACAGAGTGGCCGATTGCAACCAAAATAGGAGGTGCACATCTACATGTTATAGCAGTCCTATATACAAAATTTCAACGTTCTGAGGGTACTCGTTCTTTAGTTATGCGAGATACACGCATACGTACGTACAAACACCACGAAAAAAAATCTCTTCTGAATCCATTTTAAATCAGTTTTATAATTTTTTTGGGGGAAAAGAGTCCTTTATTCTGTCCTTACGTACAGATGTCACGCAAAAACATCGCTAAATTACATTCGACAGCGGTCAAAATGGATATTTTCGTTGAAATATGGTACCCGGAAATTTTCGTGATTACAATACTTCCCTTACTTCGTACGAGGAAGTAATATCATGGGAATAGTAGATCCAAGGAACCAAAAACCAGACCCCAGAACCAGCTTGATTACCTAAGCTCGCAAGGCCAAGCTATGCCGAGTCAGGTTTTAAGGAGGCCCAAAGCATACTAAAATTACTTTTCTCTGCCATAAACAAAGTAATCACTGGGAGCCCAGGAAAACTGCTACGCAGAAAGCGTCAGACTACCTTAATCGAGTTCTGGCCGGAAGGTGTTAAGTAACGTTAAATAAAAGGACGCATAATGTTAGATAACAAATATGCTTCCCCTTTCGTGACGTCACTGAAAGTTCCTCCCCTTTGGATCATGCGATAATCACGCGCGAATGAAGCGGTATGAGAGCTTAATTTACCTTCTCACAGCGATAAAGACGATATTCGATTAAGATTTACGCAACCATGACATTGAAGCTACAATTTCGATATTAAATCTTATTTTGAATTATATGTGATTAAATATTTTTTACCAAGATGAGAAAAATCTGTTCTTCTTCGCACATACTATCTATCAGTTGCAGAAAACAGTCACAAGATCTAAGAAGGCGTAATTTACAGCGATGTCTCAAAAATGGGTGGAGTTTGCTATCTAATATTACTTTATTTATTACCTAATATTGCGTAAGTATTTCCGAGGCGGCACCCTTTTAGGCTACCAGATATCAGAGGTTATTCGCGTTATGAGATACTAAAAATGTAACCCGCAAGCTAGCAGTTGGACACTTCTGGTGCACGCTACTAATTTGTTGACAAGAACAGTGGTATTTGCCAGGTACTTGCCAGTACAAATATACTTACACTGTATCACCTGTGGAAAAAAGCATATTACTGTCAGTTCATTAAACTTTCCAAAAGTACTGAAACTTTTCGACTCCATCTTACGTTTATTATACCGTAGTTACTATTATTTTTATTTATTCTAATATTTGGGCTTATAGTCATTGACGCTGGCAGCTACTATTTATCGGAAAACCACGCGAAAGCTACGTGCGTAAGGAAGTTGCAACGTATTTTCGCTTTCCTTACTGCATGTCTTGGTGATGCAATTGAAAGCTCGTCTTGCTAGCAGTCGGAAGGTTCGCTGCTTCCTAGGTCATTGACTGTCCGCGTACTTTCCTAAGATTGCCGCCCCCAAATTAAAAAAGGAAAGTGCTCAATGATTAATAAAATTTTTATTTCATACTCACTAAGTACTTACATATGACAAATTGCATAAAGAGTACTTACATATGACAAGTACTTATAATGAGTTTAATACATTTAAAATATTTAGGCGTGGTATCACGAGAGTCCGGTTGTCCTTGCTTTTGGCCGCCCGCGTACTTTCATGCGCTGCACCCCCGCTAGGAACGGCCCTGGAAAGGACACTGCATACTTTCATGTTTCCTGCTTTGACAAACTTAATGACTCTTCAAAGTTACCTCCACTTAGGATTTCACAAGGACTCACCAAACACACAGCAAAATCGTCAAACCTGTGTACCCAGCATGTTCATCTAAGCCCATAACGAACTAGTAAGTCACAGTTACCTGATTCTTGGTAATGTTATTTGTTTTTGATAATCATCATTATGTATTCACTTATCGTTAGTATGTAATAATTTTCATGTAAACATTATTTATGTATGTATGCTATGATACTGACCCTTGTACGTTCTCGTGAAATACCAGTGTTTCTACACGTCAGCTTTGCTAATAATGTATAACTACGACGTAACTTCATCCGTTAATTGATTTCTAGTTTTATTTACTAATTACCCCAGTTCCCCCTTCAACTACCTTTCACTGAAGGAATCATACTTACTAACTTCTTCTCTTACAGCTTTTCATGTCACCAGCTCACACATTCCATTTCACCTTAGCAGTAGTTTCACACAATTTAGTGTATAGTCCAAATTTCTCCTGTCGCCTATTCTATAAACCAAAGAACCCTATAAACCAAAGAACCTATTCTTTATAAACCAAAGAACCTATTCTATAACCGCCTATAAACCAAAGAACCTATTCTTTGTTTAAACTCTTGCTAAACGTAACAGTCGAACCTGTCCAAACCAACTTCGAGCTTTGGCGCTTTTTGGCGACACATATTTCACGCATGCGCAGTTGTTTCCCTTTTCGTTGGAAGGGAGCCACTTCTGCTTCTGCGAAGTTTTCCTTCTTAACAGTACATATTCTTTGATATAGTTCTTATGCTTGCCTTCACCAAACGCAAAACTTATTTAAACTTCTAGTGGTTGTCAAACCAGTTTCAATTAAATACCACACTCATCATCACAAAGGTGCGCACGGACAAAAAAGCAAACGGGGCACCTGCCCCTCGAAATCAAATGTTTTTGTTTTGTTTGGATGAAATACTGTGTTGTGTAAACTAATGAAGTACTGCTCCTTTTCTAATCTGATTAATTAAATAAGAATTCATTAAGGAAATTACTCTTTCCAATGTTTCCTCTTCCTGCACTGGTAAATTTTTTACGGACTCCCACACCCACCAAGACAACAGTCGTATAACTGTGTATCATATTTTATTTCTTTATACGAAGCAAAGGAAGCATTGTAATCACGAAAAATTTCGGGTACTCATATTTCAATGAGAATATCCATTTTGACCGCTATCGAATGCAATTTAACGATGTTTTTGCCTGACATCTGTACGTAAGGACAGAATAAAGGACTCTATTCCACGAAACGGATTATAAAATTGATTTAAAATGGATTCAGAAGAGATTTTTCATGGCGCCTGTACGTACGCACGTATGTATGTTTGTATCTCACATAACTCACTTGTTACTTGGCTCTGTGAGCTCACTTTTTTTTTTTTTTTTTATTCTTATACGTTGGTAAACTGCGCATTTTTTGCTTTCAAAATGATTGAATTATGTTGTTTTTACCTTCCGGTTAAGGTTTTTATGCTTGTAGAATTACCAACAATTTAAAAGTTGTTAAAGTGCGGCTAAGCCTAATCACTTTTCTATTGGCGGTGTAACGTTTCCGAGCTTTTATGGAAAAATAGCAAGACAGGATTGTCTTTTTAAAATTTATTTAAAACTCAACAACAAATTCATTCGTGATTAAATAATGGATGAATAGCGTAAACCGTTACATTGCTATATCTTACAGAAGGGAAAAAGCGAGTTTCCCACAGAGTTCTCTGACTACATGTCCATTCAGCTCCACTGCTTCGTCTCTTCTCACAAAAGAGCAGCGAACAGCCGTGAACAAGTCGGCATCATAAAAGCATTAGGGGATAAAGACCCATTAGCCTTCAGGACATTCTTCCTGGCCGAATCGCTTACACCCTGGCTCTAAAAATGAGTTTCTTTAAGTTAGTCCGAAACAGGAAGTCTCTAATAATATCCAGCTGGTTATTTTCCTAATGATTCATTTGCTGTTACAGTTTGTCACAGCTTCCTTCCCTCCCCGGGGGGGGGTCTTCTGGACCATAATTACCACCATTAGAGTTCACCATATTGTTAATAAAATAAATTATAGTAAACACACATTTTTACATCAAACAGGTGTAAGTACCATGGATTAAACATGAAATTATATTGAGGGCAGTGTACAAATAATATAACATACTTAGTGTACAAAAAATACTAATGACTAATTACATTCAGACAAAACAGAGCTTACCCCTTTTTAGACAAATATTACACAATATGCATTCTTTTACTTATATAGATTTACAGAAGAACCATACAAGACAGTAAAAAATATAAAATCAATATAATATCAAGTTTTTCGGCTTAGAGCATCAGCATTTTTATTGAGTTTCCCCGAACGATGAATAATTGTGAAATTGTATGGCTGAAGAGCCAGAGCCCAACGCATTAAGCGAGGATTATTACTGGCATTAGTTCGTAACCAAGTTAGAGGATTATGATCAGTTTGCACAATAAAGTCTTGCCCGTCTAGATAATAGTGAAGTTTCTTTATACCAAACACTATGCTGGCGCATTCCTTTTCAGTGGTGCAGTACTTTTTCTCTACCTCGGAGAATTTCTTGCTCAGAAATATAATGGGATGTTCTTCTCCGTTACTAGTGAGCTGTGTTAATACAACTCCCATACCATAATCAGATGCGTCGGTTTGTAGAATAAAGGGAAGAGTAAAATCGGGTGCATATAAAACTGGGTAACTTGTTAATTTCTCTTTTAATTCCGTGAAAGCCCTTTCGCTCTCAGCATTCCACAGAATATCACCCTTTACTGATTTTCCTTTTAAAAGATCCGTCAACGGAGCGGCGATTGCTGAGTACATCGGAATATAACGGCTATAGTAGCCCGCTAATCCCAGAAATGCTCTTATATCCGTTTTAGTCTTGGGTGTTGGGAAATCTCTTATAGCTTTGGTCTTAATTTCCGACGGTTTCCGGTACCCTTGGCCTACAACATGGCCCAAATAAAGGACATGTTTTTGAGCAAAACGACATTTTGAAGGTTTAATGGTCAATTTCGCTCTACTTATACGTTTCAGCACAATTTCCAGATGCTTGAGATGACATTCCCAGGTTTTTGAAAAAATAGCCACATCATCCAGGTAGGGAACTGCAAATTCTTCGCATCCATTTAATACCTCTTGCATCATCTTGGAAAAAAAATAAGGAGCGTTTTTTAAACCAAAACTTAACCGTAATGGCCTGTAAGTGCCGAAACTGGTTACAAATGCGGCATATCTTTGAGCATTAGGGCTTAAGGGTATTTGCCAATATCCCTTAGCTAAATCTATAACCGTGATATATTTTGCAGAAGCAACTTCTT
Organism: Stegodyphus mimosarum; assembly: GCA_000611955.2. Lineage (NCBI taxonomy): Eukaryota > Metazoa > Arthropoda > Arachnida > Araneae > Eresidae > Stegodyphus > Stegodyphus mimosarum. Next base: position 181,347 of record KK114348.1, on the reverse strand, counting down.
CTACCCGTTCTTCTATATTGGGTAAGGGATAGAACTGGGTACGTGTGATTTCGTTTAATCGTCGGTAATCCACACAAGGTCGAGGGTCCTTATTTGGAGCTTCTACGAGAATCATAGGAGAAGTGTAGTCTGATTCCCCCACCTCAATAATTTTTAGGTCAAGCATTCGTTGAATTTCTCTTTTTAAAATTTCATTTTGTCGATGTGACATTCGATACGGCTTAGATCGTACCGGCTTATTACTGATAACTTCAATATCATGTTCTACGAGGTCTGTCATTCCCGGCTCGTTAGAAAAACTTTGCGAATATTTATTTAATAACCTCTGCAATTGATCTCTTTGAGTAGGTTCTAATAATTCTTCCAAATTGCTACTTTTAATAACCTCAGAATAATCGTAAACGTTTGGATTTGTATCAATATTAGGAAAATCTATTTCAGTCTCAATCTGGTCAGAACCCTCTTCGCTACAAGACAGGTAATTAATTACCTCAGGTCTTTTATAATATGGCTTTAACATATTGATATGATAAATTTGGGATCTTTCTTTTTTCCCCGGTAAGGATACGATATAATTTGTTTCGGATACTTTATTTTCAACTTTGCCCGGTCCTGTCCATTGAACCGAAAGTTTATTTGCCTTAGAAGTGGCCAAAATTAAAACCAGATCACCTTCTTTAAATTCTCTTTTTATGGCATTTTTATCATACCATTTTTTTCTCCTGAGTTGTTGATCTTGCATTTTCTCAACTGCCAACTCTTGACACTTTTTTAAGCGATTTATGAGTCTAAAAACATACTCGGTTACTGGTTGTTCCTCCTCTGGTGAATCCGTCCAATGTTCGTATAACAACGTTTCTGGAGTACGCAAATTTTTTCCGTGGACAAGTTCCGCAGGTGTGAAACCCGTGCTTTCATGCGTCACAGTTCTTAAAGCAAGAAGAGCCGCCGGTAGCACCTGTTCCCAATCAGAATCAGCCTCCAAACATAAAACTCGTAATATTCTTTTTATAGTACGATGAAATCTCTCCACTGGATTAGACTGAGGGTGGTGTACCGAACTATGACTAACTTTGATACCGAAACGTTCAAAAAATTCTGTGGTCAGATTGCTCATAAATGAAGTTCCTTGATCGCACTGAATCTCTTTAGGGAATCCCATTCTGCTGAAAAGATTTAACAACGCATCCACTATTGTAACCGAAGTTATATCTTCGATTGGAAGAGCCTCTGGATATTTTGATGCTACACATATAGCAGTTAGTATATATTTGTTTCCTTTAGATGTGGTTGGCAAGGGTCCACAAGTATCTATGTTTATTTTTGAAAATACTTCCGATATCACAGGGACTAATTTCAGAGGCGCTTTTTTTCTATCGTTAGATTTCCCCACTCTTTGGCAAGGATCACAAGTTCGAATATAAGTTTCCATATCTTGATAACATTTGGGCCAAAAAAAATATCTAGCTAGATTATCTTTGGATTTAGTTACGCCCAAATGTCCGGACACTTGTTCATGACATAAACTCAATATCTTCTCCCGACAAGTTTCAGGAATGACCAATAATTTCCGTACATTTCCTAAACGATCTTCTTGACACTTATACAGCAGCCCCTTTTCTATCTTGTAAATATTTGTCGAAGAGTTATTTTGAGAGTCTCTTGTCGCTATGTCAAAAAGCGGCTTTAAATCTTCACTCTGTTGCTGTAATTGAAGGAATTTAGTCTTGCTTATTGAAAGTAGAGGAGGTAGGTCATTGAACTCCGAAACGGGCAGGAGCGACTTTCTGTCTTCCTGTTCTTCTTGTTCCGTCCCCTGGGAAGTATAATCGTTCGCGAGGGAGGGAAAACTCGGTAGGGGTACAATATTCGTATGCTCACCCCTTTCTTTTGCTGCTTGAAGGCCTTTCTCTTCGCTATTGATCATTTGTCGACGTTTCTGAGCCCGCGTCTCCACTGCGTTAACTTGGAAAAAGTATTCCTTATTTTGATTTTTTCCTAATTTTGCAGCCGTCCGATTCCCTAATATATAACGTCCTTGATCAAGCTCATTTCGTATGACTGCGGCCTTTGTTAATATTCGTCCAAATTCTGCTTCTATTTCAACATGTGCTAGGGGAAGACATATAGGTGATTCATCGAACGGTTGTTTTACCCAAACAGTTTCTCCTGTTAACATTGAAGGGGTAATGTATTTTTTACAGATCACATCAATGGATGCTCCAGAATCCCGTAATACAGGAAGATCGAACCCGTTAACCTTAGCCATTGTAGTGTATGGCGCTAAATAATCTTCTTCATTCTCTTGTACCCTGTTAACAACAGCCGTAGATTTAAAGTCTTTCTGAGCTTTCGGACACTGCGGCCTCAAGTGATCGATTGAGCCACAAGTATAGCACTTAAGAGGTTTACGTACTTCAAAATGACGCTCATCTTGATTTCGAAAAGTTTCTGTTTTTTTCGAAACTTTTTCCCCAGCCTGTTTATACCTTGGCGAATCTCTGAAATTAGGCTGATTTTTATTTCTCTTTTGCGACTCCGAACCATGAACTGGAGAGACCTTTTTCCGGTATTCACGTACGTTTTCATAATCTTCTAACAACTCGGCTAATTTATTTGGGGACGTTATCTTGGACCATTCATCAATAAAATGCTGGCGCACTTCGAAATTTACGCGACGCTTCATTTGATCCGTTATCATCAGGTCTTTTAAAAGTTCAAAATCATTAATTTCCAAGCCCGAGATCCATTCTTCAAAATAATTTCTTAATTCAAATGCGAAATCCCTCCAAGTGGTTTGAGCGTTTTTTTGGGTTTGCGAGAATTTGATTCTAAATTTTTCTGGGCTCAGTTTAAACCTTTTAAGAAGTATCCCTTTTATGTAAGCATAGTCATAAGCCTGTTCTTCTGGCTCTCGCATAATCAGCTGAACTATCTCTGTTGGCAAAAGTGTTAATAAAACAGAAACCCATTCTGATTGGTTTAGATTCGCCCTCTTTGCTTGGCGCTCAAACATGACTAGGTACAAACTAACATCATTCTCTTCGGGATCAAATTTTTGGATCATTTTTTGAAGTTCAAAATGGTTTCTTCTAGGCATACTTTCTTCATTCCCATCAATTAGATCCTTACCTTTAGCGGCCTGCAATTTCATTTTGGTTATCTCGAATTCTCTTTCTTCTCTCCTAATTCTATCTTGCCTCTCTTCGTCTTCTCTCCTAATTCTTTCTTGCCTCTCTTCTTTCTCAAGTCTCACTGACGTGATATTTTCCAACAGACTTTTAATTAGTTCCTCCTCGTAGGCTTCATTTCCCATAATCAGCTGTCTTAAATCTAATATCCTAAGCTGGGGTCCAACCTTTTCCCCTAACTCTTCAGCCAAGGATTTAAGGTCCTCTTTTCTAGCTTTTGCTAAGAATGCCATGATATACCCTCAACTTATACTCTAAATCTAATGAATCTCTCTTTATATATATAAATTTGATATACAACTAAAATTTACAATTCTGAGGCTCAGTATTTAACTCTTAATTTTTTTCAGAACAATTTCTGGTATTCTAAACATACATTCAAGACAATTTACACTATACTGTGAACAGGATGCACTCAGTTGCAATTAGTTAAATTGAGAATTTAAGATAATACAATATGCTTTAGATAATACAATATTCACATTCAGATCATCAAAACTTTCATAGTATATTAAGGTATGCATTCAAAAGTAAATTAAAATAAACGTATAAATACTCATAAATATCAATACAACCACAGTTTGAACGTAAGATATTAGTGATTTCTAAACTTTCTGTTAACACTTTCAACTGAAAATTTTCACTTCTCATAATTCTTACACAAAATGATAATTCATATTCTGTACTGAAAATCAAATAAACAACAGTTTAATTTTAAGCTACCAAGATTTACTTATCTTCATTTTTAACACAATGAACTGAAAATTTTTGGAATTATAATTCTTACGTACTTATATTTCTTACATGAAATACATTCTTACAAACTTATAATTCTTACATACCATAACAGTTTACATTTACTTCTAATAATTATAACGTTCAAGACGACTTACAATTGATAATTCAGAATACCCTTTAAAAGATAGAATCTTTAGAAATATTACAATTTTACTCTTCAATTATAGAAGCATAATAGTAGCAAAACTCACAACAATTCACTCTATTAATACAACTTCAAATTCTTAAGATATTATTTAATTATAATTTCTGAATTCAAAATTCTAAATTTATTCCTAAATTCTTAAATATATTTTCTTATCTGAAACATAAATATCAATCAACGCATTTGCAAGCTTCAACGAAACCAATATTTGTTAGAAAACATTTACCTGAAGTGACATAAATGACACAATAGAAATACTATATTTAATAAACCTCACTGCCTCAATATAAAAAATCCAAGGTACTTACCCGCCTGGACTGTAGAGTTGAAATTCTGATTGAAGCCTGGAACATGAAAGTGTTGAATCTCACAACTTAATTCTTTTATTGGACGCTGAAGGCACATGCACTAAATTACCACACAAACGTATATCACCACACTACACTTTCCGGACACTACAACTTAAAGATGCTGAAAATCTTCGGACAATGGCTGTCCCACTAAACTTCAAGCGAATTGAATTTCGGATCCTGGTGGTCCTCTCTTTCAGCCGGACTGACGTCTGGAATCTTCTTTAGAAAAACACAAAGCTGAATTTCGGAGCCTGACGGTCCTTTCTTTCTTCCGGACTGGCGTCTGGAATCTTCTTTAAAAAACACAAAGTTGATTTTCGGAGCCTGACGGTCCTTTCTTTCTCCCGGACTGACGTCTGGAACTTAAAAACACAGAGCTGAAGTTCGGAGCCTGACGGTCCTCTCTTTCTCCCGGACTGACGTCTGGAATCTTCTTTATAAATCACAGAGTTGATTTTCGGAGCCTGACGGTCCTTTCTTTCTCCCGGACTGACGTCTGGAACTTAAAAACACAGAGCTGAAGTTCGGAGCCTGACGGTCCTCTCTTTCTCCCGGACTGACGTCTGGAATCTTCTTTATAAATCACAGAGTTGATTTTCGGAGCCTGACGGTCCTTTCTTTCTCCCGGACTGACGTCTGGAACTTAAAAACACAGAGCTGAAGTTCGGAGCCTGACGGTCCTCTCTTTCTCCCGGACTGACGTCTGGAATCTTCTTTATAAATCACAGAGTTGATTTTCGGAGCCTGACGGTCCTTTCTTTCTCCCGGACTGACGTCTGGAACTTAAAAACACAGAGCTGAAGTTCGGAGCCTGACGGTCCTCTCTTTCTCCCGGACTGACGTCTGGAATCTTCTTTATAAATCACAGAGTTGATTTTCGGAGCCTGACGGTCCTTTCTTTCTCCCGGACTGACGTCTGGAACTTAAAAACACAGAGCTGAAGTTCGGAGCCTGACGGTCCTCTCTTTCTCCCGGACTGACGTCTGGAACTTAAAAACACAGAGCTGAATTTCGGAGCCTGATGGTCCTCTCTTTCTCCCGGACTGACGTCTGGAATCTTCTTTATAAATCACAGAGTTGATTTTCGGAGCCTGACGGTCCTTTCTTTCTCCCGGACTGACGTCTGGAACTTAAAAACACAGAGCTGAAGTTCGGAGCCTGACGGTCCTCTCTTTCTCCCGGACTGACGTCTGGAATCTTCTTTATAAATCACAGAGTTGATTTTCGGAGCCTGACGGTCCTTTCTTTCTCCCGGACTGACGTCTGGAACTTAAAAACACAGAGCTGAAGTTCGGAGCCTGACGGTCCTCTCTTTCTCCCGGACTGACGTCTGGAATCTTCTTTAGAAAAGCGCGGAGTTGAATTTCGGAGCCTGACGGTCCTTTTTTTCACCCGGACTGACGTCCGTATTCTTTCTTTGTTAAGCACAAGAGTTCTCGTTCGATGATCAAACTAAAACTGCTTCGTGGATTTTCATCATACCTGCTGCCACCAAATTATTATAGCTGTAACGTTTCCGAGCTTTTATGGAAAAATAGCAAGACAGGATTGTCTTTTTAAAATTTATTTAAAACTCAACAACAAATTCATTCGTGATTAAATAATGGATGAATAGCGTAAACCGTTACATTGCTATATCTTACAGAAGGGAAAAAGCGAGTTTCCCACAGAGTTCTCTGACTACATGTCCATTCAGCTCCACTGCTTCGTCTCTTCTCACAAAAGAGCAGCGAACAGCCGTGAACAAGTCGGCATCATAAAAGCATTAGGGGATAAAGACCCATTAGCCTTCAGGACATTCTTCCTGGCCGAATCGCTTACACCCTGGCTCTAAAAATGAGTTTCTTTAAGTTAGTCCGAAACAGGAAGTCTCTAATAATATCCAGCTGGTTATTTTCCTAATGATTCATTTGCTGTTACAGTTTGTCACAGCGGACATATTTATTTACATTTGAAACTTAGGAGGATATTGGATTTGTTGCCAATCTAGAGAAACTAAGCTTCGCAATAACAAAGATAATGCCTTCTTTTATTATTGGGAATTAAATCATGCTTAATCCACTCCGGTATTTATTCGAGGAAGCAAGTGTTTAAGATTTACTTCGTAATTTGAAATATAGATATTTTGAGTTTTTATGTATTTTGCCTTGTCGCGAACTGAACTAATTGAATGAGAAATACTGAATCGTCTGCGAAAAACTGTTTCTTTCTTTTTGTTTGTTTAATTTCTTTTATACAGCGTTTTAAATTTATTATAGTATTTGAATAGAACACGTGGCAATGAGTAGATAATTCTTCAGATTTAATACATAATTTTTGTGCATTCTGAGTCATAAAATGAATGAGATGTAATGATGTTAAGTGAATCTAGCGCCAGAATCTCGCTATGGTAAACAAATATAGTGAAGTTTAAAGAGTGTATTTTTTCTATTGTGGTTTATGCGCTATAGACGAAGTATATTTAATTCAATCCAATAAGTTTAAATGAAATTCAAGAAAAAATGCGTATACTTTAATATTCCGTACGAGGAAGTTATATGGTGTACACATCAGATTTTTTTTAAATTTGAAAATTAAAGATTTAAATTTCTTTTATTTATTTAAATTTTTTCATTGAGTAAAGTTTCAAACAAATTCGCAGTGCAACTGGCTAGAAAATACAACGATGTCTCCTCAAAGGTAGTTAGTTTATGGCATTCCTAGAAAGTGAATGCGACAATGCAGCTTTGGAGGAAAAAACCACAAATCATTGATGTATTGGTAAGCGCGGACATCACCTAACCTCCGATCTTGACCTATCTGTGACGAGATCCTTCGCGCAAGACAATGGAGACAAGACCGTGTCCTAACGGTGGTCCGTCACGCAAGGCCATTGCACAAGGGAACAAATGCGAGCGACCGCCGACATTTCGCCACCGAAGCGAGCTGAGTTGCGCGCCGTTTCAGGGTGAAAGACACCGAGAGCGAGTTTCCGGTAGAAAGGGGTGCGGTGACGTCACCACACTCGCCCACTGCAACACGAAAGTAGTAGAGTAAAAATAGTCTGCAGCGATTGAAAGAAAGTGGAGCGAACGCGGAATTGCCAAGAAATGTCAAATGGAGGTCATGGCAAACTATCTTCTCTACAATGGGAGAATATGATAATAACATAATCAATCACTACTATGCAAACTAACGGAACGCAGATTATGAAAAATGTGCATATACAGCACAGTGCGGCTTAAAAATCTGAAAACAAACTCAGGTTTTGTATAGCAAAATTAAATTACAGTCCAGCTTAAAAATTTGGAAGCAAAGGTAATTTTAATACAACAAAATTATATTCCAGTTTGGCTTAAAAATCTGAAAACCGACGCAATTTTAATACACCAAAATTAAATTGAAAAAAAAATATGAAAGCTTTCAGATTCTATATTACGCTCAAAGGGCCGTTTTTCAACGTTTTGTGTGTTACATTTATTTATTAAATATCCTGTTCTTCGCACTTAAACCACATACATTCAATTCAACAGCATTTTCACAAAATATTTAAAAACTGTATATCTTTCGAATTTCCGACACACAATCTCGAGCGCTGGAGTTTTTTTTTGGGGGGGGGGATATTGTATTGCCATTCTTCGCTTTGAAATGGTCGAGTTCCTTAATCAAAAACTCTTTAAAGTTTGACCAAATATGAAATATATAATAAAACACAAATTCTAAATTAGGGCTTCCAGATGCCCATATTTGGTGGAATGTTACGTTATTCAAAACTGGATGCCTGTAGGTACCGCTGTTTTTTATCACAGTGCGAGAAACATACATACATTCAAGTAGATTCTTCATTATTTAATTTCTTTAAATGTAATACAGGGCGATAACAATTATTTACAAGTAGCAACAATTTGAAATGACATTCAGACATTTAAAGTGATTCGAAGCAAAATCCCGTTTGCCGTTTCGAGACTAATAACTTTTAATTAACGCCCACTTGAGCTAAAAAGTATACATTTCTTAAATTTTTTTCTAATAAATACATTGGAATCTATTAATCGCTTTTCATCTATTAAAAAAAAACACGGAGTAAAAAATTTTTTTTGGAACTAATGATAATTTTTTGTACGCATTTAATTCTTCGATTAGTCCGATTTTAAACAGTCCAGGATACTGCTGAAACATGACCACGTGAGCTATTGCTGTAATAATAAACCAAATCATGTGCACCATGTAATTTCGTTTAGACCAGCACATAATCAAATATATATGGGCTTACGAAAATGCTATTCAAAACATTTAATAAATTCGAACTGAAGTGTCTTATTCCAAAAGAATAAAAACACATGCTGCTTGTGTGAATATGACTATCTAATGCTAATGAAAGTGGCATTTAGAAAATGATAATTTAATACATTAATGATAATAATCTATATATATAAAGAAGAAAGTCTGTGTATTTGGTTATCCTCTAATAACTCAATCACTACTACAGCTATCGTCACCAAACTTTCTACAATTCTTTTCTGCGTCCTGCAAAAGGTCGACGTCCAATATTTTATAAAAAAAAAAGTAGCTAAACTCAGAGATATTAATCAAAAACTTGGAAAAACGATCATTTTCGCCCTCATTTTTCCGACTGGCAACAGTCTCTCAAACTGGAGATGAAAATCTGCTTTATTTCGAAAGTTGTTGCCAATGCTCACTTTCAAATCCTAGAGTTAGTTAATAAAAAATTTCGAAGTTTTACGATGAAATAAAAATAGCATTGCCAAACATTAAATACATTATTTCCGATTCCAAAAATTCTTGGGAAGCCATTTCGGCTATTCGCATCTTCGTACGACTTTAATCAGCCGAGATATTAATTAAAAATTCTGAAAGCGCTAATTTTCGCACTCATTTTTTCGAGTGGCAACAGTGTCGAGGATTGCAGACAAAAATGCTTATTTCGAAAATTATTGCTACTGGCCGCTTTCAAATCGTAGAGTTTGCTAATAAAAAATTTGTAAGTTTTACAAAATCTATATATATAAAGAAGAATGTGTGTTTGTTCGCGTTATTGATTTCTGATCAATTACGATAAAGTATTTGCTATATTTAATCGACTAAAATAGAATATAGGTGAAATATTGGATAGAATTTGAGTTTTTACGACTATTTGATTAGAAAGACGAAAATCATTAAAAATTGGGTGTCATTGTTGCTGATGCAATTAAGTTTCTTTTTCTATCGAAAATTTTTATGTGGGTTCCATATCGCATGAAAATGTATGACTACGAATCGTATTTTTTGCATCGTTATTAGAGAAGGATTGCAGCGGTTCGTTCTCTGCGTTATTAGAATCTCTCAATCTAACTTAACTGGCATCGGGTACTTCCGTTATATTTATTTAATGAAGTTAACACACAAAGTGTTAATAATAAAAAGACAAAAATAAAAGTTTTGTACGCCATCTTACTAAAAAAACTGAACAGTGATATATATATATATATATATGACTCTTAAAAAACAAAAAGAAGTGGGTTAGTTTAAGTTAAAGAAGTGGTTTCCCCCCTGACTGATTTATTTATTTGTTGTTTATTTGCGTTTGTGTGTGTTGTGCTGTCATTAGAATTTTTTTGAATCCTAACATAACACCGTTAAGCATTTTAATTCAACACTTTGGAAGGATTTAATTTTTTTTTTTTTATTTCACTAAAAGAGTTTAGTTAAAAAAGACCCACAACTATTGCATTTCTTCAGTTTCTGCCTTCACATGAAATCTTAAAAAACTTTTTTAATCTTTTTTAGTCCAAAGGGTCTTTGTCTCTGAAGGATTATTGTTTTCGTTTTGCGATTTTGCGTTGGGAACATTAAAAGTCTGAATCACTTTTCAAACTGTTGGCACCAAATCTTGCAGCGCTGTTTTATATTTAAAGAAATTAAATAATGAAGAATCTGCAGAAATGTATATATATTTCTCCAAATATGATAAAACAACTATAGCCAGAGCCCTCCAATTTTGAATAACGTACGTTTCCACCTGAATATGCGCATCCGGAAGCCCAAATTTGGAATCTGTTTTATTATCTATTTCATATTTTGTAAAACTTAAACGAACTTTTGATGAACAAACTCAAACGATTTAAAAGCGAGCAATGGCAACACTCTACGGGGCTTTTTATCTAAAGCGCGCGGAACTGCGTATCGGAAATTCTAAAGATATACTCATTTTAAAATTATTTTGCGATATTGTTGTTGAACTTAATTTTATGGTTTAAGTGCGAAGAACATTGCCTAAGTAAGAAAATCTAATGATTGAATTACACAGTCAAAAGTACAAGCCTTTATTTTTATTAACTTTTTAAACATTCCTTTTTTGTTTTTTTTTTTTTTTTTTTTTTTTTGTAATATCACAAAACTCAGAATTTCATGTTTAATGTTTTATCTATGAAAACTCTTAATTAAAACCCCCAACCTCCATACTTGTTTATATTTAGGAAAAGTCATAAAAAATGTAAGGAAAATTGCACTTACTTGTGTCCAATTACACTGAATGCGTGAAACTCGAGATTCAAGAATTTTAATTACTTACTTTACTAATAAAATTTAATAAAAATTTAATTATATTTTTTTAATAAGTATGTATGCATTTCTTTTTTTTTTCCTTTTTAAATTTGTTTATCATTAAAAGAGGATTTGAAATTCAGACCTCATTAAAAACTCTTAATAATTAATCTATTCCCATTCTTCTCATTATTTTTACATGGAATATTCGAAAAACTTTTAGAATTTCCAAGAACATTCGGAATTCATCCCACCTCTAACGCTTAATTTTAATTACTAAACTGCAAAGAATTACAAAATTTTTTAATATTTTGATGATTTTTTTAAAAATTATTTATAACATTTTACTTTTAAAGCGAAGATAGGGGAATAAGAAATATATATTGGATGTTTTTAAAACTAAAATTGTTTTAGAGTTGGGTTTTCATTTCATTTATTAGTAAAAATTTAATTTTCTAAGTTGGCAACAGTATTATTTCTATTTAAGGAAGAAGATGAAACGTTTACGTAATTTTTACATTTTTCGAAGGTCTTTATTGTTTTACATTTTTTTATGTTATTTACTGGAAAAAAAATGCACAAACGTACACTTAAATTTTTTAAGACTGACATTCTTTTTGAACTTTTAGCTGTAAAATTAATTTTATCAATAAGCAACAGCAGTTATTATTTTTGTTTAAAAAGACAAATGAAATATTTATGTAATTTTTTGCATTAAAAATTCAAATTCATCAAAATCTGGCAAAAATGTATAGACAGTTAACGGGAACTGAAATAAACAGATATTTTTAATGCAAAATATGTACAAAAATCGCATATGGAGGTTTACGGGGAGGTGAGCGGTAGGTAAAAACGTTCTGCTGGCGCAAATAGTTACTCTCCGTGAAAATTTCAGCGTCATGTTAAACCGCTATCAGACCAAAGAACGTCTATGTACAATACATATTTTTTTATCAGGCCGCAAGCTGCCCTTCGCGTCGAAAGAAACATTTCTGGGAATCTTCGCTCTCAGAAAATCTGATTGGTTGACTTACGCGACCTCTCTCAAGTACATTCTTTCCCTCCTCTTCTGAGACAGACATTACAGCTAGTATAAAGAAGTTTCGAGCTAATAAAGCTAGACTCTTCTCCTTAATTGCTGGAAACAGTGTTTTATCCATAGATAACAAATTACTCATTTATAAATCCATTCTGCGTCCATTATTATGTTATGCATGCTCTGTTTGGGCACATGCCTGTAATAAATATAGAGGTAAACTACAAGTAGCTCAAAATAGCACCCTCAGACAGATTGTAAATGCACAATGGTACATCAGGAACAACCGAATCCATGACGAACTGGGAGTCTGTACACTCAGATCATTTTATTATAAAATTGCCAAAAAGTTCCAAGAAAAACAACTCACCTTAAGCAATCCTGCTATTAAAATTGCTATCTATGACTTAATGATCTGAACAATTTGGATAGGCCTCTTGCCATCCTCAACAAATGGATCATGTAATTGCAATTATTGTGTATTTGACCATTGCTAATGCTGCTTGTATTTTTGCGTATCTCTTCTGCTTTTATTATATTTTTGTATCTTATTGCTTAATCACTGTGTATTACATTAAGCAATATTTTACTTACCTTTAAATACTCTCCGGCTCCTTGATACTGTAATTACACCTACATCCTCTCTGCAACTCTCACGTTACGGATTCTTGGTACCATCATTCTTACACTTGTCATTACACGTGCACTAATCCTTGTATTTCAGATTACTCTCACTAGCTCGACTGCTTTCTGGCCTGCAGTTATACTTTAATATCTAAAATTATACAAGAAGTACCTCATAATATAACTGCAAATATTAAATTTATTAATTA
>KK114348.1:138488-168448 GCA_000611955.2 Stegodyphus mimosarum | reverse complement strand
ATATTATTAATTATATATATATATATATATATATATAATTATATATCAATTAAGGTTATCTCCTAATACTATTCGAAAAGTTTAACTTATTCTACATGAGGTAGTGCTTAGGCACAGGTATAGTTCGACTGCCTAATCCGCGACCATGAGCGCAAATACGCATGCGCCATTCGGACCGAATTAATCTCAAAATAGGGTGGATGAATAGGGACTCCCCCCCTCCATTCTCTCTTTGCGGAGAAGAGAAGACTTTCACCTCGCAGCGAGTAATAACGCCCCTTTTGGACGAGTCTATGTGTTTTGGCAGAATGCCAGCCAGGGTTGCGTTTGAGACGGTCGACCTATACCCGGGTGTACCAAACACCGCTCTACTGGAGGTGAAGGCCTGCAGGCCAAACATCTTCCCCAACCTAGTAAAATGTCCCCTGTATAGTCGCGACATGGTACTACGCTTAAAAGACTGCTGAGCGGAAGTGTTTCAGCTAAAAACCTTCTCTTCAGAATAGTGTTGGAAGAAACGCATTTCTTGGAAAAGTTTGTTTTGACATCTCTCATCGATACATGCGATAGCGCTAACAGACGGATAATAAACTCATCTGCATATATTTTATCCAAATGACTAAGACTAAAATGATGCAGCCACTCCTTCTACTCCTCCTACTACTATTACTAGGTACAAGAAATATTCGCAAGTACTTCCTTTGAACAGCATTCCCATTCCCGTCCACAGACGCACGGACAAAATGTATATTGGCGAGCTGAGATATAGTGTATCGGTGCATATCACTCAAAATTCTCACGGGGAATGATGATTTACGCCAGCAGAATGATTTTATGATTTTCTCAATTACGCGCCGTCACCGCAACAACATTTCATTACAAAATTTCCTTATTTCGGTCCCTCTATCTTCCTTTATACTTCTGCAAACTATTTTTGAATCACCATTTATTTATGTGTGTGACCGTATTTAAAAATAAACTCTTCTTAAATTTACTACGCAATATTTTTGAAGTTTTTAAAAAACAGGTTTATTTTTAAATTCACATTTCTCGGCTCTGAAGTATAAAAATGACATTCATTAAAAAAAAAATCTGAGGGGGTTTCAGATTCTAAATTACGTCCAAAGGGGCGTTTTTTTAACGTTTTGTGTGTCACCTTTATTTATTAAATATCATGTTCTTCGCACTTAAACCATAAAATTAAGTTCAACAACAATATCGCAAAATAATTTTTAAATGAGTCTATCTTTAAAATTTCTGGTACACAGTTCCGCGCGCTTTAGATAAAAAGCCCCCCCCCCGGTAGAGTGTTGCCATTGCTCGCTTTTAAATCGTTTGAGTTTGTTCATCAAAAATTCGTTCAAATTTTACAAAATATGAAATAGATAATAAAACAAATTCCAAATTAGGGCTTCCAGATGCGCATATTCGGGTAACGTACGTTATTCAAAACTGGATGGCTCCAGGTACCGTTGTTTTATCCCATTTGGAGAAACATACATACATTTATGCAGATTCTTCATTATTTAATTTCTTTAAATATAATACAGGGTTGCAAGATTGGGGGGCAACACTTTGAAAAGTGATTCAGACTTTTAATATTTCAGAGGCAAAAACGCAAAACGAAAACAATAGTCCTTCAGGGACAAAGGCCCTTAAAAAAAGAACGTTATTCAAAAATGTCTTTTTACTCCAGAAATGGAGAATATCTTCAGAATTAATGATCGAATTCGAAGAATACAATAATTGCATTTCTCAAAAATGGAAAATAGCATTTGCTTTCGAGAAAATGGCATTACTGATGTTACAATAATACGCCTGAATGATCCCTAACTGCAAAGAAAGATTAATACCTTATCATCGCTTTGCTATAATCAAAGTACAGGAAATTATTGTTTCTTTTGCTAAATTAAGGCAATTTTTATTACATCCACGAAGAATTTGAAAGAAACTTGTGCTATTCATGGAAATGTTAAATTACATTCAATCAGTAGTAATTTATTACATATTTGACACAAAAGCATATAATAGCACTTAATATTGCGAAAACAAAATTCAATTAATAGTTATTAGTGAATTATTAAGTAATAATTCACATTGTTTGGAACATTAAACATGCAAATAAATTCATAAAATCAATACAGCTAATTATTTCGGTAATGCACACATAAGCGTTTAATAAATAATGTTTAATTCCTGCCCAATGAAATAGACAATCCAGGAATACGACATTTATAAATAAAAGTTAAATCTTCACTAATTCAAATGATTTAACAACACAGAAAATATCTGGATACCACATGACTTCCTTGTACGACATATTAAATTACCGGCATTTTTGTTGCAATTAAATTACGCACATTTTTGTTGCACTTCGTTTAAACTTAATTCCTCGATCCTCACTTCTCAATTCAGTTCTCACTTTGCTGCTAGGGAAAAATAACAAAACATCCTCATTAAAAACGGAAAAAAAAAAAAAAAAAATTCAAAGCTTTCAGATTTTATATTACGCCTAAAAGGGAGTTTTGTTAACGTTCTGTGTGTTACACTTATTTATTAAATATCAAGTTCTTCGCACTTAAACCATAAAATTCAATTCAACAGCAATATCGCAAAATAATTTAAAAAGAGGATATCTTTAGGATTTCCGATACACAGTCTCGCGCGATGGAATCCCCCCCTTTTTTTTACAGTGTTGCCACTGCTCGCTTTTAAATCGTTGAGTTCTTTAATGGGTTGGGTTGGGTTATTCAATTATGGCAAAGCACACGAGGGCTATCTGCCTAAAGGGGAGGGATGCCTTCGTGGAGGACTTTCTAAGGGAAACTGGCTCGTATACACGTTACACATGGGGAAAACCACGAAAACGCCCATGCAGCCAGCCCGTTCGCGGGATTCGAACCTCGGACCGAACTACCAGTGTTCAGCGTCTTTACCGCTCGGCCGCTGGTGGGCCTAGTTCTTTAATGAAAAACACATAAATGCTTTACAAAATATGAAACAGATAGTAAAATAAGTTCCAAATTCGGGTGGAGATGCACGTTATTCAAAATTAGATGGCTCTAGGTGCTGTTGTTTTATTCCAATGCGAGAAACATACATACATTTATGCACATGCTTTACTTAATTTTTTAAAATATAATACAGGGCGATAATATTTGGTGACATCAATTTAAAAAAAGTGATTCAGACTTTCAAAGTTTTCGATGCAAAATGCCAAAACGAAATTAATAGCCCTTCTGGGCTAACGCGCTTTCGGCTTTAAAAAAATAAAAAAAAAAAAAAAAAATTAAACACAGTTAAAAAAAATTACGTTTTACGGTTAATTTTTACGTTCTTGTTCCTATGAAACTATATGATACAACTCCTTTTCTCCTTTTAGTTCTTTAATTAATTTACTTATTAAATATAAGCTTATTTTACAATTTTTTTAAATTAGTGAATGCTTTTGCTACTAATTCTTAACTAGTTTTTAAATTTAAATATTTTAAGGTTTTTAATGTTAAAACTGGAATGACCAATAAATAAATAAATAAATAAATAATAAAAATCTGAAAGCTTTCAGATTTTACATTACGCCCAAAGTGGCGTTTTTTAACGTTTTGTGGGTTACCTTTATTTATTAAATATCATGTTCTTCCCACTTAAACCATAAAATTCAGTTCAACAGCAATATCGCAAAATAATTTTAAAATGAGCGTATCTTTAGAATTTCTGATACACAGTCTCGCGCGCTGGAGACAATTTTTTTTTGTGGGGGGAGATACCGTGTTGCCATTCCTCGCTTTGAAATCGTTGAGTTTGTTAATAAAAAAATTGTTAAAGTTTCACAAAATATGATATAGATAATGAAACAAATTCCGAACTCCAAATTAGGGCTTCCAGATGCACATATTCGGGAGGAAACGTACGTTTCTCAAAATTTGATGGCTCTGGGTACCGTTGTTTTATCACAATGCGAGAAGCATACATCCATTCATGCAGATTCTTCATTAGTTCATTTCTTTAAATACAGGGCTCTAATACTTGGTGGCAACAATTTGAAACGTGAACCGACATTTATAGTGAACCAACACAAAATGACAAAGCGAAATTGATAGTCCTTCAGGGAAATTGCCCCTTTGGACTAATAAAATAATTAAATAAAATAAAAATAACGCGCGAAAACCCATATCGAATCTTCATTTTAAGATTTATTTCCTATATTTAAGAATTCAAATGTCTCATCTCTAAAAGCATTATAAAATATTCAGATTCTACCATAAATAATCCTTCCTGAACCTGCAACCGGAACATGTACTTCTCCTTTTCTCTCCGCAACCATATTTCATCCTCCCAGCTACTTAAAAATAAAACACAAAAGAATTCATTACATGTTTTAGTTACAATGTCAGAAACGAGCCTTTTGCAATTCCATACAAAATTTTGGGTGTAACTATTCCTGTCTCCACTATACTAAATAAAAATTTAATCTTTGAAATACTACACAGAAAACAGAACAGCAGTTTCCCTGTAAAGAATAAAGGATGGCAACGAATAAACATGACTGAATACGTCCATTTCTCCACGCCTCTCTGAATAAGAGCGATGCAGACGAAATTGCCCTTTAGGCGCCATTACCTTATTCAACCACACCCCCTTGGCGCCCACCAGAAACAAGTTAACAAGTCCCTGAAATAGTGCAAGGAACAACGTTCTGCATTTAATTTTGTGGTTTGTGTGTAATTTGTGTTAGTGTAGCGCGTGCGTGCGCGCGCAACTATTGACAGGTACATGTTCGAATTAAGCATCTGGTTTCGGAATAGTGCTTTAATAATCAAAATTGAAACGATTTCCAACTCGCATTGGGGGGGGGGAAGGAATGCGGTCGTTTTCACAAATATAAAACTCCAACTTCCATTGTGGCAACGACAGTTACTGTTACATATGGATCAAATTCGTTGACAAGTGAATTAATTACCCTTGAAAGGTAAAATTACAGGATTAAAATTCTAACTTAAATCGGGATGGGGGGGAAGATTTCATACTTTAATAGTCTTCCAAAAGGGTTTGTTAAAATTTTTTACAATTTTGTTGAGCTCGCAGTCTACCAGACCTGCTGTTCCACTCACTCCTGCCTTTTTTGTTGTTGTTGTCTTTTTAGCTTTGTCTCTTTAGGTTTATTATTAAGCATCGTTTTATTTGCAGTTACACCACATATAATTCAACAGCAAAATCACAAAAATTTTAACAGCAGCATATGTTTAGAACTCCCGACGCAACGTCCAGTGTTGGCATACGTTTTTTCTATTTTCTGCCAGTCTTTCTTCAGTTTATCATATCAATATTCAGTTTTCTGAGTAACATATCCAGCAATTTTTTGGTCTTTTTATTATTAACTTTTTGCCTGTCAAATTTATTTATTAGCCATCATGTTTTTCACGCCACATAAAATTCAGTTCAAGAGCAAAATCACTAAATATTTAAAAACAGAAGATCCTTAGAATTCCCGCTAGAGTGTTAGACGCGCCCATACAAATTTATATATTCCCTATATTATTTCCTTTATAAAAATTATTCGCCCGCCCGGCCAGCCGCCTAAAATAATTACCACAAAAACAAAAAAATGTGTGTCAATACATTGACACTGCATCCGGAATTTAAAACATACGCTGCTATGCAGTTTCTAAAAATTTTCTGATTTTTGTTATTGAGCTTTATGCGGCCTACGAGCAAAGAAAACGATGCTTAGTAATACAGCTAAAACACACACACACACACACACATGGGGGGGGGGAACTGAAAACTTTCATATTTTAAATTACGTCCAAAGGGGCGCTTCTTTTAACGTTTTGTATGTTACCTTTATTTATTAAATATCACGTTCTTCGCACTTAAACCATAAAATTCAGTTCAACAGCAGTATCGCAAAATAATTTTAAAATGAGCATATCTTTAGAATTTCCGATACACAGTCTCGCGCGCTGGAGATAATTTTTTCCCCCTTTCCCTTCCCGTACAAAGTTGCTATTCCTCGCTTTTAAATCGTTGAGTTTGTTAACCAAAAATTCGTTAAAGTTTTACAAAATATGAAATAGATAATAAAACAAATTCCGAATTTGGGCTTCAGATGCCCATATTCGGTGGAGGATTACGTTATTCAGAATTCGATGGCTCTAGGAACCTCTGTTTCATCACAATACGAGCAACATATATACATTTATGCATATTCTTCATGATTTAATATCTTTAAATATAACACAGGGCGATAATATTTGGTGACAACAGTTTGAAAAGTGATATGGACATTTACAGTGAATCGACGTAAAAGGCCAAAACGAAATTAATAGCCCTTCTCAGCTAACGCTCCTTTGCACTAAAAAAAAAGGTTAGGAGGAGTTATTAGACTGGCAGAGTGCGAGCTCGGCGAGAGCGTAAAAAAATGTTAACAAATCCTTTCGGCAAACCGCTGGAATCTGAAACCTTTCAAATTATTATTATTATTAACTGTTTATGTTCCTTTCGAAAAATTTTTAGTAAATTAAATTCTATTTTGTTAATATTTCAGTAAATAAATTAAACGAAATAAAGTAAAAATTCGGTGCGGCAGCAGCTTTCAAATCGTGCATTAGGCGTATATGCAATTTGAGTTTGTTATCACCGCTTTTACACCGCACGTGAAATTCTTCGTTTATACTTTTCCAGTGATGTGGTTGCAGGGAGACTGTCTACTCCGAGTGGCACTTTTCACGTGAAAAGTTATTTTATACTTGTTAGTCATGTGGATTGTTGAACTAAATGAAGAATTACGAGATTTTGAACACTCGTGTAGAATTAATAAGGAATAAAAATAGCTTCTATGATAAAAAAATTATTCAAAGAAATTATTCACTATTCGCTTTAAAAGAACTTCATTATTATTCAAAGAAATCACGTCTTTATATATATATAACTTCTTTACTCCATCGAAACTTCTGAAGCAAATAGCTACTAAATTATGATCACACTGGCATCAATAACGAAGAATTCCTCGTTAACAGCCAACTATTTCCGAGATGTATTTCCGTTATGACTACAGAAGGCAAAACATGGTTGAATTTTTACACTTTTTCTTAAAATATAAACTCCAGAAAAAAGTCCCAAACGATTGCAATGCTACTGAGAACTTCTTTTACAGCTGCTTTGCGCTGTTAGTAGCGAGCAGAGTTTTCTAAATAAAAAATAAATCTAAGAGGTTTTTAAGATTTACAAATTCTGTGTATATTCTGTTATATTCTGTATATTCTTATAATTGTATATTCTGCATTTAAAAAAACCTTTTTGTACTGTCTACGTAACAGCAACCGGAAAAGTGAAGTAGAAAACAACGTCACTGATGGTTTTGCAAACAGAAAAACATGCAAAATCATAACACAAATTTAAAATGCCTGAACTAAAGTTTTAGTTTAAAAATAAACGTACGTTTTAACTTATTTCCCTAAATATCATTTTGAAATTTAGTTACTTACTTGAGTATCGCGACGGAGGGCGAAATTATGTTTACCGTCCAGGGTGGCAAAAGCTTTGGCTACGCATTCTGTTTTTCCCTCATTGCAGCAAAACTTTATAATTAATCTTTGTTCGTTTTTCAAACCAATGACAAAGCGATATTTAATGGATCCAACTGCATAGAAAATTCTGGATCGGGAAAAACAAGTTGAGATGCCAATAAATAAATGCTGTCAATTATCCTTCGAAAGCTTTTATTAAATTTGAAAGGATTTCGAATATTATTCACCTCTGTGTATAAATATTTTATACACAGTTTACCAGAAACAAAACAAAACGAAACAAATCAGATATTTTACTCATCTTAGGTGGGCTACATTTTAAAATTTATTGCTTCTAAAAAATCCCGCAAAAGATCATCAGAATTTAAAAGACCTCACGCGTCTATGCGTTACGTTTTAAATTATCGAATGCCGCCCACTCATCTCTATCCAATTAGCCCTATTGACGCAAATTTTCTACGCTTCAAGCGTAAGGGAAAGTGCGAAGAGGAAAACAATAAAAAAAACATCCAAACGATAACCAGAAATAAAAGAACTAAAAAAAGAAAAGGAATGGAAATGCGGGTCGTTCGCCCCAAGACATCTCTCCGCGAGCGGTTGCCAAATGGCAGGCGTTTGTCACCCATTGCGCAGGCGCTGATGCGCTAAAGTTTTCGAAGAGACATGCAACTCATATTTGACTCAGACGCCGATAAGATTTAAAGGTCTTATTTTGGCAATGAAGGGATTCGCCATTTCCTGTTTGGTTAATTAACGGAAACAAGAACAATTTTTCATATACGTTAATATCCTTTAAAAAATAAGCAATTCTGATACGTTAATATCCTTTCAAAAATACGCAATTCTGATGCTAGAAAATGTGCTTTACATTTTTTACATCACGTTACGTTACGCTACCGCATACAGGGGTGTTATAATTAAAATGACCCTATTCATACCCCTCTAGAACCTGTTCTACTCGTTGAATTCTGATGGAATTTGGTATATATGTTATACGGACTACGGGGAAATGAATTCTGCAATAAAAAATAGTTCACATTTTGACCACTAGGGGGAATTGTGGCGCCTAAAGAAGGACAAAAAATCTGTTAGAATCATTAAAATTTATTCAATTACAGAATGTGCACAGCTGCACTGACAACAATTACGTGTTGAAAGCGCATTATAGCGAGTTCAATGGTAGCGCGAAGTAACTCTCAAAGGATTTCTGCAAGATGGTGTGTAATGTTGGCTTTCAATTCAAGTAAAGTCGTAATTCCTTCCCCATAAACACGGTCTTTTAGGCATTACCACAACCAGAAATCACACAGATTTAGGTCGGTGAACGAGGAGGCCAGACATCCGGAAAAGCTCTGAATATTACACGATTGTCTCCAAAGGTTTGACTAATTTACAAAAGGAATTTTTGAAAATTGCCATCTGGTGGTCAAAATTTGAACTGATTTTTTATTACAGAAATCTTTTCTCCATAGTTCATATAACGTATATACCGAGTTTTATAAAAATCCGATTGGCGCGGCTTCTACAATGGCCTGAATAGGGTCACTTTAATTATAACCACCCTGTACAAAGCAAATCCACTAATTTTTATCGCACAGCATTCATTATTACGTCAGTGGTCCAAACTTGTACGCGGGTTAAAACAGTTGGCGGGGTAGAATTTTTCCCCCTTTTCTTTTTCTTCTTAAAATTTAAATTTTCGCAAGTACAATACTTCCTTTACTTTGTGCAAGGAAAGTAAAAATACTTCATAAAATGAAATGTCGCGGAAAGAAAAAAAAAAAAAAGTTTTGTACACAATCTGCAATCCCCAGAATGCATGATCCCGAGAAATATTTTTAAACTACATAATGAAAATACTATGCAACTAAATATCACATTTTATTTCACCGAAATAGAGGAACACTTCTTAAAAGTATTTTTTAATACACATTTCACAAATGCTCAATATATGTCTACAAAGATGACAGAATCTATGACATAATCCGTTTCGTCCTACACACATGTCAGAATATTACGCTCGACCATCCAGAATATTGATAATACAGTTAGGAAGATCCTACAGATTAGTGAGGGTGAATGGCAGTATGATTAACAAGAAAAACTCACATGGGATTAAATCCAAAGACTTGGATAGTTATGATATTAACACACCATCTTCTTGTCTTGTGCAATTTTGATGAAGATATTCTCGCCAAATGGTTCTCTGTTTTTGCAGCAAATATTGACTGAAATAGTATATATTCACGAAATAGTCTGTCTCTGCAGCAAATTTTGATTCATATACTGCCTCAAAGTGATCTAAATGGTCTTTTTAGTAGTGCGAGACAACTGTCTTGTTGAAGATTTAACCATCAAGCACAGCGTTAATTTAATTATGGCATCAGACAGCTCTCTAATATTATTCAGTTAAATTGTGCCAGTGATACAAAGATATCTGCTGTAACACTAAAAGTTGATGATAATTTATGCACGTTGATAATTTGTGGAATATCTCCCCCCCCCCCAAAAAAAAAGTTTACTGTTTAGTGCAATAAAATGTATCGGCTGGACAATGATTTATTAGGAATGTGTTTCGGAATAATAAATTACTTTGTACTGAAGTAAACGCTACGATGCTACGATGATATCATCTTAATTTTTGGAACCTAATCAGAGTTTAAATGTTTAAGAAACAGTTCTAGTAACATATTACTGAAAATGTTTAAAATATATGATTACATCAAAGGTCCTATTAGGTGTCGAAGTCTTGAAATTTCATCTTATGGATCGACATGTTCTTGATATTTTCACATAACGAAAGAAAATATGTTTTATTTTTAAATTCGCACATACAAACTTTCTTGTGACGCATACTATAACACATACGAGATCCATTTTGAAAACGGCCAATTTACAGCAAAAAAAAAGTATTAGCCACTCACACTGCACAACATACGTTCAATAAGTTCTAGCAACCTACAACAGCATTCTGCGATCATAAGGATAGTTCAAGAAATGCAAAAGCTCCTTCCACCGCGACCTGAATGATGAGTTCTCAGGTCATTGGACTGATGGACATGGATGGAGAATATGTCTTAGCATTATTCAGAAGGCAGCCAAGACATTACGTCTACTGATGTTTTCCTTTTAAGGGGTATGTTAAAGACAATGTTTATGCACTTTCTTAGCCAGCAATATAAAGAACAGCTCTAGAACCACATTACAGTTACTTTAGTTCCAGGACCACTTTACAGTTGCGCTGGAGCTCACATTACAGTTGCTTTGAGATCCATATTATAGCTCCAGAACCTCATTACAGTTGCTTTAAGATCCACATTACAGTTTCAGGACCACTTTACAGTTGCTCTGGAGCTCACACTACAGTTGCTTTGAAATTCGTATTATAATTGCAGGATCTCATAACAGTTGCTTTGAGACCCACATTATAGTTCCAGGACCACATTACAGTTGCTTTGAGATCCCCATTATAGCTCCAGGAGTTCTCCAGGACTTGCTTTGAGATCCATATTACAGTTGCTCTGGAGTCCATATTACATTTGCTTTGAGATGCACATTATAGCTCCAGGACCTCATAACAGTTGCTTTAAGACCTACACCATAGTTCCAGAACCACTTTACAGTTGCTCTGGAGTTCACATTACAGTTGCTTTGAGGTCCATATTATAATTCCAGGACCTCATGACAGTTGCTTTGCAGCCTACATTACAGTTGCTTTGAGACCCACATTATAGTCCCAGGACCTTATTACAATTGCTTTGCAGCCTACATTACAGTTGCTTTGAGACTCACATTGACCTCAGTACAGTTACTTTGCAGCCTACATTACAGTTGCTTTGAGAGACACACTATAGTTCCAGCACTTCATTCCAGATGCTTTGGAGACCATATTACAATTGCTTTCAGAACTATATTATAGTTTCATGACCTCGTTACAATTTGAGGCCCAAATTACAGTTTCAAGACCAAATAGCAGCTGTATCAGCAAGGAAGTGCTACTCTGCGTGTGGGCAGAACTGATATAACACTCGGACGTGTATGGCATAACAAAAGAAGCACATATCAAACATTTACAGTACTATGACTAAAACTTGAAAGACTTTTTCCTGCATTTCATATACCCCAACCCCAATACTGCATGAATTATAACCTTTTGAAATCTGAAGAATAGTCCCAAATAAAGAAATTTGAAGAACATAGACTTTTTTGTTATTTGTTTGTTTTTTATCCGAACTTTTTGTTGACTGATTATCATCTTTTACTGAAGTAAGATGGGAATATTAACTGCTCAAAAGCTCCTTCAGGACAGCAGATAAGAATATCAGGGCTGTTGTTACAGTTCATTACGAATGAGAACGCAAACACGTGCTCAGACTTTAATCAAAAGAAAGGTGTTAAGAAGAAGGAGAATTCATTTGAAATCCTTTGCGTTCTAGGTTCTCTTATCACTTTCTATAAAAATAGCCATTATGTGACACAGTGTAGCAGATATGAGATACATTTTGAAAAGTCATCCAGGACGTTAAAACGCCACGATGAAAAAAAGAAGGGTTAGATAAGACATACTGATAAATAGGGTTGTTCAGTCATCGACAACCTCGTAATCGATGACTTACAGTTACAGAAAAAATGAATTTAGAGAAAATACAGATCGTGTAAAACTAATTCCAGTTCCCTTTCTTCATCATCAATAATGAAAATTATTAGCATATATAAGCATTATTATTGAAAGAGACAGAATATTAGGTGCAAAATTTTCATCATTTAAGGGGAGAAAAAGTGCTATAAAATACCGAAAACTTATGTAATGAATACTTATGTAAATGAATTACGCTGTACATATTGATGTTGAACAAATGAGAATTTCATCGTTTTTTTTATATAACATTTTTACGTTACATAAAAGTATAATTAGATAATGACACCTGCTTTTATAAAGAGCTGTAAACTTCACAGAAAAAGTTTTGTCTTTTAATGATCTGTTAGCATACACAAGGAAGGGGGTTATTAGAAGGTGGGGATTCTTTCGAACTCTGTTCCATGTTGCATGCATCGAACTGTTAAAAACCGCCTTCTACGTAGTTTTATTTAGTTTGTTTGGTTTCTTTGCTAAATCTTCTGGTTTGTTTCGGTCAAATCTTAAAATTAATTTTTGACTTCATTCTACCCAGACGATTTTCTTCAAAATTTACACATATACATATTCTTGATGACAATACTGTTGCGTTCTACAGATTCGTGGATTTGGAAGACAGATAACAACACTTGATGAAGAATTAAAACATAATTTATTCGTCAGTATGACACAGGAAAGTTTCAAAGACACGTTACAGTCGTCGAAAAACTACCAGAAACATGCTAAAACAACCAGCAACACAGTCTTCAGGCTATAACGGGGAAGAGAGCTTCAAGGCAAAGCACTAAATTACAGTTAATTACTTAGTCGATCGCTCTCAAGCTAATCTGAAGTCACTACTACTGAACACATCATATTCTCGATACTCCTCACGATACACTGCACTACTCCGCATACAGGCAGGGTGTATATAGCTTTTGACCTGCCTTCGCGAACATTCTTGGGAAAACCACGAAGAATTCGTTCTAAAATGTTTTTTCTCCGTCTATCGCATGTCGCCGATTTTGTCGCCAAATGAGCGATTTCGTGTCAAATCTGGCAACTCTGTCTTTCTTGCCACTTTCTGGCAAACCGTAACCTCGCTTTGCAGGGAAGCTAGGATACCTCACCTGAGCATTTCGTAATAACACAATATTCCACAGACTCGGGATATAGAAATGTCTTAATTATTGCTATTATTATGCTCAGCGTTTAAAGCAGAAGTTTTCCAACACATGCGGTCAAATCGCGTCAACGTAGAATTTCTAATCATCGTAGAATTTCCATCATTACACCATCAATTAGATCGGAAAATCGTCTTCGATTAAAAACTACACAATAGAATGACTGCGGCATCATATGGTTTTGGTCTTCTGTAAAAGTGACTGTCTTAAAATGGTTATCTTAAATACCGATGTTTTTGTTCTCAGAAATAACGGTCATTTTCAGAGACGATGAGAAAGACAAGGTTCACTATGTTTTCGAAACCTATAAAATACTTTACCGAATTTCGGTGATTTTTTAAAAGTCATTTGATTTCGTTTTTGTCTCGGATTGCAAATGATGCGAATTTTTAAATCAAAAGTCTAACTTGTCACTGTCAGCAACTTCTGAGTTTTAAATTGTGACGAAATTCAATTCTTAAATGAAACAGAAATTCGAATAACTTTATAAATAGTTTTCGAATAACAGTTCAAATGGCGCCGCAACCCACATGAGCTCAGCTCCGGTACTTCTCAATTTTTGTGATAAATCGTAATTTTAGCCGCAGCACAATGGAGCCCCAACAAAACTGGCTCCGGCACTTTATTTTACTGAACTACAATTTCAGCAGAAAATTGTTTTGATCTCGAAAACTGTATTTTATTAATAACTAAGGCTTGAAAAATCGATTCCAACTCCTCAATGCATGTCTATCTTTCTCTGGGAATCAAACCCTAGACGGAGGTTGGGACTTTTAAAAAAAGAAAACCACCAAGCCTTATGTCAAAGACTTATTCTCCAGGAAAGTACAAGGGATTTTTATGGCAGCTGGTAATGTTTCGCTCTCCAAAGTGCTAGAAATCACCGGAGCGATAAAAACAAAAACGCAAGAAAATTGTTCTCCGTATTTATGTCCCCGCGTCATCTTCTGCTTGACGGCTACCGGCAGGAGATCGCGGTCAGAAATTGTTGGGCTCCTCTTTTGGTTTTCATGCCTGCACATCTCCGTTGAAATTTCCTTGCATACTCCCAAACTGTTTCTAGCACTGCTCTTCCTATTCACATTAGTGATGTTTTACCGTTTTTCACTAGTGAACGGGGGGGGGAGAAATCTTTATTTCCATTATCCCTTGAAATACTATATTATACATTCAGGGTTTAAGTCGAGCAAGAGTTATTTCATAGTTCTGAAAGAAACTGTAACTAAAAACGGGCGCAAAATAAGACGATGCCCGATATTTTATTTAGCTATTTATCATGAATAAATTACGAATAAATGAACGTATGTATGTTTCTCGCACTGTGAAAAACAACGATATCTAGAGAGACATCAAATTTTGAATAACGTAGTCCTCCAACCAAACATGGGCAGTTGGAAGCCCGAATTTTGAATTTGTTTCATTATCTATTTCAAATTTTGTAAAACTTTAACGAATTCTTGATTAACAAACTCAATGATTTCAAACCGAGCAATGGCAACACTGTATTAAAAAACAAATTATCTCCAGCGCGGGAGACTGTGTATCGGAAATTCTAAAGATATGCTGTTTTTAAATATTTTCTGGTATAGCTGTTGAATTTAAATTTATGTGTTTTGCATGGTTTAAGTGCAAAGAACATGATATTTTAAAAAAAAAAAAAAAAAAAAAAAACGCCCTTTTGGGCGTAATATAAAATCTGAAAACTTTCAGTTTTTATTTATTTATTTTACTTATTTATTTTTGTTCCTCTTTCCTGACGGCCTTCCATAGGGTTGTGGTATTCTGAGCTATTATTATTGAAAGTCCTTGCCCGGCCTTTATTTTCGCAAGATGTAGTTCCATTTACAAACGTATTTTAAATGACGAAAATATTCCTATTTTGGCAATGACAAGTTTTAAAAAAATTAATTTTGAACAGTTAACGAAATTTAACTTTCAGCGCACTCTCCAGGTTTCTATACTTTTATTGGTGAAAGTTTTATACTCGTTATGAAAAAACAAAATCATACGAAGCTTTATTTCCTTAAGACAAAAACTGACCAGGATATTTGATTTCAAAATTTGCAATTTTTGATGTTATTTTCGACTTGCCATAAGGGATCGATTAATTTAGAATAATTCAAGGAAATAAGTTTAAATGAAATGCAGGAAAAAGTGTGTATAATTCAATAGGCGGGCGTCATGCAGTGTCCATAATCACATATTTTAAAAACTACGTTTACACTTTTTTAATTACATAAACATTTTTAAAAACAAATTTTTAAAATTAAAGTATTACCATCTAGTTGTGGAGTTGAGGAAAACCGGATGAAGTTCCATTTGTGCAATTTTTCTGGAAGTAACTGTCTTAAAATTATTCAAAACATCAATATTATTTTGGCTTCGATTCTGAATGAAACTCTGCGGATTTCGAGGGCCCTAAGAAGAGAGACACAAGTCCCTCTTCTTGAGGGGGGGGGGAGGAATTCGGAAAAAAAAAGAGGAGACAAATTACTTTATCTCTCCCTCCCGAAGAAGAGGGTTATCTTCCTCATTGCCTTCAGTTTTACTCAAAATCTAAAACTATTGTTTTGCCTAGTTTTAAGTTTTATACTGACGTATTTCTCTTTTAAATTGAATACCTGCCTTCTTTGTAATGGGTAAAATTAATCAGTACAATAAATTATTCATGGCCTGAACTATTTAAATGCTGCTTCTGGTTGATAACTGTATTAGAGTTGGCATCATCAATTTCCAAAATCTAAATTAAAGATTAGATCGATAATGCACCAGGCATTAGCTGCAATAACAAATTTGATGCCAACAAAGATTATTTAACGAGGGTATTCTTCGCCGCCATCTTAGCTCCTACGTAAGCAAACAACAACACAGCTTAAAAGCGGGCTGAATTGAAGTGCTTTCAATAAATCCTGAAGGAAAGGATAGTCTCTGGAGGAGGGGCTGCAAGAGATGGAATACTCTGACACAGCATTCTCCAGTGTCCCTGCAGGTGGTGTCACTGAAAGATTTCTAAAAGGAACATTTTCCATTCATTCGGAATGCCGCTCTGCGAACAATAATATTTTTTCGCTTTCAATTGAAAGAACTTTCCCCGGGCTTTTGACGCCACTTTTGAGTACAATTATGCTCAAGCAGTGAGAAAACTGTATGAAAAGCAAGTCTTTATATCCAAATGGTGCCGCTTTTATCGAATTATTATTAAAGGCTAACATCCAAGCCATATGTTTGTGTGTCTAAAGTGGACTGTATAAGGCGATAATGTCTTTTTGTAGTTTTATTAAAACTCAACAATAATATATACGATACATAACTTAGAACCGAAGTTCTCAACAATTGACACCGATGCGACTTGGTGCCTGCATACGAACGAATTAACTATTTTCCCGCCTAGTTGGCGGCGTTCAAATTTTAAGTGGAAGATCGCCAAGTTTGGCGCAATTACAATTAAAGGCAGCAACATTCTGCCCCTCGTTGAATGATTTCATTCAACAAATTATATACAACAAAATATCAGTTCACTTATAACAATAAATACTTACTTTAAAAATACATAATATTCCAATTGGTTGTAAAACACAGCAATAAACATCTATGATGATGACATTACAATCAACTACATATACTAAATACATACTAAGTAATACAAAAATATCAAATGCTACACTATTTTTACGTTCACAAGAATTCAACTGTTTACAATAAAATAGACAATTTTGTTACTGGTCGTTTCAACAGACCATTTGAAGTTCGAACAGTGACTACTCTTATATTACCATCAGTACCAGGGAAAACCTCTACAATACGACCAAGGGACCATTTATTAATGGGCAAATGATCCTCCTTTATCAAAACTACAGAATTAATTTTAACATTATTTTTTTGAAACTGCCACTTGTTTCTTTGTTGGAGGTGATTTAAGTAGTCATTACTCCATTTTTTCCAAAACCCCTGGACAATTTTGGTAATTCTTTGCCAGCGGCTTAATCTGTTGTCAGGCTTTTCTAGAAGTTCTGGTTCTGGAATCGCTGTAATAGGTCTAAAAATTAAAAAATGACCTGGAGTTAGAACTTCAGTACAATCGTCATCTGCTGGTAATGGAGTGATGGGCCTAGAATTTAATATACCTTCTATTTGAAGAGTCACTGTCAAAAATTCTTCATACGTAAGTTTTGTTTCCCCTACTACACGTTTAAGGTGATATTTGAATGATCTGACTCCTGACTCCCAAAGGCCTCCAAAATTGGGAGCTTTAGGAGGTAAAAAGTTCCATTTTACTTCTTCAGAAGTCAAGTAATTTCCTAAAGATTCATCTGGGTTCTTAACAAGATTATACAATTTAGTCAATTCTCTACTAGCACCTACAAAATTTGTTGCATTGTCGGAAAATATGATCGAGCTTCTACCCCTACGAGAGAAGAATCTTTTCAATGCAGCAATGAAAGCATCAGATGTCAAATCGGATACTAATTCAAAATGTACTGCTTTAGTGACAAAACAAACAAAAATAGCAACATATATCTTTTGAAATTGTCCCTTTCGTTGATGTTTATACCTTATATAAAATGGGCCACAAAAATCGATTCCTGTGCAATTAAAAGGTGCACTTATTCTCACCCGCTCCTGAGGAAGATGTCCCATTATTTGCTCAACCAAAATTGGTTTAGCCCTTCTACAAACTACACAACTGTGCACAATTTGTCGTGCCAATTTCCGACCTCTTAGAGGCCAAAACCTTTGTCTGACACAATTCAACAATGCTTGTGGACCTACATGCAGATATTTTTTATGATAATGTTCCATTACTAATTTCGTGAACTGATGATTAGCTGGCAGAATAATGGGATGCTTTTGTGTGAAATTTAAATTAGCATTTTGTAAACGTCCCCCTACTCTTAACAACTGATTTTCATCAAGAAATGGATTCAATGATTTCAAACAGCTTTTACCTGTAACCTGAGATGTCCCTTTCAGGTTTTTAATATCCTCCAAAAATATTTCATTTTGAGTTACCTTAATCAGATTCAACTCAGCCCCATTGACTTCCTCTACTGATAAAATTCCCAGTCTTTTTTCTTGGTTTCGACAGTTATAAATGAACCTGAAAATATAACTTACAATATGCAATAATTTAGTATAGTTATTTGTAATATTTAGAATATTATAAAACAGATCATTAATTAATGGTTCAACTAGAAAGTTTTGCAAATGAGTTGAATTAAAGTCAAGTTGAGAGTTATTTTTCACTGAAGAAGTTTGATTGGATAGCTGTTTTAGTTCTTTGCAGTAAATCTCATCTAAATCTGACTGAGGCACAGTCATATACAAATCAACTGCTTCTGTTCTTAAAAATGAAGGTCCATTCCACCAAAATTTAAGATGTTCAATTTGATCTGGGTTAACACCTCTTGAAATCAAGTCAGCTGGATTTTCTTCTGATTTCACATATCTCCATTGAAACTCGTGTGTAAGTTGCTGAATTTTGGCAACTCGGTTAGCTACAAACGTCTTTAACACATGTGGAGAATTCCGAATCCATGCAAGGGTTACAGACGAGTCACACCACATGTATATCTTGTCTAATTTCAATTTAAGTGCCTTTAGCACTTTGTTCATTAACTGCGATAGTAGTACTGCACCACACAGTTCAAGTCTTGGGATAGAAACCGATTTTAACGGCGCGACTCTTGATTTACTACACAAAAGAACCACTGAACTGGAGCCCGTCTGCGATACACATTTCACATAAATGCATGCTCCATAAGCCAATTCTGATGCATCAGAAAATCCATGCAATTCAATTTTAGCAGTATTGTTAGGCAAAAGTTTTCGATTAATAATTACAGCATTAATTTTAGGCATCGATGTAATGAAATTCTTCCACTCACGAGATTCCTTTTCGGGAAGCATATCATTCCAGCCAATTTTTAGAAGCCAAAGCTTCTGCATAAAAATTTTGGCTTTCGTAATAACTGGTCCAATTAAACCGAGTGGATCAAATATTCGAGCAATATCTGATAAAATCCGTCTCTTAGTATAGTAATCATGCGATTTTGTAGTTACGTTGAATGTGAAAGAGTCTGAATCTGGATTCCATAAAATACCTAACACCTTTGTTTCATTTTTCATTTCATTGGAGAACGAATAATCTTCAGCCTTAGTATCAACATTAATCAGTAATTCCCTGTGATTAGCGAACCATTTATGAAGCTTCATGCCTCCTCGACTTAAAAGATTTACTAACTGGTCTTGTAGTTCTTTAGCCCTTTCTAAATCTTCTGCACCTGACAGAACATCATCCATATAAAAGTCTTGAAGTGTGACTGAAACGGCTAATGGAAATTCCTTTCCTTCATCTTCAGCTAATTGGCGTAGAACTCTAGTAGCAAGAAAAGGGGCACTAGTTGTGCCATATGTAACGGTATTCAACTGATACGTCTTGATTTCTTCCTGGGAATTTTTTTTCCAAAGAATTCGTTGAAGTTTTCTCTGGCTTGGATCTACGAAAATTTGTCGATACATTTTTTCTATATCAGCAATGAATGCGAAAGTATGTTTCCTGAACCTTATCATGATGGAAAACAAATCTTCCTGCACTATACCTCCATTCAATAACTGCTCATTTAAAGATGTACCAGTTGATGTCTTCGCAGAAGCGTCAAATACGACTCTCAGTTTTGTCGAACTTTTGTCTGGACGATATATTCCATGATGCGGAATATAATATGATGGTTCTAGATTTACATCTTCGTATACTTCTTCCATATGGCCTAAAGTTTCGTATTCCTTTAGAAAATCTCGATACAAGGATAGTAATTTTGGTTCCTTCAGCAGTTTGCTCCATAACGAATTTAATCTCTTTAATGCGATATCCTTCGAATCTCCTATACATAAATCTCCTTCACTCTTCATAGGCATCTGGACAATATACCTTCCAGTTTCATCTCTATAATGTGTTCTTAAGAAATGATTTTCGCATAATAATTCTTCGGGACTCTTCACAGGTTTATCTTCGTCTATCCCTTCAATTTCCCAAAAATTCTTTATGCTTTGATTCAAATCCTCTAATTCTTGGATTAACCCACAATATGGTGAATCTTCTTGTTTCGAACTGCTATCAATTTTTCCGCTGATAATATAGCCAAATACTGAATTTTGAAGTATAAGTCCAGAGTTTTTCAGCGCAATCTTTTCGCATTTTAATAAATCAAAAAAGACTTCAGCACCTATAAGCAGATCAATCTTTTGAGACCTGTAAAATTCAGGATCAGCAAGTTGAACAGAATTCAGATTTCCTAAGGATCTAATATCCAATTTATGAGTTGGAGTAATATTAGTTATTTTAGGCACTATTAAAAATTCTAAGTCTCTATAATATTCTCCTTCTTTATTAAGGATAGTGGCAGTAAGTTTTTGCTTTATATTGAAGGTTCTATCATTTAAGCAAGAAACCGAAACGTTAATTTTTTCACGATCTAAGCGAAGTCTAGTTGAACATTCAACACTCATGAAGTTACACATCGAACCGCTGTCAATGATTGCTCTGCAAGGGCAAAGTTCACCGTCTGTGTTTCGTACGTAAATTATAGCTGTCGCCAGCAAAACAGTTTCGAAATTCCTTCGGGCGTAGGAGGAGGTGAGCGAGGACAGCTGAGAAGCTACTTCCGGTTGAGGGGGATTTTGTGAGGGGGAATCCTTCTTAATTTCATTTTGCGCTTCGACGGCAGATGTTTTACGCTGAGGAAAATGCAACAGGCTATGATGCCGCGAATTGCATAAACTACACGAACTGTTTGATTTACATTCTGTCACTTTATGCGATGGTTTAAGGCAATTAATACAAAGATCAAATTTTTTTACTGTCTCAAAACGCTTATTCACTGCTAAATTTTTAAATTCATCACACATATAAATTTGATGCGTCGATTTACATAATTTACAATTATTGGTCGAAGTTCGTTTTGAATTAACTAGAAATCCCTTTGCCTTGACATTTGGAGTGAAAGACCTGGAATTTAAATTGGTAATTTTATTTGTGTTTTCGAGAACTTGACATCTTTTCTCGAGAAATGCAATAAAGTCTGTCCAATTAGGAGGTTCAGTAGTGTTCAAACTCATTTCGAATAATTTACGAGTTTCCTTATCTAATTTAGGGAGAATTAAATTTATGAGTATGAGATCCGAAAATGTATGCCTTTCAATGCTCCAGTGTTTAAGAGCTCTAATATTTCGAGAAACATTATCCAGTAATTTTCTGAGCTCAACCGCCGATTCATGATTTATTTTTTCCATGTTTATAATGGAGTTAATATGTCTGTCAACAATTAAGCGTTTATTTTCAAAGCGAAGCTCTAATGCTTTATATAATGATTGAAAGGATTCGTCTTCTGTTTCAGTCTGTTTTGCTACACCTCGTAGCGACGATTTCAAATAATAAAGCTTTTCAACTTCCGATAAGTGAGAATTGTTAGAAATTATGCTATTAAACTGAATTTTAAAATTATTCCAATCCTCATATTGGCCAGAAAATGTTGGCAAAGGTATATCCGGTAATTTAACTCTACTTCCAGTATCCTTAATAGTTGAATAATTCTGATTTTCGATTACTGGTTGCTGTCTTACAGAAGTTCTTAACAGTCTATGCGCTCGCGTTTTCAAAAGAATTATTCTTTCTTTATACTGTTCTGTTCTATTAATTTCATCTTCCAAATCGTCAATCGCAATAATTTTTTCTATTTCGCTATCTACCAAATATAAGGCCTGCTCTTTAACCACTAACTGAGCAACTAATTCTTCAATAACCTCACTGTTTGGATTTGAATTTTCAGTTTCGATTTGGAGTTTATCCAATAACTTCGTAGTAATAGTTCGCAAAGATGCTCTTTTTTTCTTTATTTTCTCTATTTCCATATTGAATATTGAAATAAAACAATTTTTCAGACAGTTCGAAATTTAAAGCGATATAAACTAAACAAATTCAATAATTTGAAGCTTAAATTATACAGTTCTCAACTGAAAATAGTAGAATCAAAGTTCACTTACCCATTTCCTTCAGGGTAACGACGAGGTGATCATTATATAACCATATCCAAAGCGACAAAGAATTCGCAACAAAACGGAAGTTCATCCATATCCAACGAGACAAAGAATGCTTAACAAAAACGAAATTACATCAAATTTTCACGAGCCAATTCCAAGCTCCGGCTCGACGGACCAAAAAATGTTTGTGTGTCTAAAGTGGACTGTATAAGGCGATAATGTCTTTTTGTAGTTTTATTAAAACTCAACAATAATATATACGATACATAACTTAGAACCGAAGTTCTCAACAATTGACACCGATGCGACTTGGTGCCTGCATACGAACGAATTAACTATTTTCCCGCCTAGTTGGCGGCGTTCAAATTTTAAGTGGAAGATCGCCAAGTTTGGCGCAATTACAATTAAAGGCAGCAACACCATAATATCCAAGGTCACAAAATATCCTCTACGTACCTTGAATCTTCAAGTGCTTCGAATTAAATTGTAGTAATCCTAAAGCGTACAATAAGATATAATAAAGCACGTACAATAAAAATGAGATGAAAAAAGCCTTGAAATACGTAAAAAATGTTAAAGTTTAATACAATGGGAACTTTAATACATTGTGGTAACATACTCTAAGAGTATTTAGGAAGAATTCTCTAAAGAAGGTAGGCTCATATTTATGTTCCACAAGAATAAAATCACGAGAAAGCCATACGCACCCCATCACCAACTGAACAGTAAGTCGCTGAACACTGTTATTTGAACCCAAGTTTAGATCGCAGCGAACGGGTTGGTTGCATTGGAATTTTCGAGATTTTCCCATGTGTAATGTGGATATGAGCTAATTTCCCTTAAAAAGCCCTCCAAGAGGCAACCCTCCCCACAGACAGACGCTCACGAGTTGCTTTGCTTTAATGAATTAATCTAACCGAATTAAAAAAAAAAACACGCATTGAATAGGAACGCTAGGAATTACCTCCAAAGCAACTTACCAGTGCTTCGCGGCTTTATCCGCTCGGTGATTAATCGGCATTCTGATTTAAAATACAGGTATGATGAATCCTGATTTTTTGAAGAATTTACTTGATACTGAAATAATTTAATTAATCATATTTCTAAATTACACCGTAATTCTAATAAATTAAAAACACAATTTATGCCATAGATCAGAAGAGCTTAAAAGAAAGGTTGGAGCACTTAACATATTTCGTTGTTAGTTGATTAGAATGAATAATTTTCCTGTTTTCCCAGTTATTCATATTTGCTGATACGAAAGAATAATAAAAGAAAATTTTCAAATCTGTGTTTAATGGAAAGCAAATTTAAGACTGCAGATTTTAAAAGTACAGCTTAATTTATTTCTTTTCTCAAGTTCAAATTCTCAGTTTCAAGTTCTTTTCTTTCCCACTTACATTATGGCCTAGATCAGAAGAGCTTAAAAGAAAAATGACATCACTTTCGTTGTTGTTTCGTTGTTAGAAAAAATAATTTTTCTGTTTTCACAGTTTGCTGATCAGAAAGAATAATTAAAGAACATTTTCAAATCTGTATTTAATGAAAAACAAACTAAAGACTTCAATTTTTAAAAACGTAGCTAAATTTACTTCTTTTTCTCAAGTTCTCAGTTTCGAGTTCTTTTTTTCTATCACATTTACATTATGATATGGCATCACTTAACATAATTCGTTGTTACCTGTATAAAATGAATAATTTTCCTGTTTTCACAGTTATTCATGTTTCTGCTGATAAGAAAAAATAATTAAAGAAAATTTTCAAATCTGTATTTAATGGAAACCAAATTTAGTACTATAGTTTTCAAAAGCGCGGCTGCATTATTTTAAAAATATACAAATCAAATTAAATAGATGAAATTACATGCTTAAAAATGCTCAAATTTCAAGTTCGCTTTTTCAATATATAACTAAATAATCTGATGTATACAACACATGACTTCCTTGTACGGAATATCAAATTATACGCAATTTTCCTGCATTTCATTTAAAGATACTGAATTAACTGTTAACGAATTAGCGCATAAATCATAGTAGAATAAATACACTCCTTAAAGTTCACTACATTTATTTACCACCATAGCCACATTTCTGCGCTAGGTTCATTTAACACCGTTACATCTCATTCATTTTATAACTCAGAGTCGCAAAAATTATAGCTCTCTGAAGAATAACCACAAGTTCTATTCAAATACTATAATAAATTTAAAATGATGTATAAAAGAAATTAAACACATAAAAAAGATACAGTTTTTCACAAACGATTCACCGTTGCTTACCCAATGCGCACGCGCTACTAATGAATTCAGTTCTCACTTCGCGGTAAGGCAAAAATAAATAAAAATTCAAAATATTTTCATTAAAAATTGAAAAATGTAGAAAAACATAAAACACCAAGAACAGTTTAAACAATAAAAAAATTAAAAAATAAAATAAAATAAAATAAAAAAAAACAATTTTTACAATTAAAATTACGCAAATTCGCAATAATAAAAGACGTTACTTTGTTCTTGCGAAGCTTAGTTTCTCTAGACTGGCAACAAATCCACTATTTTGCTAAGCTTCAAATGTAAACAAATATGTCCGCTATCATAACCAAAAATTAGGCTTCACCACACTTAAAAAACTTTTAAATTGTTGATAATTCCATAATTATTGCATGTAGGTTATAAGGGCATAAAAACTTAACCGAAAGATAAGAACAACATAATTCAATCATTTTTAAAGTAAAATGTGCACAATTTACAAACTTATAAGACTAAAGAAAGTGAGCTCACTGAGCTAGTATATACATATATTTACATACATTTGGTGCTGCCGATTGCAACCAAAATGCGAGGTGCACATCTACATGTTATAGCAGCTCTATATACAAAATTTCAACGTTCTGAGGCTCCTCGTTTTTGAGTTATATGAGATATATACATACATACGTACGACGTACGTATGCACAGACGCCACGAAAAAATCCCTTCAGAATCAATTTTAAATCAGTTTTATAATTTTTTTGGGGGGGAAAAAGAGTCCTTTATTCTGTTCTCACGTACGGATGTCACTCAAAAACATCGTTAAATTGCATTCGATAGCGGTCTCGTTGAGATATGATGTCCGAAATTTTTCGCGATTACAATACTTCCTTTTTACTTCGTACAAGGAAGTAAAAAGATTAATTGACAACTCATACATGTTTACATTTTTCTCAGATGCTTTGAATTAAAAAGATATTGTTTTACCAGTAAGTCAAAGCAGTTGCACACATTACATGGGGGTATTATTTCACGAGCTAACGCAGATAAGCTTTAATCATGAATCGCGCGCTTCCCTCCAGAAAATACAGAGTGCGGCAGTAAAGGTCTTCCATAAGCTCTGAACGTACGAAAAGTCTGCTATTTCCCAGTTCTCCCAAAAGCATTGAAAAGGTTCAACAGCTTGAGTATAGCCCACAATACTCACAAGGCTTAAGATCAAAGGATTCGTTGCTTCAGTCAATTTAAAATCGTCTTACAAGTACTTATTTCTGTTTTTCTTTCAAGAAAACAAAGAAAGTGATCATTCAGGCCCCTGAAAGAATACGGAGCCTTGGACTCCAGAACACTTATTACCGATTCATCCTTTGCTCAAAATCTTGTCGATTCGTCCCCTATCGATTATTTCTTCCTCTTTACTTCCAGTTCTAATATTCAGCTGTCAATTTCTTTCGACAATTTATTTTAGAAATTTCTTTTTAATGTATCATTTACATTACAAGCGTTGCTTTTAGTCCAAAGGGGCAATTTGCGCAGAAAATCTATTAATTTCATTTCGGCATTTTGCGTCGGTTCTCTATAAGCGTTGATTCACTTTTCACATTGTTGCTACCAAATATTAGAGCCTCGTATTATATTTGAAGAAATTAAATAATGAAGAATCTGCATAAATGTATGTATATTTCTCCAAATGTGATAAAACAACGGTACCCAGAGCCATTCGATTTTGAATAACGTGCGTTTCCACCCGAATATGGGCATCTGGAAGCCCAAATTTGGAATTTGTTTTCTTATTTATTTTTGTCTATTTCAAATTT
This sequence comes from Stegodyphus mimosarum, assembly GCA_000611955.2. NCBI lineage: Eukaryota > Metazoa > Arthropoda > Arachnida > Araneae > Eresidae > Stegodyphus > Stegodyphus mimosarum. The sequence goes on along the minus strand of KK114348.1, from coordinate 142,022 downwards.
GTAAAGCTTGAACGAATTTTTGATTAATAAACTCGACGATTTAAAAGCGAGCATTGACCACACTGTACGGAGGGGGGAAATTATTTTTATCTCCAGCCCGCGAGACTGTGTATCGAAAAATCTAAATGTATGCTCATTTTAAAATTCTTTTATGATATTGCTTTTGAACTGAATTTCATGGCTTAAAAGCAAAGACCATGATATTTATTAAATAAAGGTAACACACAAAACGATAAAAAAAAAAAAAAAAAAAAAAAAAAAAAAAAAAAAAAAAAAAAAAAAACGCCCTTTGGACGTAATTTAAAATCTGAAACTTTCCAGTTGTTTTAGTCCAAAAGGGCTTTGTCCCTGAGGGACTATTGTTTTCGCTTCGGCATTTTGCGTCGGAAACATTAAATGTCGGTTCACTTTTCAAACTGTTGCCACCGAATATTGAAGCTCTGTATTATATTTAAAGAAATTAAATAGTGAAGAATGTGCATAAATTTATGCATGTTTCTCGTATTGTGATTAAACGACGGTACATAGGGCCATCGAATTTTGAATGACGTAATCCTACTGCGAATACGGGCATCTGGAAGCCCAAATTTGAAATTTGTTTTATTATCGATTTCCTATTTTGTAAAACTTTAACGTATTGTTGATTACCAAACTCAAGGATTTCAAAGCCAGCAATGGCAACGTTGCACAGAAAAAACATTTTTATCTCCAGCGCGTGAGACTGTATCAGAAATTCTATAGATATGCTCAATTTAAAATTATTTTACGATATTGCTCTTGAACTGAATTTTATGGTTTAAGTGCGAAGAACGTGATATTTAAGAAATAAAGTAACACACAAAAAGTTTAAAAAACTCCCCTTTGGACGTAATGTAAAATCTGAGTTTTTTTTTTTTTTTTTTTTGGAATAATAGCCGAATTTTTTATCTATAAATGTCTGAAAATCTCTTAGGATCAAATAGTTTTTTGAGTCACAGTAGGTACTACCATGAAAATCCAGGAAATAAACTTACGTTTATACTGGGGTCATAGAATAATTATCCATTTCGGAGAATATCACACGCAGACTTATAAAATAATGCAAGTCGTTATCGCAAAGGGCGTCTTACTTTGTAAAGAAAACCCAAATTATTAATTACCTTATAAAAAATAGCAGACACACCATCTGTTTTAAAATGAGGTACCCCCCCTCTACTTTATAAGTCCACCAGTGAGATAGATTGCTATTCAATTGTTTCATCAAAGAAAGAAGTGCATTTCCATTAACACGCCAAATATAGCAAGTTACTGCCAAATGTGCAACCAAACTAAGGAATTAAGGCATTAGGGGATCTCAAGAGATCTCTAAAAATCCACTATTTTCCATTTCGGCTCAATTTCCAATGCTAAAAGTGGACATCACCCAGGTTGCTACGCAGTCTCAGCAATTACACTATTAAAAAAAAAAAAAAATCCCTAAAACGATTTTTAGCATATGTGTTCACAAGGCGCACGGAATCAAATTCAAAAGCATCTACTCTCGGCCAACCAATACCCGCTAAAAATAATGCTATTCGAGTAAACAAACTCTTTTGGGTGCGACCACAACGTAGGCAGATTGAAATCAGAGCCGTCTGTAGCTATGGTTTTCAAGGCCCGGGAACAGTTGAAGATTTAAGATTTCACGACCCCTCCTGTTTGCCAACGATAGAAAATATTTCATTCTAAAATTTCGTAACATAAATTTGGCTCCCCCCCCCTCGGATGGTGCGCTGATGTACCCCCTTGCTCCCCCTAACTACGCCACTGATTGAAACCAAATATATCCTTTCAGCTGTTCACGCGTGTATCGATCGTACAGGTTGCTATAGTTACCCCACATGGCTTGGTAAAACCTGCCATGCTGTTCCTGTATTTAACATACAAGATCTACAATTGCCATGAATAAAAATGAGAAAAGGAGGAGGGTCAAGGTGACATTGAATTGGCAATACGCCCCATGGTGTCAGTCAGTTCCTTGGGAACGTCGTTACGCCTCAACCCAAATGGAGCAAAAGGACTTGAAGTTGGAAATGTACATTTTTCAAGGTCGCCGCAAATAGTTGGTTAAAAATAGTATTGTTTAACTCTAGTTGAACCTTTCAAAGTAAAACTCGCATATTCTTCGCCCTCGATTGCAGTACAGTTTGTCTTTTATTATGTTATCTGTTAAACTTCTTAAGAGTATTTCTTCCAGAAAGATTCACAAAGTTTTCCTTCCATAAGAACAAAAAAACCAAGAAATATAATATATAATCTTTGTAACTGAATGATTATTGCGTCCGTTTTCATCTACTCAAAAAAAAAAAAAAAAAAAAAAAAAAAAAAACCGAAAACAAATTAACAACATACAAAAAAGGTAGAACTATTTTGGGCATAATATTAAATGTTTTTCTTTCATTTACATACACATACACGTTTCGAGAGCACATGGCCTAATGTTCCTTTGGGCTAAAAATATTAAAAAAGAGATAAAAGAGACTATCTTCAGAATTTCCTATATACACTCTCGCGCGCTGGAGATAAAAATATTTTTTCGCGTACATTGTTGCCATTGCCCGCTTGAGTTTGTTAATGAAGTTTTACAAAATATGAAATACATAATGAAACAAATTGGAAATTCAAAATTCGGTGTCCATATTCGGGTGGAGGACTACCGTTATTCAAAATTTAATGGCTCTATATACCGTTGTTTTTCACAATGCGAAAAACAGGCATAGATTTCATGCAAATTCATGCATTATTTAATTTTTTTAAAAATTTTGTTGCGAAATGCTCAGCAGCGGTAAAGTAGCTTCCCCGCAAAGCGGTGTTAGGGTTGCCAGAAAGTGGTAGGAAAGGTAGGGTTGCCAAATGTAGCACGAAATCGCCCGTTTGGCGACATACCATAGACGGAGCCAGGACATTCTAGAGCGTATTCCTAGCGGGTTTCGTCGGGAATATTCTCGAAGGAAGTTAAAGCTATATATACCCTGCCTGTACGCGTAGTAGTAGTATGTTAAGTCCAGTAGTATTGTTTTGAGTCAAAGATTAGCTTGCCAGCGACCGAACCGAGTCGGGAGTTGTATGTAGTGCTTTGCCGTGAAGCTGTCTTCACCGTTGTAGCCTGAAGGCTGTGTTGCTGATTGTTTCAGCGCGTTTATCATAGTTTTTCGACGACTGTAAATGCGTCTTTAGAACTCTCCTGTGTAACACTGGCGATTAAATTGTGTTTTGATTCTTCATCAAGTGTTATCTATCGTCGAGTGCTTTCAAATCCACGAATCCGTAGAACGCAGCAATTAATACAGGGCGATAATATTTGGTGGCAACAATTTGAAAAGTGATTCAGACTTTTATAGTGATTCAACGCAAAATCTCTTTTTGAGACTAATAGCCCTTCTGTGCTAACGTTCCTTTGGGCTAATTTCTCTATTATAAAGAAGAATGTCTGTCGGTGAATTTGTTCGCGATTAATTCAGTCACTACTATAGCTATCGTCACCAAACTTTCTATAAGTCTGAGTCCTGCAAAAGG
>KK114348.1:122186-132405 GCA_000611955.2 Stegodyphus mimosarum | reverse complement strand
TTTTTTTTTATTATTGCATATATATATATATATATATTTGCATTTCGGTGACGTTTAAACAATTGTTTGGCTTTATATTTTGCTTGCTTATTTCGTTATATTTATTTAATCTTTAAAAAGTGGCTCGCAGTCGTAGGAAACAAAGAACAATATTCGAAAACTGATTAGTTTTTATCATAAGTATGGAATTCGAGATATCGCTAAATTAATAAATTCATCTCATTCTACGGTGCAGTATGTGATAAAATTTTTTAAAGAAGAAAATTGGATCCAAAATAAAGTAAGAAGAGGTTGTCGGCAAACAGGATTCGACGTTACTCAACATGATTAGCGTTTGAAAATCTGTGACGTTGGAGCGTTGTAGAGATTTCTACAGAATTTACTGAAAAATTTTCTACTTCAGTTTCACTTAAAACTGTTCCAGGACGGCTCAGATTAGCAGGATTACATGGGTGCTGAACTCGAAGAAAAATTTTTGAAAGTGAAAAAAATAGAAAGCTTAGGCTTTTGTTCTCAAAATCAATGGTAAATAACGTCGAAGCGTGTCAGAATCATTTGCAGATGAAAGCAAATTTAACATGTTTTGTTCCGATGAACGTATAATTGAATAAAAAAAAAAAAAAAAAAAAAAAAAAAAAAAAAGGAGAGAGAGAGAGGAGCTTAATTCCAAGACCTTGGTTGGAACAGTAAAGTATGGCGGTGGAAGTGCTCTTGTGTGAGGGTGGCAATGTCAGCATCAGAATTAAATAATTTAGTATTTATTGATGGCACCATGAACCACGCTGTTTATTTAAATATTTTAAAAGATAGTTTAAAATTATCCGCCCAAAATTTGGGTGCTGGAAACAACTTCACTTTTTTTAATCAGGATAACGATTCTCTACATTCACCTTTTGGGTACCTATAATTGTCCACAAGCTCTGAAAACACCACCTCAGTATCCAGATTTAAATCCAGCAGAACACATTTGGAGAAAATTACAGTACGAAGACACAACATTAAAACAAAAAACGAACTAAAAACAGAATAAATGGAAGAATAGAAGAAAATTGATGCAGATAATTTAAAAAAAAAAAAGGTGAATTCTCTGCCCAGACGTTTGACAGCTGTCATAAATACTGCGGAATATACTAGAAAACACTAAATGATAGAAACACAACAATATTTACTAATACGCGCAGATTTCTTTAAAGCGTATGAAGACTTTGTGACCATTTTAATAATAAGTTAAATCTGTTACTTTTCATTATTGATTTTCCAAAAAAAAAAATAAATAAATAAATAAATAAAGGTTTAATATGTTCACAAAATCATTAATGTAGTTTTGTTAACAGAAATTTATAGATATTATGAAAAATATTCCTTAAAAAATATCAATTAAATGATAGAAACACAACAATATTTACTAATACGCGCAGATTTCTTTAAAGCGTATGAAGACTTTGTGACCATTTTAATAATAAGTTAAATCTGTTACTTTTCATTATTGATTTTCCAAAAAAAAAAATAAATAAATAAATAAATAAAGGTTTAATATGTTCACAAAATCATTAATGTAGTTTTGTTAACAGAAATTTATAGATATTATGAAAAATATTCCTTAAAAAATATCAATTATTATTAAAGAATGAAGAAATATTTTACTGAAACTCGAAAGTGTAGGAACAGTTTTGGGAGCCACTGGAAAATGACGAAGATATTACTATCTGCATGAGGCGTCTCCTTTCACAAAAACATGAGGTAACTATTTACTGCATTTAGGAGACATCTTTTATCTTTTCCTTGTCACTAAGTAGCACTCGGGTCTCTTGAGATAGACTGGTCCTTGTTTCACTTCAAATTTGTCCAGTGTGATTTATTGTTACCCATGTTCTAAAATGTTTCCAAAGTAAGACATGACATTGCCATTGAAAATAATATTTATGCTGTAGTTTTCTATTGCTTTATCATGCTGATATATTACGTTAAAACTTTGCATCTTATCTTATTTTGCACAAATTTCACGGATCAGCGAATTAAGACCAGTTGTCTTTCCTCTTCTTTTTGGCGATATTTCTTCCACAATCCCCTTTTGTCTGCTGCTTCTGAAATTACTGCAGCTCTCCCTTCAGCTCATATTTGTCTTCATTGTTGATATCCTAACCAGTGATTTTGACTACAGATAAATTACCGCAGATGCAAAACATGAAGTATCAAAGCCTTTCAAGTCACTGCCTGCAACCCAGTCTTGGCCATAATTTCCTCCAGGCCGAATTCATGATCCTGTAAATTACTTGCTGGCAAGCTTTAATGACAGTGAAGCAATAGAAAGCATTCAAATGATGTTTAAAGAACACCCTATAAGTATTAATTACTATTATTATAAATTACATCAGCAACTTCGAACATCACAGGTTATCGACTTGAGTGTTCCAGATACTGTTCGTCATTCGAGGCGAATTTTTCATCAGATAATTCATCCGTGAACCGAAATGTAGTATACTAAGATCATGGTCCTATTTGTATGTCAATTTGTAAATTTATGCATTTATTTATTAATTGAATAAATTTGTTTTATGCTATTTATTGAAATTATTATTTTAGCATTGCACTGCATCCTTAATTGTAAGTATGGCTTCCTCTCCAGGGATTAAATTACCCGGGACGTGCAGTCCTTGGAAGGGGAACAGTGTACCGTATTTTGTACATACATACATAATTTTAGTGAAATTATATGTAAAATTGTAGCACCTTTTTTGTAAAATATAACATGAAAAGTCTGAGAACAAGAAGTTGTGCCGGAAAAATAAGATCACAAAGGCTAGTCTATTTAATACTGAGATAAATGGTTATCTCGCTGACTTGGCGAGATATCGCCAAGTTAGTGATGCTTTTTGCGACCAATCCTTGTCGCTAAATTTGGTGAAAAATCACCAAAAAAGTCGCCAAACTTGGCCACATTTTAGCCCAGTCCCTGTATAGCTGTAATTGATCCCTAGACATAACTATAAGCGTATCCGGCACTTATATGCAACAGTACATGCCTTCCAGTAATTTCAAGAAATGGAAGGTTTTAAAGACAAGGAATATGTACTGCTGCGGAGAAAGAAAACTTCTCCGCAACAGGATTGGCTCCGTCCCAAAGTAGAGAGAAACAGTTGCGCATGCGCAAAATATCTGTCGCCAAAGCTCGAAGCCGGCGTCGAAGTTCGAAGGTCACGTTTATCAAGAGTTCATAACGAATATCGTTTTAAATTTCTTAAAACTTTAAACGATTTGAAAATATTTTTTTGCACAAGTAAATTAATTAAGGAATTAGCTATTAAAAAAGTAAGAAAATCCGAGTTTAAATTATCGCGAAAAGTCAAAGAAGAAACGTTTTGTTAAAGAACGATTCTTCTTAACACGAGTTCCTCAATTTCCGGTACACATTGCGGGGGCGGGAGGAATTCTCGCCGCTAGGTTCGTCGCCAGATCCCTTGGCGAATTTTTCCTTTCGCTTTCTAGCGGCGTAATAGCAAACTGGTTTACATTACGTCTACGGAACCTTTCCTTCTTTACATTGACGTTCTTTGCTAGAGATTTCTCAGAAGCCGGGCGAAAATTATATGAGACCGGACGGAGCATCAGTTTTCAGTTGTTAGTTCAGGGCTAACAACGGAGTATTGAGAGATCTCCGTGCAAGCTTCTCTCTTTAGATGCGCTTTGCACTGCGTTGTGTTTAGCGTTCTTAGTAGTTTGTAGCATAACTTTTGATTGTGCTCTGTGATACTGAGAAAAGATATACTAGTATTTTTGTGGAAAGCTCCAGAACTCTAGAGTATTTCTTTCGGAAAAATTAATTTCATCAAGCTGTCATCGGTCCTCTGTGCATTCAACCCATTAGGAACCCGTACGCACACAACAATTTTTGGTGCCCGTGGTTTGTGATCCGAAGTTGTAGACAACAGCGCAAAACAGATTTTCTTGAATGATAGACAGCTTTTATGTTTACTTAAAGCAGCTATCCTTTTGCAAGATCTAATTAGTGAAGTTTTTCTTCAAAACAAAAGACTTAAAACCAAATAAAATGTTACGAAATTTCGAATTACATGAAGTTCCATTGTATTACGACAGGAAAAGCAAATGTTTCTTTCAATAATTTATTTTACAGAGAAAAGATATATGATATTAAAGTCTGAGGTTCCTTCAAAAATTTTACTCTGAAAATTTCTTCGACGGTATTTTTTTAAAGAGAATTAAATACTTTATCTTCGTTTCATGCTTCATTAGGAAATACTGAGAACCGACATGATTCCCCCCCTACTGATAGCTCAGAACCCTTCGGTTGTTACGTTATCACTACGCACATAGTCCATTAATCAACTGGTCAACAAATCGAGAGATTGGCACTGCAAATACTGATACGACTATGACAATTTATTTCACGATTCGACAGAAACTTTTTAGTTTCCTGTGTTAACTAGGTAGCTAGTAGGCATTTAATTGCACGTTTCAATAAAAACGTTTACAACAATTAATCATAGCACTTGTGCTATATTTCATTCCATGTCTGATAAAAGACTCGACGCATCAGTAACAAACTTAAAATGTCGTGGTATGAAATTTTATTCTCAAATCCATTCAATTCGCTTTTTCTCGTACTTTAATTAGAAAGAAGACACTGATCTTTCCATTTGTTCGTTTTTAAGTCATTCGAATCTTTAAAAATTAACCTAAAAAAATCTGATGTGGACACCACATGACTTCCTTGTACGGCCTATTAAATTATACACATTTTTGGCTGCATTTCATTTAAACTTATTTCCTCGAATTTCATTAGAGATATATTTCTCATTCAATTAATTCAGTTCTCACTTCCAGGCAAGGCGAAATTACATAAAAACTCAAAATATCTTCATTAAAAATTGAAAAATGTAGAAAAACATAAAAAACCAAATACAGTATAAAAAACCAATTTTTAAAATCAAAGTTAAGAGTTTCTTCGCAAAAACAAGCAATTCCGCCGCAGGATTTTCGGTGCAGAAAACTAAACGTTTACTTTTGGCCCCACCCTGCAAAAAGACACTGAAGATGCAGAAACTGACTTAATTCACTATCTTGCTAAGTTTCAAATGTAAACAAATATGGTTGTGAGGTTAGGATTAGTTTTACTTAAACGTTTAATTTGGTGATAATTCTACAACTATTGCATGCAGATTAACTAAAGGCTTAAAATCCTTAGCCAAAACATACGAACAATATAATTCAATCACTTTTAAAGGAAAAATTGGATATAAAAAAACTAAGCTCACAGAGCTGTGTAACAGAATGGGTATATATATACATATATATATATACTTCTGGTGCGGCCGATTGCAGCCGAAGAGGGAGCTGCACAACCACATGTTATAGCAACCCCATATACAAAAATTTCAACGTTCTGATACTACTCGTTTTTGAGTTATGCAAGATACATATATACGTACGTACCTACGAACAGATGTTACAAAAAAAAAAAACTCTTCGGAATTCATTTTAAATCCCTTTTGTGAAAAAGTGAGCTTTATTCCGTGAGTACGCATAGATGTCAGGCAAAAACATCGTTCAGATGGATTCGACAGCGGTCAAAACGGACATGTTCGTTTAAATATTTAAGAGACATTAGGTATTTTTTTCGGAAGCAACAGTCATGAAAAATGAGCAATGCCTTCGCCGGGACTCAAACCACAGACCTCCGGAATAAAATGTAAAAAATTGGTAACCATTTCATTTCAATTTAACCCAGGTTGTTGATTTAAAAAAAATTAAATAACTGTAATATATTATTAAATATTGTTATTATTATTATGAGACTGTAAACTTCAAGATAATTTCTATTTGCTCTCACGCAAGCAGCAGTAACTGTACGGCTGGACTTAAATCGCTCGGATAGATGTGATTATTACAATTAGCGGTAGTTATGCAATTTATATATACGGTAATTAATTGCGTCGTTTATTAGTATAAAACAGCATAATTTATTCCGCACAATACGATAATTTTCCTCTAATTCTGCAATTTTATTTATTAAAATAACCGGTTATAAACAAAATTTTAGATTTGATTTGGTTTCATTCGGTTTAGCTGATTATGGAATAGCACACTAGGGCTATCTGCTTAAGGGCAGGGATGCCTTCGTGGAGAACTTTCTAAGGTAACTAGGTCGCATACACATGGGGGAAAAACCACGAAAACGCCCATGCAGCCAGCCAGTTCACCTGAAGTGGAACCCATGCGGAAATCCCAGTGTTCAGCGATTTTACAGCTCGGGCCCTGGTATGTGAGAAAATTTTCTCTTACATTCTGAAGTAACAGTAAAAAAAAAAAAAGCTTATTTTACATTACGCCTTAATGTTCTTCATCTGAAATAAATGTTAATTCTTAATCTGAAAGCTAGATTTTACATTACGCCCAAAGGGGCGCTTTTTTAACGTTTTGTGTGTTACCTTTATTTATTAAATATCATGTTCTTCGTACCTAAACCATAAAATTCATATCAAGAGTAACATCGCAAAATAGTTTTAAATTGAGTATATCTTTAGAATTTTCGATACACAGTCTCGCGCTCTGGAGATAAAAATGTTTCTTCTGTAAAACGTTGCTATTGCTCGCTTTGAAATCCTTCAGTTTCTTAATCAAAAATTGGTAAAAAGTAAAAAAACCTTAAATGTTTCAGATTTTAAATTACGTCCAAAGGGGCGTTTTTTTTTAACATTTTGTGTGTTACTTTTATTTATTAAAGATCATATTCTTCGCACTTAAACAATAAAATTCAGTTAAAGAACAATATCGCAAAATAATTTTAAACTCAGCATATCTTTAGTATTACCTATACACAGTCTCACGCACTGGAGATAAAAAATTTTTTTCTGTACAACGATGTCATTGCTCGCTTTGAAATCCTTGAGTTTTTTAATCAAAAATTCGTTAAAGTTTTACGTTAAAGTTAAATATGAAATCGATTATAAAAGAAATTCCAAATTTCAAATTTGGGCTTCCAGACGCCCATATTCGCAGTAGCATTACATTATTCAGAATTCGATGGCTCTAGGTACCGTCGTTTTATCACAATGCGAGAAACATGCATACATTTATGCACGTTCTTCATTATTTAATTTCTTTAAATATAATACAGGGCTGCAATATTTGGTGGCAACAATTTGAAAAGTGAAGCGACATTTAATGCTTCCAAGGCGAAATGCCGAAACAAAAACAATAGTCCTTGAGGGACAAAGCCCCTTTGGACTTAAAAAAAGAAAAAAGAAAAGGAGAAAGAAAGAAAAATCTAGAAATTGTTACCATTTACTTACTCATAACATATGACAATTATTTATCGATAGTTAAAAATGATATATATATGCGAGACGAAACAAAAGAAAAGCGATGCGGATCTTCAAAGAGTGAAATATTTAAAACTTTCTTCTCTTTGACGGTAAATTATCATTAACCTCTACAATAAATTAACCCTGAGGTTCAGACACAAGCTATAAATACATTTTATGAGTTCTTTAAAAGCAGCGAGAGAAAAAGATAAAACACTGATATTTTTCAACGGAAAATGAAATGCATTTATTTATTTGTTTTTTGCCACATATCTGTGTTAATGCCTCTTCCAGCTGTTTCGCTTCCAGTAATCCGACGTATAATAACTTGTTTTGCTCGGAAAAGATTTGTGTTGTCTTTCTTATCAACCGGTTCCAGTAGCGCTTCAATCCCATACGTTAGTTAAAAATGATCGTAATATAATTAATACTCAGTGTCTTCCTATTTAATTTTATTGCAGGATTTCTTCCAGTTAAATAGGAACATCTTGAGAAGTTTTACATACCCTACATTATAAGAGGCGGAACTAAAGAACGTGTGATGTGCTGTGGACGCAGCCAGTTGATGAATGTTCAGGCCTACAGTGGATCGTTATTTTACTGCTGCCATACAGCTACTAAAAGAGTTTTGACGAGTAAAGTGAATATTAGTACCATACTACCGTTTGCTTGACAAAGTAAGTACACTGCGGGGGAAAAAAAGGGGACAGTTCTATATCTCCCTTCTACTGGACCGATTGACGAAATTCAACTTGCGTGTTCCATGCGTCGAAATCGAGACTTAAGATATGTATTAGATTTATATATAGATATGTTCTAATATAGGTATTTTGACACAAAATCGGACATTTTCTGAAATGGCATGCCAATTTTTTTTTTCCATTTTTCCATTGCACGACTCAAATCATGCCAAACTGCCAAGTTCTGCAAAAATCGCACGAGTAGTTTTTAAAAAATTAGCTCTCCAAATTTTAGCTGCTCGATGTTAATTGAATTTGGTATATATTTATTAATATCTCTTTCTTTTATTAAACTTATTTGATTCTTCCTTTCATATTTCGAAATTAAGATTCATTCCAAATAAAATTCGCCCATTTTTTATGATTTATTTTTTAAATTTGTATTTTAAAATAATTTTTATATATTCTTCGAAAAAAGTTTTGAATTATAACCTATAAAAGTTTTGACATCACCTTAAAGTGGATATATTTTAAAGCATACCTGCAAAATGTCAGAGTTTTGTTCAAAATTTCCCAAGATATACGTCAATTTACATTTTGGTGCGTTTTGAAATTTGGCGTATTTATTATACGCGATAATAACGAAAATGTGGTTTACACACTGTGTTAAAATTATTTGAAAGTATGAAAGATGACTTTTTTCCGCTCGTGGACAATGAAGAAAAGGAAAGGAAAATAGGTTGCTAGGAATTAAGAAGTTCGCCAAATGAATTATTCTTGGCGCAAACTAAAAAAAATACGCAAAGATAAATTTTTAAGTTTCTCCACACATTTCTCATCAAAAATTAAAAAATTTAATATCTAGGCAGAATTTGAGTCGTAGAATCGAAATATGGAGAAAAAAAATAGTATGTTATTTCAGAAAATGTCCGATTTTGTGTCAAAATAACAGAATAATGCTATATATAAATCTAATATATATCCTAAGTCGCGCTTTCCAGACATGTAAAACGCAATTTGAATTTCGTCAATCGGCCCGGCCCGGTAGAACGGGAGATATAGAACTGTCCCCCCCTGTAGTGTACATCACTGCACAATGAAAGTTCATAAGATTTCATATGATACAAACAGTAATAAGTAGAAATCGTACAGACGATATGATGAAAAGCCGTGGAGGGGAGCTTGGAAAAATCACGTGATTTGAAGGAGCGTTGCTGGTTGGTCGAGGACCGAAGTTGACGTAAGGCAAGAAAATCCGTAATTTTAATTAATTAAGCGTGAATAATCAGGAAATAATAGTAAAATCCATTAAAACTAAGTCCGTAGTAATGGCGAAAATACTACGTCTTTATTATAGGCGATAATAACGAAAATGTGGTTTACGCACTTTGTTAAAATTATCTGAAAGTTTGAACGATGGCTTTCTTTCCGCTCGTGGACAATAAAAAGAAAGGGAAAGGAAAATAGGTTGCCTTAAATAGTAAATAGTAATGATAGTAAAATCTATTAAAACTAATAGTAAAATAGTAGTAAAATCCATTAAAACTAAGTCTGTAGTAATGGGGAAAATAGGACAGAAATTTGATGATAAATGAAAAACTTGAACTTGTAGGCATGGTTTATCACGGCGAATTCACGTCTACAGACGCATTTTTTTCTTTATATCCACTATACTATTCATATTTGGGATGTAAACTGATGAAAGTATTCGGATGATGAAGATAACGCGATTTGCTCTGGATATTTTCACCGAAAAAATTGTTACTGTTTGGATTAATAAAAAAGGTTTCATTTTTTCTCCCCCCCCCAACCTCCTGTTGCTGCCATATTAGTTCATAAAGTTTATATGAACCGTTAAGATACAAAAATAGTAATTCAGCATTTGAAAACACTGGAAAATATCGAAATGTTTACATTAAATATTCTTTGTTTTGAAGCTGTTAATAGCAATGAGTTGTAAAGCAATTTAAAATGGAATCCTAATTTTTAAGAGTCTGATTTTGGAAAAAAAAAAGGGTAAGATGTTACTTTTACATATTTAAAACTGTGAATTTTAATATTCCAAGGAAACAATCAGTAGGCTGTTATAAGCCCTGTTATTGTTACAAATTTTGCACACAAGTAAATAATTTTAGTAAAATTATATGTGAAACCGTAAAACCTTTTTTTTTTTTTTTTTTTTTTTTTTTTTTTTTTTGAATAAAACAAAGATTTTTT
>KK114348.1:103186-117946 GCA_000611955.2 Stegodyphus mimosarum | reverse complement strand
TATATATATGCCACCACTTAACATTGCATCGGGAATTGTAAACATATACTGCTTTTAAAATTTTCACAATTTTGCTGTTGAATTGTATATGGTATAAGTGCGAAGAAAACGATGCTTAATAATAAAGCTCAAAAGACTAAAAAAAAGGGGGTTAGAAGGAGTGAGTGCAACAGCGGACTGGTAAACTGCGAACTCAGCGAAAGCGTTAAGAAACCTAAACAAAGCCTTTTGGGTAACCGTTAAAAATCTGAAATCTTTCAGTTATCTTTATTATTAGTTTTTCCTTTCTGATATAACATTTATGCTTTTTAACACGAATTTAAATGCTCTTCCAATTTTTGACGTCTGTGTTACATTAAGCAAGAAGTGATAAAAAGGCTTATCTAACATAACGACGCGACGCGCTTATCACACTTGCAGCAAAAGCAAATTTGCTCACAGCTAGCAAAGAACTTCTAGAACCTATTATAAGTTCCTTCTGTTAGAATGGAAAACTTTGGAGTAGGAAAAACGGGGACTGAGCTCATTTATGGATGACAGAAAAGCTAGAGAGAGAAAAGCCATGTTCCCAACTAGGAAACAAAAGGTTTTCCCCTAACAATTGAATCAATCCATTGTTGACGTACCACTTGGACGGAAACTAAAAAAGGCTGCAAGCTTCTCCCTCCCGGCCCCCACGAAAGGGAGGGATGCTCACAGGTGCATCTCTACAGGAAGGGGAAACAGTGAAGCAGGTCTAAACCCTACATGTTTTACAGCTCCACCTGAATCTTCCGAATGAGGTACGCTCAAATATTTGCAAGCTCATCTACTTTTCTTTCCCCTCCACATTCTGAGGTGCTCTGAGGACATCCATCTTTCGTTGAGGCCTAGCTTCAAGCCTAAAAATTCGCATATTCCTTTAGGGCCTTTCATGCTCGGAAAATCGGAAAAAAATACTTCTGGAAAAGATCTCTAGAAAATATATATATCTGTAAGACAATATTTTTGGGGAAAAAAAATGCCAGATATATTTACGAGAAATTACACAAAGTAATGTCATAATTGTTGCCGAAAATTATAAAGTTCCGTGCATTAACGCTACTTATGTTATAAATGTTGTACTATGTATATTATTCTTTAACGAGAAGTTAGAATCAATAGAATTAACCATAAAATAACACTGGAGCATGACACTTTATATCAGCGGTTTCCAAACTGTGTTCCGCGAAAGCCTAGGGTTCTGTGAGTCAAAATAAAAATTCCAAAAAGAAAGTCATAAAGCATGCACACTTGACTAGTCTGCTACCTAAAAATATAAAGATATATTTAGTTTTTATCCAAAGAGGCAATTTGCCCAGAAGGATTATTAATTTCGTTTTGGCATTTTGCATTGGTTCACTACAACAAATGTAAGTTCACTTTTCAGATTGTTGACACCAAATATTATCGTCCTGTACTATATTTAAAGGAAATAAATAATGAAGAATCTGCATTAAATATATAGATATTTCTCCAAATGTCGTAAAACTACGGTACCTACAGCCATCCAATTTTGAATAACGTATGTTTCCACCCGAATATGGGCAACTGAAAGCTCAAATTTGGAATTTGTTTTATTATTAGTCCAAAGGGGCTTTGTCCCTGAAGGACTATTGTTTTCTCTTTGCGATTTTGCGTCGGAAACATTAAAAGTCTGAATCACTTTTCAAATCGCTACCACCAAATCTTGCAACCCTGTATTATATTTAAAGAAACTAAGTAATGAAGAATCTGCATAAATGTATACATATTTCTCCAAATGCGATAAAACAACGGTACCTGGAGCCATCCAATTTTGAATATAGTCTCCACCCGAATATGCGCATCTGGAAGCCCGAATTTGGAATCTGTTTTATTATCTATTTCATATTTTGTAAAACTTTAACGAATTTTTGATGAACAAAATCAAGCGATTTAAAAGCGATGGCAACACTCTACGGGGGGGGGACTTTTCATCTAAAGCGTGCGGAATTGTGCATCGGAAATTCTAAAGATATCTCCTTTTAAAATTATTTTGCGATATTGCTGTTGAACTGAATTTTATGGTTATGTGCGAAGAACATGATATTTAATAAATAAAGGTAACACACAAAACGTTAAAAAACGCCGCTTTGGACGTAATTTAAAATCTGAAACCTTTCACATTTTATTTTATTTTTTTCTATTTTATATTCTGTACCACTTTAAAGAATTTTTGATTAACAAACGCAACGATTTCAAAGCCAGCAGTGGCAACATTTTTCTATATAAAGCATTTTTATCTCCAGCGCAGGAGACTTGCGACTGGGAAAAATGAGGGCCAAAAATTATGGTTTTCAGAGTTTTTTTTAAAATTAATATCTCAACTGATTAAAGTCGTACGAAGATGAAAATGGTCGAAATGTCTTTCCACGAGTTTTTGGAATCCGGGGGGGGTACCTCTCTCGAGACTCAACATCCCGCCGTTCCGGAGAAGATGATGTTACGAACAAACAAACATGCACAGATGCGTGCAGATTTTAATAATATAAATTAATTAAATATACACTATGGAATGCAACTACAGGTAAGATTAATAGAGCTACACATTCGGGTGGAAACATACACTACTACACCGGTAGTTTATGTAAAAAAATCCAAGCGCAGATCCGTCACTAAATATATTGCAAGAGTAGGTGACACCTGGAGCACGAGTTAACGCTATTTATTAGTAAATTACATTAATTTCAAGTTAAAATGTTTGAGTAAAAAATATTTTTCATTAAAATGTTTTTACATAAAGTACCTATAACATATTAACCTACTTTAAACCTTTGAAGGCCAAAACGCCTAAGCCGGCCGTTCATTCAAACGACCACAATCGCCCGAAACTGCCGAAATTGCATTTCATCAATTTATTGTACACAGCTTGTCCTAAAAGGCTAATGGAAGCTTCTTTATTAGGAAGTACATAGGATGTCATTTGAAATCTTCACACCTCTTTGTGCGTTAGTGGACGAGGAGGACAGGAAACGAACAGAACGGCTAATGAACCGGGACGGGCGTTTCCGTATTTTAAGCATACATGTTAGGGAAGGTTTCGGTTTTCTAAGGGTTAAATATTATTTTATGGGTGTAATTGAGTTCTCTGAAAAAACCTTATCGTTCTAAGGGTTCTGTGAGTGCACAAAGTTTGAAGACAAATGCATTAGATGATTCATTCGATAAAATTATCCTTTTAAGTTCGAAAATTATACATAACAGAAGAGATGTTACGTTGATAACTTTGCTTAATTATTCGTCCCGTAAAATGGTAATTCCAATTCGAATATTTTTTTTAAATCACGTCTAGATGTTTGATATATCATTTATTTTTCTGGGGCTGAATACAAAATGAAACATAAAATTTAAAACACTAACAAACATACTAATTAAATGGAATTAGATACATTTTCGGCGCGAAACACTTTTTCTCTATCTTAAATGTTTAGAAAATCAGCTAGATACATAAAACATATTAACTATCTGCTATTTAAAACATTACCTTGCATTCAACTATATTATTTCAACGCCATGGAATTTAAATGAGTATAATACATTAATAAAACAATTCCAATTTTATTATTACAACTAACGTTTAGAGCAGCGATTCTCAACCGGTAGTACACAAGAAAAAAATAGGTGGTACGCAAAGAAGCAAAGTATTCTCAACTGTTAAATTCAAACATCTCGTGAAGGAAAAGAATAATTGATATAAATTTCCAGTGATCGAAACTCTAACTGAAGATTTCAAAAATAACACACTTGTTAACTTTTGGCTGAACACAAAAAGAGAATTTAAAGGGGTTTCAAATTAAGCTGTTAAATTTTTGCCTTTTTGCACAACTTATTTCTGTGAACAAGTATTTTCTTCCACGTTTTATTTGGGGGAAAAAAATAAATAAATAAAAAAAATTACAGAACAAAATTAAAATTGGATCCTAAGAATCTAAGAAATTGGATCCCGGTTAAAGTTAAGTGAAATAAGACTAGAAAAAAGAAAGACACCCAAATTTCACATTAAATTTTAGAATTAAAGTATTAGTACTTAAATTTTGATAATTAAAAAGGTAACCAATTTTTAATCTAATACTTTTTTATGTGTGCACATTTAATACAAATAGACAAAAGGTTGTGCTATTGGCAAAATATATATATATTTTTTATATTTCTACTGAGAAATTGAAAAATAATAATTGTAAAATGTCGTAGTGGTACTGAAGTTTTTCAGTTTTTGTTTAAATGGTTACGCATTGTTAGTCAAAAGGCTGAGATCCGCTTGAAGAGGAAAAAAAAAAAAAAAAAAAAAAAAAAAAAAAAAAAAAAAAAAAAAAAAAAAAAAAAAGGTCATCTCCCAAATTCTTTACTTGTGCGGTTTCTGTATGAATGCTTCCATAACTGGCTTTCGAATAAATACAATTAACGCCCAACTCCAATAAGCCATACGATAAGCGGCTATTGTTTGGTCCAAGCGTGATGATGTCATTCCTGTGACCGCAGGGAATTTTCACTACCGATACGGAATGGAGAAGAGAATGAATGCGAATATCTGTGCACCATCTTTTAATTTCCGTAATAGCAGGTTCCCAATTATTTCCATACTATCTTTCCTATGATCAGGGATGAATAACCCAATGATTATAACTATCTCACCAACATCACACGAGTTTATTTTTTGTTGTGCTTTTGAAATGTCACTCAGAATCAATCAAGCTTCATTAAGCATCTTTAATTGAAGCTTTCACATCAAGGCTTCTTCCATTACATGCACACCTTCCCCCCCCCAAAAAAACCGAAAGGTTTCATATTTTAAATTACGTCCAAAGCGGCGTTTTTTTAACATTTTGTGCGTTACCTTTATCTATTAAATATCATGTTCTTCGCACTTAAACCATAAAATTCAGTTCAACAGCAATATCGCAAAATAATTTTAAATTGAGCATATCTTTAGAATTCCCGATACACAGTCTCACGTGCTGGAATTAAAAATGTTTTTTTCCATGCAACGTTGCCATTGCTCGCTTTGAATTCCTTGAGTTTTTTAATAAAAAATTCATTAAAGTTTTACAAAATATGAAATGATAATAAAACAAATTCCAAATCTTAAATTTGGGCTTCCAGATGTCCGTATTCGGGATAATATTTGGTGGCAACAATTTGAAAAGTGAAACAACGCTTTTAGTGAATCGACGCAAAATGCCAAAACGAAATTAATAGTCTTTCTGGGCAAATTGCCCCTTTGGACTAATAAAAAGATAAAATAAAATGAAATAAAAGAAAGAGAGCAGTTTTTTTTTATATATATAGCGGTTCTACTGGACCGATTGCCGAAATTTAATTTTTTTTTCATGTCTGGAAATGCGACTTATATATATTAGATCTATATATAGCATTGTTTTAGCACAGGTATCCTAACACAAAATAAAACTTTTTCTAAAATGACATACCTATTTTTTTCTGTATTTCATTGCAGATTTCAGTTATTTGACGTCCGAGTTTATATTATTTTCATTTCCATAAAAAACGAACGTGAATTACACACATAAACACATATAAATGAAGATAATTAATTTTCAGCGTGATATAAACCTTATTCAAAGATTTGAAGATACCGATTTCATTAGCTTTTATTCCCACTTGTCCAAAAAATAAATAAACTCAATTTCGAATTTTTGCACTAAGAATAATTGCTTTATTTAGGAATACATTTATATGTGCACAGCGGATTTTCTTTCCATGCACCACATGACTTCCTTGAACGGAAAATTAAATTATACGCATATTTTCCTGCATTTCATTTAAACTGATTTCCTTGAATTTCATTAGAGATATATTTCTCATTCAATTAATTCAGTTCTCATTTCGCGGCAAGGCAAAAATACATAAAAACTCAATATATCTATTTAAGAAATACGAAGTAAATCTTAAACATTTACTTCCTCGAATAAATTCCAGAATGGATTAAGCATGATTTAATTCACAATAATAAAAGAAGGCGTTAAATTGTTGTTGCGAAGCTTAGTTTCTCTAGATTGGCAACAAATCCACTATTCTGCTAAGTTTTAAATGTAAAGAAATATAGCTGCTATGCTAAAAATAATTAGGCGTTGCCGCTCTTAAATAACTTTTAAATTGTTTACAATTCTACAACTATAATATGCAGGTTAACTAAAGACATAAAAACATTAACCGGAAGATAAGAACATAATTCAATCATTTTTAAAGCAAAAAATGCGCAATTTACCAACATATAAAAAACCGAGCTCACTGAGCCGAGTAACATATATATATATACTTTTGATGAGGCCACTTGCAACCAGAAAAGGAGATTTCATTTCCCATATTAGATGTTATAGCAATCTTATATACAAAATTTCAACGTTCTGAGGCTACTCGTTTTTGAGTAACGCGAGTACGTACAAACACTACGAAAAAATTTCTTCTAAATCCATTTTAAATCAGTTTTATAATTCGTTTGGGGCAAAAGAGTCCTTTACTCTGTTCTTACGCACATATGTCACGCAAAAACATCGTTAAATTGCATTCGATAGCGGTCAAAATGGATATTTTCGTTGAAATTTGATACCTGGAATTTTTCGTGATTACAATACTTCCTTGTAGGAAGTAATTAACAAGAAATCGAGCAATCGATAAGCATTTACAATAAAGATATTTCCTATTCCAAGGCTAGAAAGAAACTTTTATCAGAATCGAAACGCCATCAGTTAAGAAGCTATACAGTTTATGTTGTAATTACTTACATACAAGCACATGTATTTTTATTTATGTGTCGAAGAAAATTGCAATAAATAAGATAAAGAGACTAAGTTATTATTACTTATTCTAAAGTTTTGTTCCATTTGGTAAATTTTCTAAAACTTATAAAGTTTTCATTATTAGTTTAAATTAAAGTAAGTTATTTAATAATTTATTAAACATGTTAGAAGTATTTGAAAGAAATGTCAGTCTAAGAATTTAAACTTTAGCTGTCAATATTTCATCTACAAATTATAACCAAGAAAAATGTCTTACAGGTATCAAACTTTAAAGTTCACGTAGGAAATAAATATAAATTTGAATTTTTTCATTTGCGATATTTTTATTATTATTTACGTATGTTCTGATGAATATTTAGTACGCGAAGTTTAAAATTTAATTAAAATATTTTTCACTAACTTAAAGGGCGTTAGTCCAGAAAGGCTATCTTTTTAAATTGTTGCCACAAATATTATCGCCCAGTAGTAATATATTTAAAGAAATTAAATAATGAAGTATCTGCACGAACGTATGTATGTTTCTCGTACTGTGAAAAAACGACAGTACCTAGAGATATCAAATTTTGAATTATATAATCCTCCACCGAATATGGACATCTGGAAGTCCTAATTTGGAATTTGTTTTATTATCTAATTAGTATTTTTCAAACCTTTAACAAAATTTTTGACTAACAAACTCAATGATTTCAAAGCGAGAAATGGCAGCATTTTAAGGGGAAAAAAACAAATTTTTATCTCTGGCGCGCGAGACTGTGTATCGGAAATTCTAAAGATATGCTGTTGTTAAATATTTCGTGATATTGCTATTGAACTGAATTTTATGGTTTAAGTGCAAGGAACATGTTATGTAATAAATAAGGGTAACACACAAAACGCTGAAAAAAAAAATAAAACCCTAGGCGTAACATAAAATGTGAAGGCTTCTAGATTTTTTTTTGAAAATATTTAATTTTGTTAATAATTTTTTTTTCTTCGCTCCGTCACCTTTTTTCAGATCGTGAATTCGGGCTGTACGCAGTATGAGTTTCAGACCACTGCCATGGACGGCACTTATTTTAGAGAGCACAAGTACACATTCACAACAGCATTCACTAATGTTGCCAACCTCTACAAAACAACAACATCGTTCGGAAACGACAACATGTCTTTGGGAGGCTTCACTTCAATACGAGTGCAAAGTAAAGACCATTTGCAGTATTTGGGTGCCTTCATATTCATTGTTAGAAGTAATCATGTTATCAACATATAATTAATATTCACTGATTGAAATAATTATAATATTCTTCTAGCCCCCTTCTGTCGTCAAAATTTTTATCCACCGGATTAGCTTTGGAAGAACCTCGTCACTACTTTCAGGAGGATCAGAAACCACACAACTGCGCTCACCCATGCTTTTCGGGGGAGGGGGAATAATCGCAAATTTTTTGTTCACTCTTACGTCTACGAATCCACACCATTCTCATCTAGTCTACCAGCTTTAGAGCTCATTTCTCAGGAGCCACTCTGTCACGAATTGGATACATACCAGACCACAACCGCCACACGCATACATACCTTAAAAAAAAAAGGGCCAAAGCACCCAAATATGTTTATACTGTGGCCTAAACCACCAAAGATGGATCGACGGAGAAGGGGGGGGGGTAGTTGACGGGGAATTCTTTCCGCGAAGTTATTCCCCATCTGGATAGTCCAGCGTTTCACGTTACATTTCTTTTAGATCTTTGTGGGATCTACGAACATGACAAATAGAAGTTCAAGGTTTCGCGATGCCATCGATATTGGATAAGCTAGTATCTATCTATCTGTTGCACTGGCACGGCTTCTTCTCTGTTTGTTTTGGCTTCTCTCTCTCCTTGATACCTATTTATCTCGGAATTTTTACCCTCTCTGCTGTTTTCTGGATTTATCAGTCTTATCTCCCAGCGGGAGTATTTTTATCAAAAGTGAATGAAGATTATAGTGGTGGTCACGCACATTTCTCCTCGTGGTCATCGGGACTGGCACCAGGTTTTTTGCCTTCTGTTGCAGGAAGTCTGACCCTCTGCTGCTTGATGTCTCGAAATTTTGTCGCTCGCTGTAATTTGCAATTGGTTGCACCGACTTTGATACAGTCCTTGGTGGTAATGTTTTTTTAGATATCTAAATAAAACTTATGCACTTCCATTGCCTAACACGTCTAAAAATTAGGAAATAGACTTTCTTCGAGTTATTGCTCAAAAACCAGAATAAGGCAGAATTTTGAAAAGGTTACTTCTAAGAAGAGACATGTACACGGCGCATAAAAAAAGGGACAGTTCTATATCTCCCGTTCTACTGGGCCGATTGACGAAATTCAAATTGCCTTTTTCATGCCTCGAAAGCAGGATATAGATTAGATTTGCATATAGCACTGTTCTAAAGTAGGTATTTTGACACAAAATCGGACTTTTTCTGAAATGACGTGCCTTCCTCCCCCCCCATATTTCGATTCTACGACTCAAATTATTGCCAAACTGCCAAGTTTTGTAAAAATCGCACGGGTAGTTTTTTTTAAAAAAAAAATAGCTCTCAAAATTTTCGCTCCTCCATGCTAATTAAATTTGATATATATTTATTAATATCTCTTTTTTCATTAAACTTATTTGATTCTTTCTTTCATATTTGAAAATTTAGGTTCATTCTAAATAAAATTCGCCAAATTTTTATGATTTACTTTTAAAATTTGTATTTTAAAATAATTTCTATAAATTTTTCGAAAAGCATTTTGAATTATAAGCTATAAAATTTTTGCCATCATGTTATAAAGTACATGTACTCCTAAGCATACCTGCAAAAAATTAGGGTTTTTTTTTTTTTTTAAATTTCCTAAGATATACGGGAATTTACATTTTGGCACGTTCTGAAATTTGGCGTTTTTATTACAAGCGATAGTAACGAAAATATGGTTTATGCACTCTGTTAAAATTATCAAGTTTGAAGGATGACTTTCTTTCCGCTCGTGGAGAATAAAAAGAAAGGGAAAGGAAAATAGATTGCTATAAATTAAGAATTTCGCTCAGTTAATTGTTCTGGCGCAAACTGAAAGAAATCTGCCAAGAGAAATTTAAATTTCTCCATAAACTTCTCACCAAAAATTACAAAATTTAATATATAGGCATAGTTTGAGTCGCAGAATTGAAATATGGAATAAATTGGCATCTCATTTCAGATAAAAGTCCGATTTTGTGTCAAAATATCTATGTTAGGACAATATATATATAAATCTAATATATATCCTAAGTTGCGAGACATGAAAAACGCAATTTGAATCTCATCAGTCGGCCCAGAATAATGGGAGATATGGAGCTGTCCCTCCTTTTTTTTTTGTTTGCGCACTTACTAAAGAGAATAAAATCTGATATGGTCGCTACATGACTGCCCTGTACGGCGTATAAATTTTGCACATTTTTTGCTGCCCTTCGTTTAAACTTGTTTCCTGGAATTCTAACTTATTCTAAATGAATTCACCAATTCCCTCAAGGCAAATTGAAAATGACATCAAAAATTGCAAATTTTGAATTTTACATCCTGATCTACGGTAGTGAAATTTGCTCTAAATCTATTTTTTCATCGCGAAAATAAAACTTTCCCAAAACAAGTACAAGAACCGGAAGATTGTATTAAAAGTTAGATTTTGTTATTTGTCATAAATAGATATATATATTTTTTTAATTGACAATGGGAATACGTCAGTATGAAGTTTCTTCTGGTGAGACGGAGAACAATATAAAGTATTCATGGAATTCTGTAATCACTAAGTACTTTCACGTCTTAAAACATTAAAATCCCCCCTTCAAAAAAAATTAATATAGTCTTCCGCATTTAGGGATTAAACTAAACTGAAAAACTGTGAGTCTATGTAAAGCGCATTGAATGTATGTAATCTCTCATAACTAAAAATTTTTAGCATTTCAAACTTTAATGAGATGTTTCATATTCTCTGAAATTTTTTTAACAATATTTCGATGCTTTTTATTGGGTTTAGGAACAGAATAAAATTATTTCCGTAGTAATGTATAGGAAATAGCATCTTATATAACAAGAAAGTAGAATATTGAATCTGTAATGAACAGCAAGTATTTTGATTGCGTAGAATACTTGCTGTTCTTGAAAGTTGATCTTACTGAAGAGGAAACTGGCAGCCGAGGCAGATTAAAACTTAATTTTTATTCATTTATTTCAGTAAACATGTTGCGGGCACAAACAACTTAGCATGATACTCGTACCTATTTCGAAATGTTTACATTTTTGATAGCTTTGCAGACAGAAGAAAGCAACAAGCAGCAGTCCAGCTAGGCCGAAATTTAGAAAGCAAGCGTAGTTGTGTTCAGCATTGAAATCTTTTATTCAGAATGACTTAGTTTTGGTTCTCAATGCATTTGATAGGATAGTTAATACTGCTGAAAAATTGTTATTGGCGGTTTGACTCTTAGTTTCGTTTACATCATCAGCTCTATACAAGAATCACATGACATGTATTAGTCTCGAAATAACGAAGTGCAGAAAAAAATTACTATTTCTAGAACAGAAAAGGGGAAATACCAAATTAAGATTTAGCATTAAGGGGTTATTGCTTATTTAAATAATAATTTATATTTAACATAATTTTTTTATCTTACACACACACACATGCATATATGTATGCATAAAGTTACAGAAAAAACATTCTTTGTAATTCTTTTGCTGATCTGTGAAAATCGTGACTCGCAAGAAAAAAAAAGGGGGGGAGTTCAGAAGGAACACTTGGAATCATTTATACATACCATTAACGAACCAAACAGAATTCTAATACAGAAATAGTGAACCACCCTAATTATCATCAGCGATGTCATTACATTATCTATAAAGCATGTTACAATTGCTTGTCGGATAAAAAGCACAAGCATCCTGAATGCCAATTTAGTTTGTTACTCCCTTCAACACAACCTTTTCCATCATCAGAGAATATTTGACAGACCGAACGGAAATGGAAAAGATTTTATCGCATAATTCAATCTAAATGGACTTTCGTTATAATCCGAAGCACGACTGTCCTGTTCCCCGGGCTAAATATACACAAATGGCAAATGGCATTTGAGCATTCTAAAAGCCTTCTTAAGGGGTTATTTCCATAGTAAAGCAGCATAACATAATGAACCAAATAACCCGTCTTTCCTAACTGCGCCCAATTAGTTCTTGAGAAATGAATATAGAAGTATATGCTAATTTGCAACAGAATTAGCCACAGTCCCAAAGCAACAACGATAAATACTTGCTATTTTGGGGATATCGAAGCAGATAATCATCATCAAATGTAAACAACAATCAAATGTAAACGTACGTTATTGTTCTCGCATTTCTTTACAACCATGAAAAGCAGCCAGAACCAACAAAAAACAGCAAATCCAAATAGATGGCATAAACAACAATTGCTGCTGTTGTTCTTATACTTCTTGGATGATAACGAAAAGCATTAGCAGACGAGTTCGTTCAATTACATGTGTTCGGGACAACAACAAGTAACAAACCCAAACAGTTTGAGTACTGTAGAAGGTAACGAGGGCAACCTGCAGAAAAAGAATTGTACATTTTTATAAAATCAAAATTTCCGGAAAAATTTTTGTTCCAATCAAAATCTCAGGAAATCTAGAAAATCCACGCTTTGGAATGCGATCGATTATATCTTATTATTTTAGTCCTTTAATATAAAACATTAGAGTTTGACTTTCTTTGGTAACATAAACAAGAATTTAACTTTCTTTGGTAACATAAACAAGAATTTAACTTTCTTTGGTAACATAACAAGGTTTTGATTTTCTTTGTTAACATAAACAAGGGTTTGACATTTTTTAGTAACATAAACAAGGGTTTGACTTTCTCTAGCAATATAAACAACGGTTTGACTTTCTTTGGTAATATAAACTGCGTCCAAACTCCTAACAGAGCGAATTATCGCTCGTCTGAAGATAACGAAAGGACTTTAGAAGATTACAGCATAACCTTTTTATTAAATCGGAATTTTGAACATAAACGGCACGTCTCGTGCTTAACAAAATCAGCCAACCACTTGTGGTGAGATAACTTAAAATGACAGTATGACAGTATATCCAAATCAAAAAACTACATCTAATAACCAAAGGCTAGTAGATTGACAATTGGTTTAACGCGAAGTTGGCTCAAAACTTCTCACCGGCGTTACAATTTAAATGTCGGCAACTATAATGCATAGCCGAAGAATGCAATTTTATCTGAATAAGCAGAAACCTAGCAACGTGGTCTTGAGAGGCAGAAACTAGCTCGTTCTTACAATCCAAACTTTCGCCTTAAACAGTCTCCGACGAATTTGCATTCTGGTATGGAAACGAAAGGAAGGTGACAGTAATGATCTAAATGATAATAAGTGGTTAAAATAACATAAAGGAACCTTACACATTAATGTATCACAGGTCTTAGAGCAACAGATTTATACGTCCCCTTCACCACAAAAACAGGAAACCTTTATCAAGATTTTAACTATATAAGGATTTATTTATTTTTATCCAATCAATTATTTTATGTTAAATACCTTTACTATCATTCTCCCTTTCCGTTTTCCTCCCAGAATACTAATCTTAAGTTTGCATGCATTCAAATGAAGTAGAAAGAGGTAGTATTTAAAGGAAGGTTTTAAAATGTTTAATCAGAGCGTATTCCACCTGCTGAAGGCCGCGTTACTAGTTGAATTTCCACGACAGGGGTCCTGTCTTCGGCGCTATGTTATTCTTGCCGATATCTCTCGTGTCACCGACATAGGTTTGAGCCAACTTTCGCATTATTCGCTTCTGTGTAGCCTTTGGCTAATTTAAGATTTAACTTAGGTTTTAATTCCTTATTTTTTTAGTTACGTCATAAATGCTGGCTGGTTTACGAGCACAAGAAGTGCTTTAAATGCTGTTAAATCACCCTGAGTTCCGAATAAAAAGGTCTATTACAGCCTTCTTACGTTCTGTATCATATTAGGATAGCGATAATCGCTTGCGCGTCTATTCCAGGATTGGCCACAAGTTACACTTGGCTAAAAGCACAATCCCTACAACATACTCATTCCTGTTTCCCACCTTCCTCCCAAATATGAGGCTTTGAAGTAGACTGAATATCACGATTTTCTATAAAATGGATCACGATCACTATCACGATTCTATTAAATGGAGCCTTAATTTAAAAATCAGTATTTCCTGATATTTGAAAAACATGACATTATATTATTGGTATATGAAAATATATATTATTGACAGATTAAAAACATTACACGAAATCAGAAAATGATAGTTGAAGGCTTATTTGCAAATATTTACATCTTCTCATCGTAATCTGTATATATGTTACAATGAAAGACCGAAATTGGAGAATGTCGACTTTCACCGGAGAATGACAACATTCGCCAAATACGTCGGTGAAAGATCGAATATTGCATTACATTCTTGTACATTCGGACCATCACCGGTGTATGTCGACAATCACAGATATGCTCTGGTGTAGGTCGAAAAGAGAGGCGACTGGCTGTTTCCCCTAAATGCAGTTGTAAAAGCAAAGGCCTCTTGGGCAATTCAAAATCTCATAATAGTTTAAGTTGTTGCAATTAATCAGATTTGAATCACATAATTTAGTAAAGTTTTTATTACTTATATTTTATTTTCTCATTTAGAACGTACTGTATAATTAAGTAAGTTTTTTAACTTCTATTATTTTCCTTTCTCATTTTGAATGTATTGTGTGTTTTAAGTATTTGTGTGTTTTTTCGCGACTGAACTACGGAGAAGAAAATATAATATTCTCATATATTCAACATTCACCATTAGTACATGGTGAATGTCGACATTCACTGGTGTAAGTCAGAAATAAGAGTATTTGGAAAATATTTCGGACATACACCAAGCGACTATGTGAATGTCGACATTCTCCAGATTTCGGTGTTTCACCGTAACATATA
>KK114348.1:84415-103151 GCA_000611955.2 Stegodyphus mimosarum | reverse complement strand
CTAATAACTCAGTCACTACTATAGCTATCGTCACCAAACTTTCTACAATTCTTTTCTGGGTTCCGGAAAAGGTCGACGTCCACTACCCCCCCAAAAAAATTGCTAAAAATCAGAGATATTAATTAAAAACTCGGAAAAATGATCATTTTCGCCCTCATTTTTCCGAGTGGCAACAGTCTTACACGTTGGAAATGAAAATCCGCTTCATTTCGAGAAGCGTTGCCACTGTTCGCTTTCAAATCGTAGAGTTTCCTAATAAAAAATTTCCGAGTTTTACAATGAAAATAAAAATAGCATTGTCAAACATTAAATACATTATTCCTGATTCCAACAATTTGTGAGAAGCCATTTCGACTATTCCCATCTGCGTACGACTTTAATCAGCCGAAATATTAATTCAAAACTCTGAAAGAGCTAATTTTTGCACTTATTTTTCCGAGTGGCAACAGTCTGGCGCGTTGAATATAAAAATATTTATTTCGAAAAGTGTTGCTACTGCTCTCTTTTCAAATCATACAGTTTGTTAATCAAAAATTTCTAATTTTTATAAAATTTATATATACAGAGAAGAATGCCTCTTTGTGTGTTAATGTATTAAAAAATGTATGACTATGAATCTTATTTTTTGCATCGTTATTAGAGAAGGCTTACAACAGTATCGTTCTCTCTGTTGTTAGATACATTACTCTCAATCTAATTTAAGTGGCATCGGTCACTTCCGCTAGCAAGCAATATACCAAGTTCTCCTCCCAGGTTTACTTCGTCGTGATTCATTCTAAATGTTTTAACAAGCAGCTGATCCAATGCACAGAAAGAAGCCAGAACAGCGAATAATAAAAAGACATTTAAATACACTACGAAGAACTAACACGCAAAAGGAAAATAAGGACATCTGCGCAAAATAAAGAAACACTTTCGGGAGGAGAAAAGCAACGGAAACTCAACGAAACAGGATAAAAATGTAATATCATCCCAAAACAGTGAAAACCTAAGCAAGGAGCACTTAGAGGGGGGTGAGGGAATCGATGCATTTTATAAAGATCATTAGTCTTCGTATACCTGCGCCAAGAGAAAAAATGAGGAATTTTACGTTCCATCACGCTAAAGCTGTATTTTCTCCCATTCCCGAGAAAATCTGGAGAGCGCCTCCGCACGCCTCAAGCTACTACTTCGTTTCAGATTTTCCTGGAAACGGGATTGAAACGAAGAAAAAAGATATGGAAGAAAAATGGACGGCGCCTGCCTTCTTTTCTTCGTATTACTTTAGCGCGTCGTAGAATGTTAAGAAGTAGAGACAGCAAATCCAACAAATGGGAAAAGATTTTACCTTCCATCCCCTTAAACGAATTTAAAAAAAATCCTAACTTTAACAGCTTGGTTTCTTAAACTTCTTTTGAACAAACATTACACAAAAAGCCTCCTTAATAGTTAAAAGAAAATTATTCTAAAATGGAGTTAAAAATTAAATAGTTTAATCCATTAATCAACAAAATTAAACCTGTCATCTTATTAGAATTCCAATGAAGCCAAATACTGGTCATTGATATTGTTGGGTGAGTACGGGTTCGCTATGGATTGAATGCACAAGTCGTTAAAAAGTTAACAAAAGTTTATTCTTTCCACAAGAATCAAAATGCTGAAATATTTCTTCAGAGATATTCGTACGTTATCAATATCTCAAACGTTAAGCAAAACTCAATTGAAAAATAGAGAAACTAATTCATCTCACAGCGAATTTGCTACAATCAATCACAGCATTAAGTAAACAAACAGCAGTTCGCTTTAAACAGCTACAACTACAACTGAGATGAGGTGTTTCAATTCGGCTTTTATAAGCTTTTTAATTATCACTAGATCAATCTTGATTTGTCTGGATGGCAACAGTAATTACGAGATATTTATTTATTAAACATTAAATGCACGTGCTCTTTTATTTTTATTTTTCCGACGTAGCTTTCTCTTCAAAAATTGTCTGCGTTGCATGCGAAAATAAAACAATTTTAATTACAATTCTAAATAAATAGCCAAATAAATATAAAATCCGTAACAATATATACTTCAACTAACTAAAAATATGAATTACATGAAAGGCCATAGCCATTTAAAAAGAGAAAGGAAGACAAAAGAAGAAAGAAAAAGAAAAAAGAAAAGCGTATAAAGTCTCGCGTTCTTTGGTAGCATCAAATGAACGAAACGTTTAAGACTACGTGAATTCTCACTATGGCTTGTAAAGTAAAAGTTTCCACAGTGACTAAAAAAGAGTGTAAAGGACCCTTTCGCTGAACTGAACTCAAATAAAAGTTAACAGATGGCATCCCCCGTGCTTCTAAAAAAAACATTTCCGACAAACCGCTGCGTAAAACTTTCTGTAAGATTTGCAAGATAAGCTGGAGGTACATGGTTTCGCGAACATATTTATATTTACAGATTATAAGGTATTTTTCTCGGCTTCTAAGCATGCCTTCGTGGTGTAATGGTCAACCCAGTCGCCTTTTAAAAGGAGGTGTATTTAAGGCATTTCTCCCACCTTCTTAGCATGCATTCGTGGCGTAATGGTCAGCAAACTCGGCGCGTATGCGAGATGTCCGAGGTTCGAGTCCCGGCGAGGGCACTACTCATTTTTCATGACTCCTGCTTTCAATTAACTTAATGTCTCTACACGATGACGCCACTTTTCACGTTTCTGGCAAAGTTAATCTCCATAATTTACGATTTTGGGGCACAGAACGTCCATATTGTGTAATGGAACATGAATGTGATTTTGTAAAGGTGAACGTTTTCTATGCCATTTCCAACAGTTGTGTTTTTGTTCATTTTTTTCTTCGTGGAAAAATCGATGAACAGGTGATACCAAGGTTTACCAAGATATGCTATCAAAGTCATTGCTCCCTCTGTTGGAGACAGCGGTTCCTGGTTTCATGCTGCAGCAAGACGGTGCTCCACCGTGGCATACCAACGTACGCAAGTACCTGAATCAAAGAATATGTATTATTAAGAAGGAAAACTTCGCAGCAGCAGAAGTGGCTCCCTTCGAACGAAAAGGGAAACAGCTGCGCATGCGTGAAATATCTGTCGCCAAAAAGCTACAAAGCTCGAAGCTGATGTCGAAATTAGAACAGGTTCGACGGTCACGTTTATCAAGAGTTTAAAGCTGTGTGACTCCATTTTTTTCCCCTCCATATTGACGGATATAAAATCAGACATCAAACTGCGATATGTATAATGCAAGTTCAACAGCCAGTAAAAGTGAAACTTTACCTAATATTTCATCATTTCCCAAGTCAAAGAACGATTCACCTTAACCCGTGTTCCTCAATTTCCTATTCACGTGGTGGAGGACGAAAATCTCGGCCAGGTCCGGTACATCACAGAGGGGAAATTCTCGCCAAAGGTTCTGTCGCCAAATCTCTTGGTGAATGTTCCCCTTTCTTTCTAGCGGCGTAGAAGACAAACTGGTTTACATTACGTCTACGGAGCCTTTCCTTCTTTACATAGACATTCTTTGCCTGAATGCCAGGCTACCCTATCGCTGGATTGGCTTCGCTGGGTTAAACGATATGCAGTTGCTTTGTTAGTCACCAAGATCCCCAGATCTAACCACTAGTGACTTTTTCCTATAGTGCTTTGTTAACGACAAAGTACTCCTGCCTTCCTTTCCCCAGGATTTACAGAAGCAGCGGATAAATGAAGTACTCGAATCATTAACAAAGAGGCGCTATTCTGTCACGAGTGTTGCAGGAAATAGAATACCTAATAGATATTTGCCTTGTCACCGTAAGGGCATACATACATACAGCATCTGCAGAAACTTGGATAGCTGTAATTTCACTGTAGAATTGATTAATTATAATAAAATAATTACAGCGTTCAGAGGTATGCTTTCTTTTTGTAACATTCAATACGCAATAGTTTGTAGTAATCAGTGAAATAGTAATAGGCGATATAGTAATACGTGAAATAAAGTGAGGAAACACTAGTCGCTCGTGCGAAGTAATCTAAGTCAGATTTTAATTAAACACTATCAAAACATCTAGCAATGTACACTCCGAAAAAAAAAGGGGGGGACAGTTCTATATCTCCTCTTCTACTGGGCCGATTGACGAAATTCAAATTGCGCTTTTCATGTCTCGAAAGCGCGACTTAGGATATGTATTAGATTTGTATATAGCACCATTCTAACATCGGTATTTTGACACAAAATCAGACTTTATTTCTGAAATGATATGGCACTTTTTTTCCATATTTCGATTCTACGACTCAAATGATGCCTAAATATTTAATTTTGTAAAATTTGGTGCGAAATTTATGGAGAAATTCAAAAATTTAACTTGGCGCATTTTTTTCAGTTTGAGAAAAGAATAATTCCTTTGGCGAACTTTTTAATATATGGCAATCTATTTTCCTTTCCTTCTTTTCATTGTTCTCGAGCGGAAAAAATATCATCGTTCATATTTTCAAATAGTTTTAACAGAGAGCATAAACAACATTTTCGAGACTATCCCTTATAATAAATAAGCCTCATTTCAAAACGCGCCAAAATATAAATTCACGTATATCTTAGGAAATTTTGAATAAAAACTCTAATTTTTTGCAGGTATGCTTAGAAATACATATACTTTAATATGATGGCTAAACTTTTATTGGTTGTAATTCAAAAATTTTTTCTAAAAAAATATTTAAAAATACAAATTTTAAAAACAAATCATAAAAAACGGACGAATTTTATTTGGAATGAACCTAATTTTCGAAATGTGGAAGGACGAATCAAATAAGTTTAATAAAAAAAAGAGAGATTAATAAATATATACCAAATTCAACTAACATGCAGGAGCTAAAATTTTCAGAGCTAATTTTAAAAAAAAACTACTCGTGTGATTTTCAAAAAACTTCGCAGTTTATCATAATTTGAGTCGTAGAATCGAAATATGGAAAAAAATTGGCACGTCATTTCAAAAAAGTCCGATTTAGTGTCAAAATTCCTCTATTACAACAATGCTATATATAAACGTAATAGATATCCTAAGTCGCGCTTTCTGGACATGAAAAAAGCAATTTGAATTTCGTCAATCGGTCCAGTAGAACGGGAGATATAGAACTGTCCCCGGCTTCTTTTTTTCTGCGCAGTGTACATAACCAAAAAGAAACATAAAGATTTACAAGCATCGGAATTATGACAGTTATTTACAGATTATTAATTACGAACAATATTAATCACAATAAAAAGTTTTGTGAATCATACTGCGACCACTGAAAATCAAATACAATATAATGAAGTATCAATAATTTATATAAATGAAATAAGTTACATCGTTAACAGTTAAGTTTGAGCGAATAAAAATCAATTTATAAACCTTCAAGACTTTCCAAGTCAACGAACTTAAACTATAAATCCATCACCCACTTCCTCTAAAAAGTTGCAAATATAAAGAAAGACTTCTTCGCTACTGCAAGTTCATTCCTTTTTAAAACACACACTAAAGACCAACATGCCAAAATTGGTAGCACTCACCGCAACCTAGGAACAACTTGCCGATAGATAACATAGCGATAATAGCATTACCAACATGTCTGGAGACGTCTTTAGCAATCTCTGCATCACTTCAGTCAGCAGAACTGGCAGTATGTTCAACCGTTTATCTGGCAGTACAATTTATTCTCAGTTAGTTTACGCCAAGTCTCACCCTGTGGTCGGGACCTGCAGTTACGGTTACGGTTACGGTAATACATTTCGCCACCCAAAAATAGACCTTAGTACACTGACGAAGGACAAGACCAACACGATGGCTCCTAGACCACCACCGGCAGAGATGCTTATCCCACTTGTAATAAAATCTCCTCGTCGATGACGTCAGTTACGCAAACCTACATATAGCCAAGATGGGCTCCATGACTTCTAAAAGGATTTGCAAGGAGATAAGAAAGTCTGTCACTATGATCGTTGTTCACTGCACACTTTTGAACGACGTTAAAAAATTGATTGGGATACCTTTCCTCGAATCTGTCAATATTTTCCGAGTAAAGCCGTCCAGGCTTCTGGAAGGTCTGGCTCTCCCCAATCAGTACTCTTCTTGCTACGTTTTCTTGTCAGGCCTGTATCCAAATCTTGCAAATTTTGAAATTTGCAACAATGGCTGATAAAAATGACGCGTATTGATATCCTCTAAAAAGAGACGTAACAATATCACGTAATTTTGCTAATTAATTTCAAAATGAAGCAATATTCAGAATAATGCACTAGCATCTACAAAGTTTTGGGACTGAATACATAAAATGCCGAAATGTGAAAGTAGAAACGTTTCATCATTCTTTAAGACTTTACATACTTTCTAGTGATGCTAGACATCTCTTGGAACGTTCGCAGAGCCTTTAGAATGCTTCGCATACTCTTGGAAAATTCATTTATCCGTCGTTACAGTTTCCTGAATTTCTGGAATACTCTCAAAACCGTTCAAGTTTAGATTTCATTTCTGAAAAGTAAAGGGACTGCAGGTATCAAATCTCACGAGTACGAAGGATAATAAAAAGGAATTACAGTTTTGTTTGGAATAAGTTGCTTAACAACTGCCGCATTGTGCAAAGAAAACTTTCTAACTTTTAGCTACTTTGCCATTTCTGCCACTGAATTCAAAACAGCAAGTACCGACTGCATATAACAGAAGGAAAGAATTCATTCAAATCTCTTCCGTAAGCAGACGATATTCTACTTCAAGCAAGCTGAGATGTGACAGTAAACACTGTCATAACTAATATTTGGTAGCTTCACTGAAATGGGTTGGAAAAGTTAAATCATAAAATTTTGCAGCTTACCTGAACTTACACATTTCAGTAAAACATTTTCAACATATGAAGTACACACATGAACTTAACATGTTGAATATATTCTAAAAGAAAAAGAATTAAGTGGACTTAAAAATATAACATCTTTAAGCAAAACTATTTTTTTAAAGTAAAAAAAGTGATAAAAAATCTTAATAAATTCTTTAAATATGCGGATGCGTATATGAAATGGAAACGGGTTTCAGAAAGGCATTTTAAAGGAATAAAAGTGTCTTATATTTGGGACAATACATATATATATATATATATATATATCAGTTTACATATGCCTAATAGTTTAGGTTTACACTATATTTGTTTCCTTAAACTCGATTGTATCAGTTTAGTACTTCTTGGAAATCGCATTATTGATCAAGTAGTAGTTTTTTGAAAATTTCTTTATTATTCTTTAAAGTTTTTGCTATAAGTTAAAGATTACAATTAACTATAAAAAAATAAATAAAAGAAAAAAGAGAGCGACAAAAATAAAATAAAAATGACAACACACGACTTTAAATGTATAAATAAAAGACTAGGCTTTCTTTACTTTCATCTGCGTTGCCAATACTTAGCATAATATTAAAATTATTTCACAAACCATTAGTGAATTCCAAAGAATTCGAAGAATTCCAAAGATCGAAAAGTTCAAAATCTTTACAATATTTACTCATGATCTGTTTTAACTGTCCGCAATTGAACAACACTTAATTAACAACGACATGCACCCATTCATTCACTAACTAAATTCATCGCTTTATATCGATATCTCATGCTACCAGAATCGATGAAACTTAACATCCATAATTCTGATGAATGGCTGGCATCGTAAAAGAGCTTGTTGTTAAAACAGCTGTTTCGGAACGACTTTCAATGCTTCGAGCTTCATCTGAATGAAATCACGCGAAAGAAAACAAGACTCGAAATAGATTTCGCTTTCGATACCGATAAATGAATTCAATCCAGTCACCTGGAAAGAATGCGTCCTTCAGTCTTCAGAAAGAGCGCGGGAATTTTTTATTCCATGTAAGATTATCGTTGTTATTATTATTAATGGCGTTTTAAGATCCAAACAGGCAATGAAATGAGAAATTTGATTATTCTTTTAGCAAACAATGAAAAAATTTTATTTCTATGACTGATTCAGCTCTGCTTTTATTAAAATGATAAGAAATGGAATAACCTCGAGAAAATACTAAGCTTTCAATTTCCGCCATATTGCATGTTCGACACGAAAGTGACTTGTTTTTATAATATTGAAAAATTACAATTTCACATCGATTTGTTTCTACAGTTCTATTTTAAAACATTTTATAACTACAAATATTTACATATTTACATATGAAATTTGTTTCATAATTTGAGATGATCATTGTAATCAAGCGCAACAATGGTGAATTCTACAACACATTTACAACATCAAATGATATTTCCTACATGAGGATAGCTTTATTATTAGTACAAAGGGGCAATTTGCCCAGAATTTCGTTTTGCCATTTAGCGTTGATTCACTAAAAGCGTTGTTTCAATTTTCAAATTGTTGCCACCAAATATTATCGCCCCGTATTATATTTAAAGAAATTAATGAAGGGTATGCATAAATGTATGTATGTTTCTCGCATTGTGATAAAGCAACGGTACCTAGAGCCATCAAATTTTGAATATTGAACGTTTCCACCGGAATATGGGCACCTGGAAGCCCAAATTTGAAATTTGGAATTTGTGTTATTATCCATTTCATATTTTGTAAAACTTCAACGAATTTTTAATTAAAAAACTCAAAGATTTCAAAGCGTGCAATGGCACAGTTGTACAGGAAAAACATTTGTATCTCCTGCGCGCGAAATTGTATATCGAAAATTCTACAGATACGCTCATTTTAAAATTATTTTGCGATATTGCTGTTGAATTGAATTTTAGGGTTTAAGTGCGAAGAACATGATATTTAATAAATAAACGCGACACACAAAATGTTAAAAAAGTAAAAAAGGTAAAAAAACTGAACTGTTTCATATTTTAAATTACGTCCAGAAGGGCGTTTTTTTTAACATTTTGTGTGTTACTTTTATTTATTAAATATCATGTTCTTCGCACTTAAACCATAAAATTCAGTTAAAGAACAATACCTCAAAATAATTTTAAACTGAGCATATCTTTAGAATTTCCGATACACAGTCTCACGCACTGGAGATAAAAATGTTCTTTCTGTACAGTGCTGCCATTGCTCGCTTTGAAATACTTGAGTTTGTTAATCAAAAATTCGTTAAAGTTTTACAAAATATGAAATCGATAATAAAATAAATTCCAAATTTCAAATTTGGGCTTACAGATGCCCATATTCGCAGCAGGATTACGTCATTCAAAATTCGATGGATCTAGGCACCGTCGTTTTATCACAATGCGAGAAACATACATAAATGTATGCACATTCTTCATTATTTAATTTCTTTAAATATAATACAGAGCTGCAATATTTGGTGGCAACAGTTTGAAAAGTGAACCGATATTTAGTGTTTCCGACGCGAAGTCGCAAAACGAAAACAATAGTCCTTCAGAGACAAAGCCCCTTTAGGCTAAAAAACGCCCATTTGGACGTAATTTAAAATCTGAAACCTTTCAGATTTTTTTTTTTTTTAAGGGGAAATAAAAATATTCTAATCGGCGATACTACGGGAAGCGGCGCCTTCACTGGCACAACAACTCTGACAAAACTGTTAGACTTGCCTAGAATGATGCCCGATAGCAAGCGTGCAAATCAGAAGATTCAAGGAGACACATTTTTGCTAAGCTACTTCGTAAAGTTTTTGAAAATTTAATGATTTAAAAAAAAAGAATCTGCTTTCATCTCATATTTGTTTCTTGAAAATATATAAAATAAACAGAGAAGTGAAAATAAAAAAATACTCAGCTGGTTATAGACCGGAATAAATTTTTTAGCCAAACTCCTATTATTCGCTTTGCCATTTTGCGTTGGTTCGCTTCAAAGGTTGGTTCGCTTTTCAAACTGTTACCACCAAATATTGCAGCCCTATATTATATTTAAAGAAATTAAATAATGATGAATCTGCATAAATGTATTTATGTTTCTCTCATTGTGATAAAACAACGGTACCTACAGCCATTGAATTTTGAATAGCTTAATCTTCCACCGAATATGGGCATCTGGAAGCCAAATTTAAAATTTGGAATTTGTTTTATTATCGATTTCATATTTTGTAAAACTTTAACGAATTTTTGATTAACAAACTCAAGAATTTCAAAGCGAGCAATGCCATCGTTGTACAGGGAAAAAAAAAAATTTTTTTTTATCTCCAGCGCTCGGAACTGTGTATCAGAAATTCTAAAGATATGCTCAGTTTAAAATTATTTTGGGATATTGCTGTGAATTGAATGTTATGGTTTAAGTGCAAAGAACATTTAATAAATAAAGGTAACACATCGAGGTTTTTTTTTTTTTTAATTTAATAAAGCGCTTGAAGTCACGCATGTGTATTTATGTCGCGAATTGCTTAGGAAAAGCTTACTTTTTTTGTTGTTGCTGTTGTTCTGTTTTACTTGTTGATCAACGGAACTACTTCGATTTCCATCGGAAATACACGTTAAAAAGGAAATTGCAGGCGTAGAAATATTTCGAATTCAGTTCCGGCCTATCACGATAAAATGTGTCACATTCAATGCATGTAAAGGTTATTCCTACGTTATTGCTGCCAGTCTTCAATGTATTTCGAGCCACTGACGACAGTTTTTTCTGGGCTTTTCTAAAAATCAATAACATCGCAATAATTATGGAACGTTTTACAAACGAAAAAGTACATCAACTTACAATTAAACCGCAGCCTATTTTTATTCAGTGGGTCTGTCGAAGTTTTGACGTTAAAAATCTAGTTTATAAATAGAACACCTGCTACGACACACAAAAGATCACATATTAAAACAAAAATCCAGAGCTAAGCAATGAAAATCCGTTACACCAGGGGTTCACAACGAGAGGGAAAATGCTCCTAGGGAAGAATTTCATAGCTTCAGGGAGTAATGAGGCCAGCCTTTTATTTATCTGTTAAGTGTATAAATTTAATGAATTAAGTGTATGTGAATTTAATGAATTAAGTGTATATGAATTTAATAAATTAAGTGTATATAATTAAGTGAATGAATCAAGTGTATGAATTTTAGTATATGAATATAAAATTTAACTTTCACTTAAGTTTGGTTATGTTCAACATTTTCTATACTTTTTGTTGCTTAATTTATAAAACACGTAAAAAAATCATCTAAATTTAAGTTAATTTATACACGTATTTTTCGAGTTTGGGAAAGGAGAGGGAAAATGATTTTGTAGAAATGCTGAAAGAGGTGCACGGGTCTAAAACAAGTGAGAGCTACTGCGTACATGCACTATGAGAGATTTGGCTGAAACGTTCCAATCTTTCAACTTTATTCCAAGCGTGGAAAAGTGAGAACATAAACCGACGAATCGCAATTAAATACGAAATGTTATTTTCAATTTCCGAGCAACGCTATAGCTGAACAGCCGCATTTGGATTAAAAAAACACCATGTTTTATAAAATATGAAATATAAAATTCAAAATTCAGGCTTCTATCTATGTGCGCATGTTCGAAAGGAGGACTACGTTATTCAAAATTTGATGGTCCTAGGTAACGTCGCTTTTTCACAATGCAATGAGCTTACATATATACAAGCAGATTCTTCATTATTCGATTTTTTAAAAAAATAATACAGCGCGAAAACATTTTATGGCAAAAACTTGAAAATTGATACAGCCGTTATAGCGGACAACGCAAAATTCCGTTTCGACACCAACAGCCCATTTGGGCTTATAATTCTTACAAACTGATACAATTTTACATGCATTTAACGTACAATATATTCTGCTGATAACTTTTATAACCGTTTGTAGAATTACTTTGTGAATAAAATATGTTTCTAACACTATATATTACGCACATCGTACAAAATCGTTTGGTTGTGAGTCCCTCTTCCCGCAAATATTTACATACATCTGACTACAGTAATGGTTATCAGCCTTTTAAACCCTGAAGTAGCGTCAAACCATGAAGTAGTCTTAAACCATGAAGTAGCATTTTTATAAACTTAACTGTAAAGTAACTTTATCAGATAACAGCGGAAGTACACGATGGCAGGTAAGTTAGACTGAGAGTAATGTATCTAACAACAGAGGGAACAATAACGGTGTTCTAATAAAGACGCAAAAAATACGATTCATAGTCATACATTTTTTCGTCTGATGTAATTTGGAACCCACATAAAAAATTTCGATAGAAAAATAAACTAATTCTCTCTCATTATACCAGCAACCATGGCATGCAGTTTTTAATGATTTTCGTCTTTCTAATCAAATGGTCGTAAAAGCTCAAGTTCCATCCAATATTTCACTTATATTCAATTTTAGTCGATTAAAAGTGGCAAAAAATTATTCATAATTAATAAGAAATCAATAACGCGAACAAACACACACACACAAGCAGACATTCTTCCTTATATATATATAGAGAGAGACAGATTATGTAAAACTTACAAATTTTTGATTGATTAACAAACTCTACGGTTTGAAAGTGAGCAGTAGCAACACTTTTCGAAATTTTTATTTACAACACGCAAGACTGTTGCCACTCGGAAAAATGAGTACGAAAATTAATGTTTTGGAAGTTTTAAATTAATATCTTGGCTGATTAAAGTCGTACGCAGTCGAAATGGCTTCCCACGAATTTTTGGAAACGGGAATAATGTATTTAATGTTTGGCAATGCTATTTTTATTTTATCGAAAAACTTAGAAATTTTTTATCAACAAACTCTACAATTTGAAAGCGAGCCGTGGCAACAACTTTCGAAATAAAGCAGATTTCCATCTCCAGCTTGCGAGACTGTTGCCACTCGAAAAAATGACGGCGAAAATTATCGTTTTTCCGAGTTTTTAATTAATATCCCCGATTTTAGCTACTTTTTTTGGAAAAAGTGGACTTCGACCTTTTCCAGGACCCAGAAAAGAATTGTAAAAAGTTTGGTGACGATAACTATAGTAGTGACTGATTTATTAGCGAACAAACGAACAAACTTTCTTTTTTATATATATAGATAATCCATAGTTTTCATCAAGCAAACAAAACAAAGGGCAACATTTTATACTATAAAATAATAACTTAAAACAAGTAGATAAAAGAGAACTGATTTATTAAATTCGAACAAAACAAAGAAGTTCCGTAATAGATTTTATCACTGTCTTCGTTAAAAAATAAAACATTAAAAATTTATATTACACTTCCCTCCGAAATTCCGAGTTTTGAAATACTCTG
This sequence comes from Stegodyphus mimosarum, assembly GCA_000611955.2. NCBI lineage: Eukaryota > Metazoa > Arthropoda > Arachnida > Araneae > Eresidae > Stegodyphus > Stegodyphus mimosarum. The sequence goes on along the minus strand of KK114348.1, from coordinate 90,003 downwards.
ATTGATATTATCTAACACGGTCAAATAAAAATACCACCTGCACGCAAATTGGGATATTAAAAGATAAAAAAAAGTCAATGGTCGGGAAACGGATATAAAGCAAGTACTTCAGATAATCATATGCGGAAACTTTTACAAACAGTCGCACAGAACTCTTTTAAACAACAGTAAAAGATAAAAGCTTACAAGAAGGAACGACTTTAAAACACTCATAGATAATGCTTGAAGAACTTTAAACCGCATTCTAAGGTTGTTAAGGCCAAAGGCAGTTAGCATTTTAGGAATTGGATTTGCTAATATTTACCTGGCATACAAACTCATACAAAATCTCATAATTTATAAAGGTTATCTTGACTGATACTGTGAATTTCCAAGTAAAACAATAAATTCAAAAACAAAATATTTCGTTCCCCTTTCTGGAGGAGGAACGAGGGAGGCGTTACTATTTTCCACTATTCAAACTTCGTACACTAATTCGTAGGAAGCTGATAGAAAGACAAATAATCTATAAGAAGAAAGTCTGTTCGTTTGCTTTCTAATAAAGAAGAAAGTCTGTTTGTTTGTTCTCTAATAACTCAGTCGCTACTATAACTACCGTCAACAAACTTTCTACAATTCTTTTCTGGGTCCTGGAAAAGGTCGACGTCCACTTTTTTCGAAAAAAATAAAAAAAAAAAAAAAAAAAAAAAGTAGCTAAAAACCAGAACACCCGGAATTGAAAACCCGGAAAATCGATAATTTTCGCCACCATTTTTCCGAGTGGCAACAGTCTCCCAAGCTGGAGACGAAAATCTGCTTTATTTCGAGAAGCGTTGCCACGGCTCGCTTTCAAATTTAATAAAAAATTTTAAAGTTTTAGGACGGAATAAAAATAGCATTGCCAAATACATTATTCCCGATTCCAAAAATTGGTGGGAAGCCATTTCGATTATTCATATCTTCGTACGACTTTAATCAGCCGAAATATTAATTAAAAACTCCGAAAGCGCTAATTTTCGCAGTCATTTTTCCGAGTGGCAACAGTCTGGCGCGTTGAATATAAAAATGTTTATTTCGAAAAGTGTTGCTACTGCTCTTTTTTCAAATCGTGAAGTTTGCTAATCAAAAATTTCTAATTTTTATAAAATCTATATATACAGAGAAGAATGCCTGTTTGTTTGTTTGTTCGCGTTATTGATGTCTGATCATTTATGATCATTTTTTGCCACATTTAATCGACTAAAGTTGAATATAAGTGAAATATTGGATGGAACGTAAGCTTTTACGACCATCTGGTTAGAAAGACGAAAATCATTAAAAACTGTGTGCCATTATCTTGGTGATATAATGAGAGAGAATTAGTTTATTTTTCTATCGAAATTTTTTATGTGGGTTCCCTATCGCATCAGACTGAAAATTTTATGATACTTTTTGCATTGTTATTCGAGAAGGATTACAGCGATATCGTTCTCTCTGTTGTTAGATACATTACTCCCAATCTAACTTAATTGCCATCGGGTACTTCGGCCAGTACTCATGTTGCTGCTATGTTTTAAGTTAGGAACTTATCGTTTTAGAACACACAAAGATGGTCTTTTAAAGCATTAGTTTGACAACAAACACTGCTGCTGCATTTTCATTCTCACAATATCACACAGAATCTTCGTGACTGGGTATTCCTTTTCTTTGTTTTCGTTTTCGCTGTTAATGCCAGAAAGTATATCATCTGGAAAGCATAGCATTACAAACTCTGATTCTTTAGGCAAGGAAACTCAAATGTAGCTGAAAGTAGAATTTATGATCAAACTGTAAAACTTTCGCTTCTTTTAAGCAAAGCTCGCAAAGATTAGCTTCTTAAAAAGGTGAGCTTTCGTGAAGGATTACCTATGGAAACTAGCTTGTTTTCATGTTAAAGCCCCAGCACAGCGAAGGATGCGATGAAGATCGCAACTGGTCATTTTTCAAAGAAAAGCCCTACGCCGGAAGTCAAGGTTTGCTTCCGATGTCCAACATTTTATTCCAGGTAAGTACTAATGACTAGGTGTTAAGAACTGGGTACTTTTTTTCCGTTAATAAATGCCATAAAGAACTTCTAATTGGATCCAGCTTCAGTTACTCGTTGAAGATGGTAGCCTACCTACGCCAGCAAAATTCCTGGTAATGTTCGATTCATATCACAAACAGACACACCGTCACTTAAAGAGAAATATCTATTAATTTTGATTTTTTCATCATGTTTGTTAGAAAGATAAACAGAGGGATATATTTTCAAGGAAAAAATTGCTTCTGCATAAAAGAATAATTTTTTTAAACGAAGCTTACACAAAATATTGCATGCTGTTTCAATAGAAATCATTTTACTATGACTTAGCTACCAAAAAGCCAAAAGAAATCTCTGCTGAAAACACTACAAATTTTTTCAAATCCCAGTTTGATAATTCTACGCTTTAATACTATTCTCCCCCAACTGCGACCACACACACAAACGAGATAATAAAAAAAAAAATATTAAAAAGAAAGAAAGATGAAACTCACTTATTAGGCAGATCCTTCGAACAGCTACTTCTAGAAACTGCCTCTGCAAAATATCTTTAACTTTTCTTTGAACATTTCTTCTTTTCTGGAAATAACGCAAGAAATTAGTAATTTATAACAGTCCCATGTTAATGCTACAAAATATAAAATCGGATAATTTACATAAAAAAAATCGTAGTTTTACCTACGATTACCAAGCAAATTAAGCTTATTCCTATTTCAGAGATTGGCAACATTTTTGGGTGTAGAACCCTTTCTCATCTTAATCTCGCTACTCGTGATGTCCCGTTTCATCTTTTTCCACTTCAGGCTTTTTAGAACAGATAAGAAAAATCGTACCACTTTCAAGCCTTTGTTTTCTTTCCGCCGGTGTTAGGAATGAAAAATCGCGCCATTTCAGCCATTCTTTCACAACATGGGAAAATTCCCCGTTTACTTTAACAGCAGTTATATATATATATATATATATATATCTGCGTGTGTAAGATATAAAAAAATACGATAGCTGCTTTAAAAATAATTGGCAACCTGAAAATTAGAGATTCTAGATTTTATGCTCTCCCCTCTAAATTCATCTGTTCACCCAAATTCGAGATCTTTCCATGATACATAACGTTTAATGCAATAATTCATTGTTACATTACGTTAAACCTCTTGCCCAATCACTCTATTTCCATGTTACGTTACAATTACTCTATTTCTATGTTACGTTATTTTAAACCTCTTGCCCATGTAAACTAAAACTTTTTCTAATTCCAACTGAAACTATTGACTCCCTCTCTCCTTCATTTGAACTGCTGCATTCTTTTTCGCGTAAGCTTTCATCCTGGCAAGACGCTTCTTATCCACGCTGCTGTTTACTTGGTTAAGATGACGTCGTATTTTAAAATCCGTGTACATGGAAATTATTGTAATCAACTCTAATTAAAAATTATCTTATCTACAAAAGGATGATTTGATATGCATAAAAAATAAAGATTGTGATTCTTCAAGCTCTGTTGTGTTGGATGCGTCATCATGCCTTTCAGTTCTTCAGCACTACTGTGTTCTCAGTCATGAAGAATGTCGAAAGATGCTAAAATTTACCGGATTCCTTCAGCTACGCATTTAAAACATTACACACACGCACACATATATATATATTTAAAAAAAAAACAAAGCTTACTATAGTTTAAAATTGTATTGCACGCAGCATACCACACTGAGTGTATCGATTAAAGTGATGGAGAACACTCATTTAAGATAAGAAGGATGTATCCTCTGTTTGAATATCATGTAGTAAGTAATTCTGCTTGGCAAATGGTGATAAAAAAAGGTCCCCTTTCATTCTCTTGCACGATGGAACGCATATTTTAAAAGTATTAGTCACTAAAATGATGAATCCGTTTTATTGAAAACTGGGATAGCAGCATCACTTTCAGTTTTCATGAATCTTTGGAAGAGTTTGGAGCATGAGCATTTTTAAATTAGATTTTTTAGCTATCTCTCAAAAGTTAACAATTTTCACTTTTGTTCAAGGATACCGAATTCTTCAGTCGCGATTATTATTTGGCAATCCACGAGGTCATACCTCAAAAACAATGAATTATTGCGAAATTAAAAAATAAATCATGTTCACTTTATTAAATAGGCTGACCTTGAATAGAAAGGCTGAAATGATAATACCTCTTCTTACCTATCCCATCAAAAATTCCTGAAATGGGATAATTTTCAAAAGCAAAACCTCATCTAGGACAGCCTAAATTTGGTCATAAGCTTCACTGCTTGCAAAGGAGTAGAAGGGGCTACATACCGGGAATATAAAAAGACCACATCTTGGTAATATTTCCAGCAACAAATAAATCTCAGACAGTGTTATTAAACGATAAGGCCTAAAATTATACATTTGTCTTTCATATTTAACATTGTCGTTCTCGTTCGTATAACAAAAAGGCGAAACATTTAAACACTTTTAACATTAAAACACTTTAAACATTTAAAAAACACTTTTATGTGTACTTTTTTTTGTAAAATTTTAAGCCTTATTTTATACTAAAATCAAATAAATTAAATACGATTTAATATGATAATTAAATATTCGAATTTTGTATTACAACGATTGCATACGAAACTTGTGCGGCAAATCCGACTAATGAAATGGTAACAATTCCTACTTTACCAGGACACGATTCGCTTAGATAAGAACGAAAAAAAAAAATGAACGTGTTAAGAATACGGTGCACTAAATTAAAAGAAAACGTATTTATATAAATCACAACTCACATTAATATAAGACTACATTATCAGTTACAAGATTTTAAACTGAAATATATTTACAAAGTAAAACAGATTGAATGCACACGCATATGCAGCTGTACAAATAACAACAATACCGTTACGAAATACCAGCTGCGGTAAGATAGCTTCCGAAAGTGGCAAGGGAAGGCAGGATTGCCAGATTTAACGCGAAATCGCCCATTTGACGACATTTAGCGACTAAATTCGCGATATGATATAGACATAGCAAAAACATTCTAGAACGAATTCTTACCAATTTTCCTGAGATTGTTCTAGAAGGCAGATCAAAAGCTATATATATCCTACCTGTAAGCGGAGTAAAAGAGTACCTTGAGTAGTACAATAGTACGTTCAGCTCAGACGTAGCTTCTTGAGATTAGCTCGAGAGCGATCGACCGAGTCGGGAGCTCTATCGAGAGCTCAGAAAAAGACCGATTTTTTGTCAAAATACCTATATTAGAACAATGCTATACATAAATCTAATACATATCCTAAGTCGTGCTTTCGAGACATGAAAAATGCAAGTTGAATTTCGTCAATCGGCCCAGTAGAACGGGAGATACAGAACTGTCCCATTTCTTTTTTTGTGCAGCGTACAAGACGGCTATATGTACAGGAGGGCGAAATTATGACATAATAGATAATATATCAAAAGTAAGTTTGTCAGTCCGAAAACAAATGAACGAATTTTTACCCCTTGAAGATTCATTGTTTTCATTTTACATACAAAATCTTGTGCTGACAAAACAAAATCATGCCTTAGAAAGTCACAACAGAAACGAATTTGGGAGAAGAAA
>KK114348.1:59884-84405 GCA_000611955.2 Stegodyphus mimosarum | reverse complement strand
TTGAGCTGCGCTGACAATGTATGAAACTTACGATATTAAATTTATTTCCCACTCGCACAGCCAGTTCTTTTTTCGAGGAAAGCCCACCCTTTTTTTTAGTCAACCTAATTTATTCAAAATATCATTCCCGAAAAGTTATATCATTTAATGCAATAGAATTATTTTGTTTTTAGCAATTAATATTTCAGCCCCCAACAATTAACATTACAACTGAAATTTTTACTATAGCAAGTGTTATTAACTGAACTTATATTTGTATTATTATAATTTACAACATCTATTATAACAATTTTTTTCTCCATTAATGTATTTATTAACATTTCACCCAGTCTTTCAAAATTATAATTTTTTTTAAGAATCATACTCAAAAAAGTTTCTATGTTTTTACTTCCTTGTACGAAGTAAAAAGGAAGTATCGTAATCGCGAACGTTTTGGGTATCATATTTCAACGAAGATATCTATTTTGGCCGCTATCGAGTGCAATTTAACCATGTTTTTGAGTGACATTCATACGTAAGGACATAATAATCTCTTTTTCCAAAAAAACAATAATTATAAAACTGATTTAAAATGAATTCTGAAGAGATTTTTTTCGTGGCGTCTGTGCGTACGTACGTATGTATGTATCTCGCATAACTCAAAAATGAGTAGCCTCAGACCGTCGAAATTTTGCATATAGAACTGCTATAACATGTACATGTGCACCTCCTATTTTGGTTCAAACGGCCTCACCACAAGTATATATAAATTTATGTATACATACATCCACTCTGTTACTGGGCTCAGTGAGCTCAGTTTATTTATTCTTATATTTTGGTAAATTGTGTATTTTTTGCTTTAAAAATGATTGAATTACGTTTTCTTATCTTCCGGTTAAGGTTTTTATGCCTTTAGTAAATCTGCACGCACGATCTGTAGAATTATCAACAATTAAAAAGTTGTTCAAGTACGGCTAAGCCTAATCACTTTTCTCTTGGCGGACATATTTATTTACATTTGAAACCTTGGAGAATATTGGATTTCTTGCAATCTGGAGAAAGTAAGATACGCAACAACAAAGATAACGCCTGCTTTTATTATTGCGAATTAAATTATGCTTAATTCACTCCGGAATTTATTCGAGGGAGCAAGTGTTTAAGATTTACTTCGTAATTTGAAATATAGATATTTTGAGTTTTTATGTATTTTTACCTTGTCGCGAAGTAAGAACTGAACTAATTCAATGAGAAATACTGAATCGTCTGCGAAAAACTGTTTCTTTTCTTTCTTTCTTTTTTTGTTTTGTTTAATTTCTTTTACACATTGTTTTAAATTTATTATAGTATTTGAATAGAACATTAGCAACGATTATGTAATTCTCCAGCTGATCTACATAATTTTTTACATTCTTGATGAGTTATAAAATGAATGAGATATAACGCTGTTAAGTGAAGCTAGCGCCAGAGTGTCGCTGTGGTAAACAAATATAGTGAATTTTAAAGAGTGCATTTATTCTATTGTGGTTTATGTGCTATTAACGAAGTAGATTTAATTCGATCCAGTAAGTTTAAATGAAATGCAAAACGCGTATAATTTAATGGCTTATAAATTTTAACTGCTAGCTGGTCAGGCGAACGTTGAGCAGAGTGACCGTGATCTGAGACTAACGCTCTCTCACACTGAGAGGTTTCTACCTCTGGTTTAAATAGTACTTGGCTGTACTTCAAAATTAGCATAAGCTGAAAACGCGCGCTTCTTCTGACGGGAAGTTGAAACAGAGAGGAGATAGAAAGATTTAAATTAAAATAAAACTTGGTTAGTTTAACTAAAACCTTACAGGGTTATGCAATTCAAAATTTGATGGCTCTAGGTACCGTTGTTTTATCACAATGCGAGAAACATACTTACATTTATTCAGATTCTTCATTATTTATTTTCTTTAAATATAATACAGGGCGATAATATTTGCTGGCAACAGTTTGAAAAGTGAAAACGCAGAAAGTGAATCGACTCAGAATGGCAAAACGAAATTAATAACCCTTCTGGGCTAACGCCTTTTGGGCTAATAATAATAATAATAATAATAATAATGTGGATGAAGGAATAAGACCTGTATCTTAAGAAACACAAGCATGCCTGGTTTTATTTCGCCTTGGGTCATATTGTGTTTACAGGAGTATATCTTGTCATCGGCTTAGACATAACTAAACTGCTCCGATCCTCAGATGATTGACGATAAGTTGTTAGCGAGGTTGATTATCATGCCACTGGATTTGGATTAAAATCCCGAATAAGACATGGACATTTGGGACTGTAATGTCTTTGCGGAATGGATGAAGCTTAAAATCCGAATATGCCTGTAGTTCTCAATCTCTTTGCTCCGTGCACCCCTTTCCGAAAGTCTAATTTTTGAGGAAAGACATGAAAACTAAAATACGAAGTTTAAATTTATTTTCCTGTTCCTAATAAAAAAATAAAAATAAAAAAATAAACACAGTTGAAAGAATGTAATACAAAATTATACACACTTTAAACACTGTAGCCGCCCGGTGGCGAAGTGGCTACCGCTTCCTGCAGCTGCACCACAGGTCCGGGGTTCGATCCCCGGGCTGAGCAAGGTTGACCCAGCCTTTCATCCCTTAAGTGGGTCGATGAAATGAGTACCAAGTTCGCTTGGGGACTAAACACCGGGGGTCCTGTGACTTGCCCAGGGCATACGCTGATGCACTCCAGGGCCGAAAGGTCACGAAAGCAGAAGAAGGGCACTGGAGGCCGTGGCCCACTAGGTCTGTTGCGTCACTGACTTAAGTTTTATACTTATCTGATTTGATTACCAAAGGACAGGCGGCGGTGAGTGAGATTCAAATCTCGAACAAGGTATGGATGCTTGTGACCGCGCAGTGTTTGCGAAGTGGACAAGATTTAAACAATCTTTCTCAAATGCTGCTGGAAATGTGTCCTATGTTTGGCTATGTAGATGTATATTTATTTTATTTGATTCGTAAAGGATTGCTGGTATTATTGTTAACCAAGGCTGGCTATTATGCCAATGGTTTGAGTTCGAATTCGGAACAAAACAATGACTGATGCCAACTTTTTACGGAATGAATTACAGTTAAAAATCTGTTTATGCAATGAGTCTTTTTAGAATACTATCTTTGGATTTCTAGACCTTCACTTACCTGATATGATCCGTTTTGTTTACATTACGCTTTATTTTTATTTTAGATTTTTATGTGTTGTATATAATATCGTTGCGTGCGTACGGGTTCGTAATGGATTGAATGTACAAGTCGATAAAAAGTTAACAAAATTTATTCTTTTCACAAGAAATAAAACAAAATGCTGAAATATTTCCTCCGAGATATTCGTACAATATCACAATATCTCAAACATTAAACAGAACTCAATTCAAAACAGAGAAAGTTAATCCAATCTCACAGCGAATTCGCTACAATCAATAACAGCGCTAAGTAAACACACAGTTCGCTTAAAACAACAGCAACTGAGCTGAGCTGTGTATTCGGCTTTTATACGCTTTTTAATTATTAAAGAGAACATTTTGGTAAAATCTATTTTTTCGATTTTCTGGATGGTAACAGTAATTACGAGATATTTATTTATTAAATATTAAATGCACGCGTTCTTGTATTTTTATTTTTCCGACGTAGCTTTCTCTTCAAATTCGTCTGCGTTGCACGGGAAAATACAATAATTTCAATTACAATTCTAAATAAATACAAAATCCGTTACAATATATATTTATACATTTTGGCTTGCTTTTCTGGAAGACACTGAAAAGAGAAGAACGTAAAAAATTATTCCTGATTATTAAATTAAACAGAAAGGGGAAACATAAATTAATATAGTTGTTTAAAACGTAGAACTAATTCACTTTCCTTCTATCGTTGAAGAAAACATTTCCACAAACGAATTTTTTTCACCATAGAACAAAAACTTAATACTCCTGCTTTAAAAATTATTGTCGTCGGCTATATCGAGAGCTCAAGGCCATATCCGAGGCTCTAATTTTTGAGGAAAAACATAAAAAACTAAAATACGAAGTTTAAAAATTTTCCCGTTCCTAATTTTTTTAAAATCCAAAATTGGAAAAAAAAATACAAAATTTTACACATTTTAAACACTGTAGCAGAATTTGAAGGCGATCTTAAAGGATGGTTCGGTCAACTGTTCTGCTTTCCTTGCGAAAACTAAAGCCTACCTTTACCGTGATCACTTTTTAAGAAATTAAAACTTTTTATATTTTAAACACTGTAAAGAAGGTTCGGGGCAAGTGCTCCGTTTGTTTTTGCGTAAACCAAACCCCGTCTTTGATCTTGCATAAATCAAACCCAGTCGTTTTTAACAAATTAAAACTGTTTAATGCACTAAACACTGTGAAGAAGTTCGGGGACATGCGCCCCGTTTACTGTTCTGTAAACTAAATCATATCTTTTTAGCTAAGATAGTCGTAAAACTGTTGTATTTTAAATGCAGTAGGACAAATTCATAAGAGGAAGTAAAAATGCAAGCACACCCCTGTTCAAGGTTAAGTGACACCTAGTGCACAACTTTGTATGAACAACAACTATGTATCAATGAATAAATTACACTAGCTTTATGTTAAAAATTTTTAATAAAATATACAGTATTTTTTTTTAATTATCGTTACATAAAAGTAACTTTAACACAGTGATCTACTTTAAATATTGTTACAAATTTTGTACATATGTAAATTATTTTAGTGAAATTGTAGGTTTTTTTTTAGTCCAAAGAGGCTTTAGTCCCCGAAGGACTATTTATTGTTTTCGTTTTGCGACGGAAACATTAAAAGTCTGAATCACTTTTCAAACTGTTGCCACAAAATATTGCATCCGTGTATTATATTTAAAGAAATTAAATAATGAAGAATCTGCATAAATGTGTGTATATGTCTCCAAATGTGATAAAACAACGGTACCTAGAGCCATCCAATTTTTAAAAACGTACGTTTCCACCCGAATGTGCGCATCTGGAAGCCCAAATTTGGAATTAGGAATTTGTTTTATTATCTATTTCATATTTTGTAAAACTTTAACGAATTTTTGATGAACAAACTCAAACAATTTAAAAGCGAGCAATGGCAACACTCTACAAGGTTTTAAAAAAAAAAATTACCTAAAACGCGCAGAACAGTGTATCGGAAATTCTAAAGAAGATAGACTCATTTTAAAATTATTTTGCCATATTGCTGTTGAACTTAATTTTACGGTTTAAGTGCGAAGAACATGTTATTTAATAGATAAAGGTAAAACACAAAATTTTACAAAAACGTCCCTTTGGACGCAATTTAAAATCTGAAACCTTTCAGATTTTCCTTTTTTTGATTACACGCTACTTTTATAGTTATTTCTTAGACTGAGTAGCGGAAATTCTAAAGATATGCTCATTTTAAAAAATTACTTCGCGATATTGCTCTTGAACTGAATCTTATGGTTTAAGTGCGAAGAACATGATATCTAAATAAAAGTAATAATAAATAAAGGTAACACACAAACCGTTTATAAAAAAAAAAAAAAACTTGGGGGGGGGGTAACATAAAATCTGAAAACTTTCAGATTTTTATGTTTAGTACAAATTTGACTAATTTTTTAAAAATTTAAATTTAATTTTTTTTTAATTTTCAAATTTTTTACTCTCAAAAGGACTATTAGTTTGCGAAAACATGATTTCGTGTAAATTTACTTTAAATAACGTCTGTTCTTAATAAGCTGTTTAATTTTTCATTGGACTCTCTTGCCATTCGGCAAAATGTAAGATTTGCTCCAATTAATATCTTTAAATAAATATAATTATAAATATAATATAATAAATTAATATCTTTCCAATGAAATTAAATAACAAATTATGGTATTTAAAAGCAATTTTTTTCAATTCTTAAAAATATTATTTTTAAAAAAAATTTAATCTCATAGATTCAAATAAAAAGGCAATTAACACATCTAATTAAAACATTAAATATTTTTATAGAATTAGATTGATTTTTTTTTCACTTTTCAGATATACAGAAGATATGTAACTTACCCATCTTAGTCTAAATCAGGGGTAGTCAGCGTTTTTATACCCACCGCCCACTTCGCAAGTAGTAAAATATTCTTATCGCCCACCGGTTTCTCAGTAACTCAGTTAGGCTTAAATGTAATTTTTTGAGTGGAGGCTTACTAATATAGATATAGTTAAAGTTAAACTTATCCATTTATTTATATTTTATTTACATTTATGAAAGGCAGAAATTTTACGTCCCGCTTAACTAGCCGGGACATCGGTTCCAGAGAAACTGTTTCCACTAGAAATCCTTCAGTGACAGGAAAAGGAGAAATTGTTTCTCGAAAAAATTTCTCCAAGCCTCACGCTTTGTTAAGATGTGATAATCCCATTACGCGCATTAAAAAGACATAACCACACCTAAGAGAAGTAGCAATGCCTTATAAATATATAGAAACAGAAAGTAGCTGCCCGCGGGAGAACGGAATTTCATCAACGGATGGACAAAACCTCTACCGTCAACCATTAAGCTTAAATCGTCCCGTAGGGACCAGGCTGACTACTCCTGGTCTAAATGCATATTCATCTAGTATCTTATAAAATGTTTCGAAATTTCCCCTCGGCAATTTCTAGTGATAAACCATATTAAACTTTAAAAGAGCTCTTTTAGGTGACAGTTCAAATCTTAACACCTTCCAGATTTTCCCGCCCCCTTTAATTTTTGAGCTTAGACCAAACTTTAAAAAATCTTACCATCAAACTCGACGATTTAAAAGAAATATGTTGACATTGCCGGAAATAAAATATTTTTCATCTTTCACGCGCCAGTGTGCTGTCATTCGTTAAAGCATACGATATTTAATTTTCCTTTCAAATTTAATCTGTCTGTTATTGATTAATAAACTAAAATATTTAAAAGCAATGAACGCAGTTCTTCATCTATATTGCTATTAATTACTAACTGGTCCTCGTGAAATTGCACTAACTAATTAAAATTATTATATAGTTTCCCTTTTTCTAATAATTATTTTTAGGGAACTAGCCGCTTAAAAAGCTAGTGCTCAGGGAGGGTACTAACGTTTTCTCCAGGTCAAATTTTAGTGAAATGATAAAAAAAATTTATTTCTAAGGGTGGGAGGAATCTTAAAAATGGCTATGGTCGAAGGGTTTTAACAGAAAGAAATCACGAAAAAAATATTCTTACGAACTTACACAACTTTAATTTAAATCTCATCGGAAAATGTGGGAAAAACTGTTAATAAAAAAATTTGCTTCTTTTACAATAACATGTCGATTTTTCATCCGAGAAAATAAGAATCTGGAATAGCAAACAATTACGTGAAACTCCGTATGAGTTTTTTTAACACAGTATACAGTTTTAATTCAATACACTAGTATTCAACTAAGACGTATTGCAGTTAGAATACACGAGGTCTGTCTGTATCGCATATAAATCTATCTAGAAAAGGTCATGATTACACGCTACTTTTCTACTGAGAACCAAAAATATATGTCACTTATTTTCCCAAACTAAAATATGTACAATTTTTTTATTTAGCATGTACATTTTGTATTTATATCTACAATTTTCGATTACATGCTACTTTTCTACTGAGAACCAGAAATATATATCACATATTTTCCAAAACTAAAAAAACGTACAATTTTTTATTACACGCTAACTTTTCTACTGAGAACCAAAAATATATGTCACTTATTTTCCCAAACAAAAATATGTACAATTTTTTATTTAGCATGTACATTTTGTATTTATATCTACAACTTTCGATTACATGCTACTTTTTTACTGAGAACCAGAAATATATGTCACATATTTCCCAAACTAAAAAAACGTACAATTTTTTATTACACGCTAACTTTTCTACTGAGAACCAAAAATATATGTCACTTACTTTTCCAAACTAAAATATGTACAATTTTTTATTTAGCATGTACATTTTGTATTTATATCTACAATTTTCGATTACATGCTATTTTTCTATTGAGAACCAGAAATATATGTCACTTATTTTCCAAAACTGAAAATACGTACAATTTTTTATTTTGCATGTACATTTTGTATCTATATATACAATTTCTGGTTATACGCTACTTTTCTACCGAGAATCAGAAATACCAAAAATATATGTCACCTATTTTCCCAAACTAAAATATGTACAATTTTTTTTTCATGTACATTTTGTATCCATATATACAATTTCTGGTTATACGCTACACTTCTACCAAGAATCAGAAATACCAAAAATATATGTCACTTATTTTCCCAAACTAAAATATGTACAATTTTTTATTTTGCATGTACATTTTGTATCTATATATACAATTTCTGGTTATACGCTACTTTTCTACCGAGAATCAGAAATACCAAAAATATATGTCACTTATTTTCCCAAACTAAAATATGTACAATTTTTTATTTAGCATGTACATTTTGTATTTATATCTACAATTTTCGATTACATGCTACTTTTCTACTGAGAACCAAAAATATATGTCACTTATTTTCCAAAACTAAAAAAACGTACAATTTTTTATTACACGCTAACTTTTCTACTGAGAACCAAAAATATATGTCACGTATTTTCCCAAACTAAATTATGTACAATTTTTTATTTTGCATGTACATTTTGTATCTATATATACAATTTTTGGTTACATGCTACTTTTCTACCAAGAATCAGAAATACCAAAAATATATGTCACTTATTTTCCCAAACTAAAATATGTACAATTTTTTATTTTGTACCTACATTTTGTATTAATATCAACAATTTTCGATTATATGCTACTTTTCTACTGAGAACCAAAAATATATGTCACTTATTTTCCCAAACTAAAATATGTACAATTTTTTATTTAGCATGTACATTTGTATTTGTATCTAAAATTTTCGATTACATGCTATTTTTCTATTGAGAACCAGAAATATATGTCACTTATTTTCCAAAACTAAGAATACGTACAATTTTTTATTTTGCATGTACAATTTGTATCTATATATACAATTTTTGGTTACATGCTACTTTTCTACCAAGAATCAGAAATACCAAAAATATATGTCACTTATTTTCCCAAACTAGAATATGTACAATTTTTTATTTTGCATGTACATTTTGTATCTATATATACAATTTTTGGTTATACGCTACTTTTCTACCGAGAATCAGAAATACCAAAAATATATGTCACTTATTTTCCCAAACTAAAATATGTACAATTTTTTATTTTGCATGTACATTTTGTATTAATATTTACAATTTTTGATTACATGCTACTTTTCTATTGAAAACCAGAAATATATGTCACTTATTTTCCAAAACTAAAAATAAGTACATTTTTTTTATTATGCATGTACATTTTGTATTTATATGTACAATTTTTGATTACATGCTTCGTTTTTACTGAGAACCAGAAATATATGTCACTTAATTTCCAAAATTAAAATATGTACAATTTGTGATTACATGCTACTTTTCCACTGAGAGCCAGAAATATATGTCACTTAAATTCCAAAACTAAAATATGTACGATTTGTGATTACATGATACTTTTCAACTGAGAGCCAGAAATATATGTCCCATGTCCCTTAATTTCCAAAACTAAAATATGTACGATTTGTGATTACATGATACTTTTCTACTGAGAACCAAAAATATATGTCACTTATTTTCCCAAACTAAAATATGTACAATTTTTTATTTAGCATGTACATTTTGTATTTATATCTACAATTTTCGATTACATGCTATTTTTCTATTGAGAACCAAAAATATATGTCACTTATTTTCCAAAACTGAAAATACGTACAATTTTTTACTTTGCATGTACATTTTGTATCTATATATACAATTTTTGGTTACATGCTACTTTTCTACCAAGAATCAGAAATACCAAAAATATATGTCACTTATTTTCCCAAACTGAAATATGCACAATTTTCTATTTTGCATGTACATTTTGTATCTATATACACAATTTTTGGTTAAACGCTACTTTTCTACCGAGAATCAGAAATACCAAAAATATATGTCACTTATTTTCCCAAACTAAAATATGTACAATTTTTTATTTTTGCATGTACATTTTGTAGTAATTTTACAATTTTTGATTACATGCTACTTTTCTATTGAAAACCAGAAATATATGTCACTTATTTTCCAAAACTAAAAATAAGTACATTTTTTTATTATGCATGTACATTTTGTATTTATATGTACAATTTTTGATTACATGCTGCGTTTTTACTGAGAACCAGAAATATATGTCACTTAATTTCCAAAATTAAAATATGTACAATTTGTGATTACATGCTACTTTTCCACTGAGAGCCAGAAATATATGTCACTTAATTTCCAAAACTAAAATATGTACGATTTGTGATTACATGATACTTTTCTACTGAGAACCAAAAATATATGTCACTTATTTTCCCAAACTAAAATATGTACAATTTGTTATTTAGCATGTACATTTTGTATTTATATCTACAATTTTCGATTACAAGCTATTTTTCTATTGAGAACCAGAAATATATGTCACTTATTTTCCAAAACTGAAAATACGTACAATTTTTTACTTTGCATGTACATTTTGTATTTATATCTACAATTTTCGATTAGATGCTATTTTTCTATTGAGAACCAGAAATATATGTCACTTATTTTCCAAAACTGAAAATACGTACAATTATTTACTTTGCATGTACATTTTGAATCTATATATACAATTTTTGGTTACATGCTACTTTTCTACCATGAATCAGAAATACCAAAAATATATGTCACTTATTTTCCCAAACTGAAATATGTACAATTTTCTATTTTGCATGTACATTTTGTATTTATATCTACAATTTTCGATTACATGCTACTTTTCTATTTAAAACCAGAAATATATGTCACTTATTTTCCAAAACTAAAAATAAGTAAATTTTTTTTATTATGCATGTACATTTTGTATTTATATGTACAATTTTTGATTACATGCTTCGTTTTTACTGAGAACCAGAAATATATGTCACTTAATTTCCAAAATTAAAATATGTACAATTTGTGATTACATGATACTTTTCAACTGAGAGCCAGAAATATATGTCACTTAATTTCCAAAACTAAAATATGTACGATTTGTGATTACATGATACTTTTCTACTGAGAACCAAAAATATATGTCACTTATTTTCCCAAACTAAAATATGTACAATTTTTTATTTAGCATGTACATTTTGTATTTATATCTACAATTTTCGATTACATGCTATTTTTCTATTGAGAACCAGAAATATATGTCACTTATTTTCCAAAACTGAAAATACGTACAACTTTTTACTTTGCATGTACATTTTGTATCTATATATACAATTTTTGATTACATGCTGCGTTTTTACTGAGAACCAGAAATATATGTCACTTAATTTCCAAAATTAAAATATGTGCAATTCGTGATTACATGCTACTTTTCCACTGAGAGCCAGAACTATATGTCACTTAATTCCCAAAACTAAAATATGTACGATTTGTGATTACATGATACTTTTCTACTGAGAACCAAAAATATATGTAACTTATTTTCCCAAACTAAAGTATGTACAATTTTTTATTTCTGTACATTTTGTATTTATATCTACAATTTTCGATTACATGCTACTTTTCTACTGAGAACCAGAAATATATGGTACATATTTTCCAAACTAAAAAAACGTACAATTTTTGATTACACGCTAACTTTTCTACTGAGAACCAAAAATATATGTCACTTATTTTCCCAAACTAAAATATGTACAATTTTTTATTTTGCATGTACATTTTGTATTAATATTTACAATTTTTGATTACATGCTACTTTTCTATTGAAAACCAGAAATATATGTCACTTATTTTCCAAAACTAAAAATAAGTACATTTTTTTTATTATGCATGTACATTTTGTATTTATATGTACAATTTTTGATTACATGCTTCGTTTTTACTGAGAACCAGAAATATATGTCACTTAATTTCCAAAATTAAAATATGTACAATTTGTGATTACATGCTACTTTTCCACTGAGAGCCAGAAATATATGTCACTTAATTTCCAAAACTAAAATATGTACGATTTGTGATTATATGCTACTTTTCTACTGAGAACCAAAAATATATGTCACTTATTTTCCCAAACTAAAATATGTACAATTTTTTATTTAGCATGTACATTTGTATTTGTATCTAAAATTTTCGATTACATGCTATTTTTCTATTGAGAACCAGAAATATATGTCACTTATTTTCCAAAACTAAGAATACGTACAATTTTTTATTTTGCATGTACAATTTGTATCTATATATACAATTTTTGGTTACATGCTACTTTTCTACCAAGAATCAGAAATACCAAAAATATATGTCACTTATTTTCCCAAACTAGAATATGTACAATTTTTTATTTTGCATGTACATTTTGTATCTATATATACAATTTTTGGTTATACGCTACTTTTCTACCGAGAATCAGAAATACCAAAAATATATGTCACTTATTTTCCCAAACTAAAATATGTACAATTTTTTATTTTGCATGTACATTTTGTATTAATATTTACAATTTTTGATTACATGCTACTTTTCTATTGAAAACCAGAAATATATGTCACTTATTTTCCAAAACTAAAAATAAGTACATTTTTTTTATTATGCATGTACATTTTGTATTTATATGTACAATTTTTGATTACATGCTGCGTTTTTACTGAGAACCAGAAATATATGTCACTTAATTTCCAAAATTAAAATATGTACAATTTGTGATTACATGCTACTTTTCCACTGAGAGCCAGAAATATATGTCACTTAATTTCCAAAACTAAAATATGTACGATTTGTGATTACATGATACTTTTCTACTGAGAACCAAAAATATATGTCACTTATTTTCCCAAACTAAAATATGTACAATTTTTTATTTAGCATGTACATTTTGTATTTATATCTACAATTTTCGATTACATGCTATTTTTCTATTGAGAACCAAAAATATATGTCACTTATTTTCCAAAACTGAAAATACGTACAATTTTTTACTTTGCATGTACATTTTGTATCTATATATACAATTTTTGGTTACATGCTACTTTTCTACCAAGAATCAGAAATACCAAAAATATATGTCACTTATTTTCCCAAACTGAAATATGCACAATTTTCTATTTTGCATGTACATTTTGTATCTATATACACAATTTTTGGTTAAACGCTACTTTTCTACCGAGAATCAGAAATACCAAAAATATATGTCACTTATTTTCCCAAACTAAAATATGTACAATTTTTTATTTTTGCATGTACATTTTGTAGTAATTTTACAATTTTTGATTACATGCTACTTTTCTATTGAAAACCAGAAATATATGTCACTTATTTTCCAAAACTAAAAATAAGTACATTTTTTTATTATGCATGTACATTTTGTATTTATATGTACAATTTTTGATTACATGCTGCGTTTTTACTGAGAACCAGAAATATATGTCACTTAATTTCCAAAATTAAAATATGTACAATTTGTGATTACATGCTACTTTTCCACTGAGAGCCAGAAATATATGTCACTTAATTTCCAAAACTAAAATATGTACGATTTGTGATTACATGATACTTTTCTACTGAGAACCAAAAATATATGTCACTTATTTTCCCAAACTAAAATATGTACAATTTGTTATTTAGCATGTACATTTTGTATTTATATCTACAATTTTCGATTACAAGCTATTTTTCTATTGAGAACCAGAAATATATGTCACTTATTTTCCAAAACTGAAAATACGTACAATTTTTTACTTTGCATGTACATTTTGTATTTATATCTACAATTTTCGATTAGATGCTATTTTTCTATTGAGAACCAGAAATATATGTCACTTATTTTCCAAAACTGAAAATACGTACAATTATTTACTTTGCATGTACATTTTGAATCTATATATACAATTTTTGGTTACATGCTACTTTTCTACCATGAATCAGAAATACCAAAAATATATGTCACTTATTTTCCCAAACTGAAATATGTACAATTTTCTATTTTGCATGTACATTTTGTATTTATATCTACAATTTTCGATTACATGCTACTTTTCTATTTAAAACCAGAAATATATGTCACTTATTTTCCAAAACTAAAAATAAGTAAATTTTTTTTATTATGCATGTACATTTTGTATTTATATGTACAATTTTTGATTACATGCTTCGTTTTTACTGAGAACCAGAAATATATGTCACTTAATTTCCAAAATTAAAATATGTACAATTTGTGATTACATGCTACTTTTCCACTGAGAGCCAGAAAATGTCACTTATTACCAAGAATCAGAAATACCAAAAATATATGTCACTTATTTTCCCAAACTGAAATATGCACAATTTTCTATTTTGCATGTACATTTTGTATCTATATACACAATTTTTGGTTAAACGCTATTTTTCTACCGAGAATCAGAAATACCAAAAATATATGTCACTTATTTTCCCAAACTAAAATATGTACAATTTTTTATTTTTGCATGTACATTTTGTAGTAATATTTACAATTTTTGATTACATGCTACTTTTCTATTGAAAACCAGAAATATATGTCACTTATTTTCCAAAACTAAAAATAAGTACATTTTTTTATTATGCATGTACATTTTGTATTTATATGTACAATTTTTGATTACATGCTGCGTTTTTACTGAGAACCAGAACTATATGTCACTTAATTCTCAAAACTAAAATATGTACGATTTGTGATTACATGATACTTTTCTACTGAGAACCAAAAATATATGTCACTTATTTTCCCAAACTAAAGTATGTACAATTTTTTATTTCTGTACATTTTGTATTTATATCTACAATTTTCGATTACATGCTACTTTTCTACTGAGAACCAGAAATATATGGTACATATTTTCCAAACTAAAAAAACGTACAATTTTTGATTACACGCTAACTTTTCTACTGAGAACCAAAAATATATGTCACTTATTTTCCCAAACTAAAATATGTACAATTTTTTATTTAGCATGTACATTTTGTATTTATATCTACAATTTTCGATTACATGCTATTTTTCTATTGAGAACCAGAAATATATGTCACTTATTTTCCAAAACTGAAAATACGTACAACTTTTTACTTTGCATGTACATTTTGTATCTATATATACAATTTTTGATTACATGCTGCGTTTTTACTGAGAACCAGAAATATATGTCACTTAATTTCCAAAATTAAAATATGTGCAATTCGTGATTACATGCTACTTTTCCACTGAGAGCCAGAACTATATGTCACTTAATTCCCAAAACTAAAATATGTACGATTTGTGATTACATGATACTTTTCTACTGAGAACCAAAAATATATGTAACTTATTTTCCCAAACTAAAGTATGTACAATTTTTTATTTCTGTACATTTTGTATTTATATCTACAATTTTCGATTACATGCTACTTTTCTACTGAGAACCAGAAATATATGGTACATATTTTCCAAACTAAAAAAACGTACAATTTTTGATTACACGCTAACTTTTCTACTGAGAACCAAAAATATATGTCACTTATTTTCCCAAACTAAAATATGTACAATTTTTTATTTTGCATGTACATTTTGTATTAATATTTACAATTTTTGATTACATGCTACTTTTCTATTGAAAACCAGAAATATATGTCACTTATTTTCCAAAACTAAAAATAAGTACATTTTTTTTATTATGCATGTACATTTTGTATTTATATGTACAATTTTTGATTACATGCTTCGTTTTTACTGAGAACCAGAAATATATGTCACTTAATTTCCAAAATTAAAATATGTACAATTTGTGATTACATGCTACTTTTCCACTGAGAGCCAGAAATATATGTCACTTAATTTCCAAAATTAAAATATGTACAATTTGTGATTACATGCTACTTTTCCACTGAGAGCCAGAAATATATGTCACTTAATTTCCAAAACTAAAATATGTACGATTTGTGATTACATGATACTTTTCTACTGAGAACCAAAAATATATGTCACTTATTTTCCCAAACTAAAATATGTACAATTTTTTATTTAGCATGTACATTTTGTATTTATATCTACAATTTTCGATTACATGCTATTTTTCTATTGAGAACCAGAAATATATGTCACTTATTTTCCAAAACTGAAAATACGTACAATTTTTTACTTTGCATGTACATTTTGTATCTATATATACAATTTTTGGTTACATGCTACTTTTCTACCAAGAATCAGAAATACCAAAAATATATGTCACTGATTTTCCCAAACTGAAATATGCACAATTTTCTATTTTGCATGTACATTTTGTATCTATATACACAATTTTTGGTTAAACGCTACTTTTCTACCGAGAATCAGAAATACCAAAAATATATGTCACTTATTTTCCCAAACTAAAATATGTACAATTTTTTATTTTTGCATGTACATTTTGTAGTAATATTTACAATTTTTGATTACATGCTACTTTTCTATTGAAAACCAGAAATATATGTCACTTATTTTCCAAAACTAAAAATAAGTACATTTTTTTATTATGCATGTACATTTTGTATTTATATGTACAATTTTTGATTACATGCTGCGTTTTTACTGAGAACCAGAAATATATGTCACTTAATTTCCAAAATTAAAATATGTACAATTCGTGATTACATGCTACTTTTCCACTGAGAGCCAGAACTATATGTCACTTAATTCTCAAAACTAAAATATGTACGATTTGTGATTACATGATACTTTTCTATCGAGAACCAGAAATATATGTTACTTATTTTCCAAAACTAAAATATGTACAACTTTTTACTTTCATATGTCGTTCTAACTTTCAACTAAACATTTTAAGGTTAACGCACTACAGATTCAAAAGCTGTTTCAGCAAAATACTTTTAGTTTTCCTAGTTCTCTGCGACAAACCTTACGGCACGTCACGTGATCCTCGTTTTAAACTTTTCTTGATATTCGAACGATTCTGCAGTTGCCACCGCTGGTACGGCAAATGATATTTCAAAATGTTATCACACTCTCCATCATCACATGAATCTGCCGTGAAGTCCCTTCTCCGGAGGGGGCGGGAATTAAAGCTGCCACGGCTGACAAAGCGCAACGGGCGACAGCAGCCCGAAACAAACAACTCTTTACTCCTTCCCCCTTCCCTGCGACCGTGACGGCACGTGAGCTACATCACCAAAGACGACGAATCCGGGATTTAGAAATTCTCCGATTATGTTTTATTTTCCAACCTACTGATCTTCCGTCGGCCAGAGTCGAGATACCATCCCCTGCATGCAAAGAATCAAATTCGCTGGCTGTGATGGCAACACTCCAGTGCCAAAGTCGACGCCAGACGAGAGAGAGGCATCTATTTTGGTTGATTCGCGGCATACTTGATCGCTCTAGAGTGGGCCCACGTGGCTGTCAACCGTGGACAAGTATGTAAAGCTGCAACAAATTGTTGTCATTCATCCGTATGTTACCAGAGAAGGGATGATCGAGGAAATAATTCAAATGAGAAATGAGATGTGGGAGCTTGATATTAAAATGAGAAAGGAAGGAAAACGGCTCCAAAGCAGATATCAATGAATAATGCAAAACACACAACGCAGGCTTGGTGTCGTTGCACAGCTCGCAGACCGTTTCCAGAGAAACATGGAAACAGCCCGCCGGCCAAAGCAATGCCCTCATCAGATGCCCTGGGAAACATCATACTATCTAATTGCGCAAACTGGGTATAATTTATCGACCCCAATATGAACGTTCATTGAAGTAAATTTATGAGACATCCATGCATGGTTTGTTGGTTTCCAGAAAAAGGAACTCGTGGAATTTTTAACTCCCGGCACCGTGTCACTATCTCACGAGGATAGCGCACAAGTTGACGTCATATCCAAATTTTCAGTGGTGAAGAAAAAAAAACCCTGATGTGTAACACCACATGACTTCCTTGTACGGAATATTAAATTATACGCATTTTGCATTTGATTTAAACTTATTGGATTGAATTAAATCAACTTCATTGATATGCATAAGCATATCCACGTTGTGGTTTATATATGCACACTGCATAAACCACAATAGAATAAATGCACCCCTTACAATTCACTATATTTGTTTATACCATAGCGACACTCTGGCGCTAGGCTCACTTAACAGCGTTACATCTCATTCATTTTATAACTCGGAATGCACAAAAGTTATGTATCTCATCTGAAGATTTATCTAATCGTTGCCACATGTTCTATTCAAATATTACAATAAATTCAAAACTATATATAGAAGAAATTAAACAAACAAATAAAAACAAAACACACACAAAGAGGTGGAGGGGAAAGAAAGAAACAGTTTTTCACAGACGATTCAGTAGTCCTCATTCAATTAATTCAGATCTCACTTCAAGACAAGGCAAAAATACATAAAAACTCGAAATATCTATATTAAAAATTACGAAGTAAATCTTCACACTTATTTCCTCGAATAAATTCCAAAATGGATTAAGCACGATTTAATTCGTAATAATGAAAGAATGCGTTATCTTTGTTGTTGCGGAGCTTAGTTTCTCTAGATTGGCAACAAATCCACTATTCTGCTAAGTTTCAAATGTAAGCAAATATGGAAGCTATGGCCAAAATATTACGCTTAGCCGCACTTAAACAACTTTTAAATTGTTGATAATTCTGCAATTATAACATGCAAGTTAACTAAAGGCATAAAAGCCTTAACCGGAAGATAAGAACAACATAATTGAATCCTTTTTAAACCAAAAAATACACAATTTGCAAACATATAAGAATAAAGAAACTGAGCTCACCGAGCCCGGTATATATATATATACATTTATTTATATACTTTTGGTGCGGCGATTGCAACTAAAATAGGAGGAGCATATATATAAAAAAGTTGCAAACGACTTTCGAAGCTATAATATAGAATATGTATATATATACAGAACACTATAGGGAACTGTAGAACATCAGAGGGATGCACAAAATTAGCGTCATAAGACAATGAAGCTCACAGCAATGCCCTCATCAGGCGCCCTGGGAAACATCGTACTATCTAATTACGCATACTGGCCATAATTTATGGACCCCAATATGAACGTAACGCTCATTGTAAGTAAATTTATAAATTTATATGAGACATCCATACATGGTTTATTGGTTTCCAGAAATGGAACTCGCGGAATTTTTAATTCCTGGCACCGTGTCACTATCTCACGAGGATGGCGCACAAGCTGACCTTCTATCCAAATTTTGAGTGGCGAACACTACAAAGAACTGTGCAACATCAGAAGGATACACATAAGACAATGAAGCTATTTTTTGCCTTCGCTGAGGAGATTGCACCTATCGATGTAATTATCAGTAATCGCAAATCATACGCAACGAAAATCTGAAATTTTACGATAGTTCCAAAAAGTGCAGATGTGTGTGTGTATTGGGGGGGGGGTTGAGAGATAATCGTAACAGAAGCACATCTACCCGAATTAAGGGATAAAGAACTTCCGAATAATAATTTTTTTCGAATATGGTCAGACAATTTTTTCTTAAAAAAATATTTTGCACGATTTATTTTCCATCATTAACGTTTTTTAAAAATATATTTGGAATAAAATACATTGAGTGAACCCTCTCCAAGAAGACCATGTACAATTCTATTTTGATTTCTATTTGGTTCTATTTTGATTTTGTCATCATCTGTATAAAGCTAATGCTCAAACATGTGACTATTAATATTCACAGAAATGTTGGTCACTTTCAGAGGTGGTTGTTTCAGGGAGGTTGTTTACCACAAAACTGTTTACTGAAACTTCATTAATTACCCTTTATTTATTTATTTATTTTGCTAAATCATACACAGATAATAACACACCTCTGTAATAATAATAATAATAATAATAATAAAGAAAGCAAATTTTTATGGCAAGCTTTATATTGCGCTACTTGAGAACACTTCCATCTTCTGGATAAGTAATAAGCGCTATTCTGTACTAAATAAGACCACCAGTAGACGAGCGGCAAAATCACTAAACACTGGTAGTTCCGACCTGGGTTTGATTCCGCCGAACGAGCTGGCTGCATGGGCGTTTTCGTGTTTTCCCCATGTGTAACAGGCATACAAGCCAATTTCCCTTAGAAAGTCCTCCACGAAAGCTCTCTCCCCTTAAGCAGATAACTTTAGTGTGGTTTGCCATAGTCAACTAAACCAATCTTCACTAAACAATCAAAAGTTACTTAACAAATAATACAACATATTTTATTTTCCCGTTTTTAATAAATCATTTATTCGCAGGGAAATCCTTCAATGCAACTCAAATTTTAGCAGACACATTCCATGAAGAAATGATAGGTTATTATAGGTCAGATATTTAAAAAGTCATCACTAAGACAAGGGTTACTTTCCTAAGGAAAGGGATGGCTTCATGGAGGACTTTCTAAGGAAAACTGGCTCGTATTCACGCACTAAGACATGGAATTTCACAGTCCATTATTTTTGCATATTGTTGTTATTAATTTTTTTAATAAAATATTTCCTTGTTAAATATCAGATTTCTTTAAAAACTTTTCTTTAAAAAATTGGAAATTACAGGTTTTCGGGCTGTTTTAGTCTTAATTTAACATTTCGATACTGTGAGAAGAGAGATTTAAGTCAACTCGCGGTTGAAATCGATGAAGTTTTATTTAAAATTTATGCCAATCTGAAGCTCCTGTTTGACCTAATTTAAGAACTTTTAATCGCTTAATGACATTCTAGAGACTAGATTTCTGAATACGCAATACAGACGAAATTAGCGAAAGAATATGCGTAAACTTTATGCGAACAGGAACATGTAACCTATTCTCAAACAGGGACATACATCTTAAAAAAAAAAAAAAAAAAAAAAATTTTTTTTTAAAAAAAAAAATGTACAAAATATTTTCTCACCATAACACAGTGAGCCTTTTCTAAAGATTGCAGCATCACACCGGAAGAACGCTTTAGAACAATTTTTCTGCTTTGTTACACGATATGAAACAGCCAATCACCGCGGATCGTTTGGGGATTAACATGTAAGGAGAAGCTAGTTCTCCAATACAAATGATTACCGATGACGAATGTTGTTGAAAACGAACGACTTACAGTTTACAGTTTTTATGCAAAAGAAAGAAAAAAAAAAAAATGCGTCTTTCTTTCAACAGTAAAGCATGTGGAAAAATTCTCTGAAACAGCTGTCGTCTGACATAAATGACTGTAGGATACCAGCCTAAGACTACCCACTTTGGTTGCAGACGATTCTGGTCTTCTGTGGAAGTGGTCGCTTCAGAGACTATCTTTGATGGAGGTGTTGATTTGGATAACAAATTCACCCTATACGATCGCATTCTGCATACCCTATGTATTGCATTCCGCCGTACGCCCTCTTGTGACGTAACTAATTCGCACATCCATACGGCAAATGGAAGATCCACAATCTGAACTTGGGTACGGACGCAGTTGATGTCTTAGGTTTCAGAGCAGAAACACTTAGTATCTCTACAGTGACGCCCGAGCTAAAATGCGAGAGACAATAATTCTTCATGACTTGGATTTAGTGGACTGGGTCTCACGCTTCTTCCCAGTCACCCTTTAAATGGGGGAAAATACAACGAATTATCAGATCCCTGCTTGTGTACTCGTATGGTGCAAGTGGTAATACATCTTGTGAAGAAATGGAAGATCCGTATTCGAATGCCAACAAGGACACAATTAATTTCTCTTAAGATTTCCAGAGCCGAAAAAATTAATTGCTTCTATAATTATATTAAATTTTTTATAACTTTGTTAGACAAATATATTGAAGAGCAGTTCATCAGTTTATTAAAAACGTTATTTTAATAAATTTACTAATTAATTCTTAAGTAATGAATAACGTGGAAGAGAATACTTATACATACTTAATTTTCTGAAATAATATAAGTGAAGATAATTTAAAAAAACACCGATAGAGACCTGTCCTTCTTAAATGATAATAATAATAACAATAAGTAAAATGAAAAGAAAGAAAAAAAAATCTGTGTCAATCATAAACGTTTCTTTAGTACAGTTGACCTTTCAAATAAGTGAGCTTGAATTGCTTGACCTATATGTGCATATTTTTTTCAATCAATATATTAAGAAAAGTTTTAGACTTGGGAGGTTAAATAACACAGTTAAGATAAAAGCTGTTACAAACAACATAACAGACTGACTTTTCTAACACGACCATCTACGAATTCAGTTGTTATTGGTTTTCTGCAGAGACGATCGTCTTAGAGAAAATAAAACACTTGTCTGGTTACATGCAGAGATGGTTATCACAGGACGGTTCCATATATTTATTCACAAATCAACGCGCAAAGCAAAATACATTTTTTTTCCCACACATTTAATCCATTGCGCGTTATCATTTCTCACAAGGCGAAGGGGGAAGGGAGAGGACTTTCCAATCAGAGGTCATTCCTACACGTGCGTCTCATGGCAAGCTTCAAGGTCGTTTGCACAGGCGTTTCCAAAAGGCCCCATCACTCAAAACCCACCAGTCGGCAATAGCAGGTTAGCAGTTATTTACGCAATGTAGGATATCGCAAATCCCCGATAACAGAATGTAAACAATTCGGATTTCTAAATAAAGATCTCCCACTCTGTAACCGTAATCAGATCTGTCATGTCATAAACTTTTACGCTTCACATGCTTCTCCCTCCCCTCTGAAGAGTCCCATGCGCAACTATCATATAAAACATAGCTTTAATATTACGTAATCCTTACAGTGATCGATAATATTACGCGAAGTATTAAACATCTGTCAGACAATACAAACTTAGGCATTTTTACACATACAGACACAAACACAGTCACTCTCTATCAAAGTCTTTACTGTCCTTTATTTCCGTTTGATGGTGATGGTGATGTACACAAATTGTTGCGTTCTACGGGTTCGTGGGTTTGGAGTGATTGATGACAACGCTTGATGAAGAATCAAAACACAACTTATTTAGCCAGTATTAGTCAGGGCAGTTCCAAAATCACGATCACAATGGTCGAAAAACTACAACAAACACGCTGAAACAATCAGAAACACAGCCTTCAGGCTATCAGAGTATAACAGTGAAGACAGCTTCACGGCAATGCACTAAAGAACAGCTCCCGACTCGGTCGATCGCTCTCAAGACTCGACCATACATTTGACGATGTACTGACGAGACATTCGCGATGCATTGCTACTCCGCGTACGTGCGGGGTTTATATAGCTTTTAGCCTGCCTTCGAGAACATTCTGGGCAAAACTGGTAAGAATTCGTTCTAGAATGTTCTAAATCCGTCTATGGCATATAACCAATTTTATCGCCAAATGGGCGATTTCGCGCCAAATCTGGCAACCCCGCCGTCCTTTGCCATTTTCTGGCAAGCCTAAATCCTGCTTTACGGGGAAGCTACCTTACCGCGGCTGGGCATTTCGTAACAATGTACTATTTCAAAATACAAAAATGTTTTAAATGATGAAAAAAAATAAATAAAAAGTTTTGGCACATTATTTCCTTGTACGGTCAATTAAATTATACACATTTTTTGCTGCACTTAATTTAAACTTATTTCCTCGAAATATTCAAATTTTATTAAACGGCAAGTTGGAAAGGACACCAAATTTTGCAAATTCTGAAATTAAAAATCCCGGTCAATTTCTGTCGTACGGTAATCAAACTTCTTGCAATTTTCGTTTTTTTATACTTTTTCATTATTTGGAAATGAGTATAAATCTTTCCCAGATATAAGTATACACGGAAATTTTCATCATCTAAAACACTTCTGTAATTGGGAGTATACGACTACGACAAACGACTGCGAAAATAAGAGGCGGATATATATATATATATGTAATAATAAATGCAAGAAAAAGACGGAGCAGCGTCTATGCGTAATAGCTATATAAGATAGATCGTAGATCCATATTGAAAAGGAAGAATTCTGATTGCGTAGTATGCTAATATGTTGATTTCGTAATATCTAAGAAACTTGGCAGTCGGGGCGGTTTAATTCCATTTTTATTTTTCAGTTGAGGTTTCGTGGCAACAATCACTTGGCACTCTAGTCGTGCCTATTCAAGAACATTTACATTTTGGATATTATTGCGACAGAAAGCGCGCACAGAGAAAAGCTGAAGTGCGAACTTATCCAATATGGACCACACGAAGAGAAAGGCTTTGTTGAGTTAAAAGTTTCAGTTCCCAATTATTACGTCATCAACGCTTCGCAGGCCATGGAAAATGGAATGATATAAAATGACGCAATCCAGAGAAGTTATTACGATTTTTGGAACAGAGATGGAGAACTAAAGAGTTACTGTTAGTTTAAATTATAATTTTGATTCACATATTTTTTTATCTTACACACACACACACACATATATATATATGTGTGTGTGTGTGTGTGTGTGTGTATGTATGTATGTATGTATGGA
>KK114348.1:47442-58974 GCA_000611955.2 Stegodyphus mimosarum | reverse complement strand
TGTGGGACCATCTCGATCGAGTTGTTCGCGCCATGGATCCTCAACCGCGTAATCTAGCGCAGCTGGCCACGGCATTAGAGTCGGCATGGCTCAACATCCCAGAGAACACCTTCAGGGACCTATGTGACTCTCTTCCTGCACGTCTCGCAGCAGTCTGCTCTGCGAAAGGTGGTTATTCTGGCTTTTGACAGATGGTCACATTAATGTGACTGGACTGTGTATATAACTCAAAATACAGAAGACATTTCCTTAAAAGATTATAAGAACAAAGTTTTATATAATATATATATATATATATAAGATAAAAAAAATACGTAAAAGATAAATTATGTTTTAAATTAGGAATGGCCTCTTGATGCTTAATTTCCCCTTTCCATTTTAAAAATAGTAACCTCATTCTGCACTGAGTCATTTCGAGACTAATCCATATCATATGACTCTTACACAACACAGATGATGTAAATGGAACTAAAATTCAAAGAACCAGTAATAATTTTACACCAGTATTAATCATCCAATCAAAATGCATTCAGAACCAAAATTAACTGAGTCGGAATTGAGATTTCATCCCGAACACATCGCACTTTCTTTCTACCTTTCCGCCTAGCTGGACAGCTGTTTGCTGCTCTGTTCTCACTGCAAAGCTGTTAAAAATTAAATATTTTTTGACAGCTTTACAGTAAATATTTTGAAATAGGCACAAACAGTTTGCCAAGTTCTTTGTGGCCGCAACATGTTTACTGAAATAAAAATGAAGATTTAATCTGCTCGGCTGCCAGTTTCCTATTCATTACAGATGAACATTCTACGTTGCTATCAATGCTTCTACGCCATCATTACAATGAAAATTTGCTTTATATATATATACATTCTTGGTACCGCCGATTGCAATAAAAAAGGGGAGACGCAGAACCAGATGTTATAGCAGTCTCATACACAAAATTTCAACATTCTAAAGTAATCTTTCTTGAGTTATCAAGATATAAACATATGTATGTAAAGACGTCATGAAAAATTTTCTCGAAATGGTACATGCATACGTTACGAAAAAAATATGTTTTGAATCCATTTTACAATCTGCTTTGGAATAAAAAGTTCTTTATTCTGTCATTGCGTACAGATGCCACGCAAAAAAATAGTCAAAATGGATTCGAGAACTGTTAAAATTGATATTTACGTTAAAAGCTGATAACTTAATTTTTCACGATTATAGTTCCTTCACTTCGTACAAGGAAATAAAAAATTGTGTACAAAATATGTAATCTAAAACTTCTTACACGTTCTTCCGGTTCCTATACTTAGGAAAACTTTGCACTCGTTATACAAAATAAAACACAAAAACATTGATTTCCGTAAGATAAAAACTAACGGAGATATTTAATATTAAAATCGGGAACCACATTCAGGGGCCGCACACAAATTGAAAAACGTAATTTTTGCATTTGTATGTAACTAAAAATAAAGTCTCGTTTAGAAAAATATTTCTGACGCGAAGAGAATATCGGACGAATTCCAAAGAAAACATGAATGTTAGTAAATGTATAGTAGCTGTGCAGTATGGGGGCACTAAAATACAAAGTGAAGCGAAAGTCCTCTAGAATGATTCCGGTCTAGACCATATTTAATAAATAAAGGTAACATACAAAAAGTCAATAAAACACCCGTTTGGATGTAACATAAAATCTGAAAGCTTTCTGATTTTCTTTTCTTTTTAGCCCAAAGTGCGTTAGCCCAGAAGGGCTGTTAATTTCGTTTTGGCATTTTGCGTTGAAAACCTTAAACGTCCTTTCACTTTCCAAATTGTCGCCACCAAATATTATCGCCCTGTGTTATATTTAAAGAAATTAAATAATGAAGAATCTGCATAAATGTATGTATGTTTCTCGCATTTTGATAAAACAACGCTACCTAGAGCCATCGAATTTTGAGTAACGTAATCTTCCACCGAATATGGGCATCTAGAAGCCCTAAGTTGAAATTTGTTTCATTATCGATTTCATATTTTGTAACACTTCAACGAATTTTTCATTAACACACTCACCGATTTCAAAGCGAGCAATGAGAATACTATACGGGGGGGGGGGAAGTCTCCACCGCCCAAGACTGTGTATAGGAAATTCTAAAGATATGCTCATATTAAAATTATTTTGCAATACTGCTGTTGAATTTTATGGTTTAAGTACAAAGAACGTTTAGTAAATAAAGGTAACACACAAAAGGTTAAAAAAAGTGCCTTTGGACGTAATGTAAAATCTGAAAATTTTCAGAATTTTATTTTATTTTTTTATTTAGTTTATTCTACATATTAAAATCTAAAAATAGCCCATGTTACACATTATATCCCAGTGTGATTTTTAATAACTCGTTTCAGTTTACTCAACATCTATGTTTTCGATGAAACGTTATATTTTTGTCTTAATATCTTTCTGACTATCGCCCACATATTTACTTGTTAAGGTCTTTTTTAACATTTCTTTTAACTTTTAACATTCTATTATGGTATGTCAACATTCTTTTATTGACTTTCCACGCTCCATTTCCATGAAAATTGGAAATGATTGACATGTTTGCTTAATTATATCGCCAAATGAAAAGACTCATATAATAACTTTTTTTTCCAATAAATAAATGTATTTTACAGTTCTAAAATAAGAATTCTGCGTATCTGCATTTATATCAAATCTTTGCTTATAATTCAGCGGTTACAGTGTTTAACTAAAAAAATGGATGTACAAATTATATTCGTTCCAGTGAATTCATATAAATAGCTCTGAATATGCATAAGATCTGGGATTTCTGTTAAAAATATCATTTTTGTATCTAGTCTAGAACTTTTTTTAATATTAACAGTTTGCATCGAATTTTTTTGGATAAGATTTTTTCTTGCTGCCATTCGATTTAATGAAAAGTTTTTTTCAAAAATTTCAGTTGCTTTTATTATTCCATTCGAATGAAATTGTTGCGGGATTCTTTACATATTAAAGAAAAATACCTCTGTAACTTTAACTGGGAATAAGAATATTCGTTATAAATCTGTAGAATAGTTAAGATAATATTAATAAATAAAATAAATAGATGAAAGTGTACTTTTGAAGCGTTTATATCTATTCTGTTGCTTTTAATATTAAAAAAGTAAAGTTACTCCATCTTCTTTGCATTCCAATGGATAAATTTTTGTCTCATTCATACTTTGATCATCTTGGTAAGAATGACTTATTAGCTGCGCAATATATTCTTTTTAAAAGGCCCAACAGCGGCAGAGCGGTAAAGCAACTAAACACTGGTAGTTCCGGGCTCGGTGTAAACCGCGGCTCGAATCTCGGCAAACGGGCGGACTGCAAAGGCACTTTCCCCATTTGTAATGTGTATACGAGCCAGTCTTTCTTAGAAAGTCTTCCACGAAGGCATCACTGCCCTTAGGCAGATATCCTTAGAGTGCTCTGCCATAATTAAATAAACTAAACCTATTCGTTTAAACAAAAATACTGCAATACTTTTACCTAATTATGTAAGGAATGCCAGTCATTATTATTATTGGAGTACATAATGTACTGTTACGGATTTCGTATTCATTTAGAATTGTAATAAAAATTGCCTTATTTTCCCGTGCAACGCAGACGACTTTTGAAGAGAAAGCTACGTCGGAAAAGTAAAAATAAAAGAGCGCGCGCATTTAATATTTAATAAATAAATATCTCGTAATTACTGTTGCCATCGAGAAGAATCGAGATATTTATAGATTTTCCCAGAATATTCTCGTAAATAATTAAAACGCTTATAAAAGCCGAATCAAAACACCTCATCTCAGTTGCAGCTGTTTTAAGCGAACTGTTGTGTACTGAATTCTGCTATTGATTGTAGCGAATTCGCTGTGGGATAAAATTAGTTTCTCTGTTTTTGAGTTGAGTTTTGCTAAACGTTTGAGATATTGTGATATTATACGAATATCTCTGAAGAAATATTTAAGCATTTTGATTTATTTCTTGCGGAAAGGATAAATTTCTGTGAACTTTTTAATGACTTGTGCATTCAATCCATTACGAACCCATACGCACTCAACAGTATATTATGTAAAGAAATATTGTTGCATATATATTATATTTTATTGGTTATATATAATATATATATATTTTATTATATTTTATTGGTTTCCCGCGACTTTTTATGTTTTAAATACATCATGCAACTTAACATTCTAAAGCTATATATATATATATATATATTGTTACGAAAAATTCGGCGGTTGCGCCTGTATGTAAGCTTTCCGGCATAGCACTAGGGTTGCCATAAAATAATGTATGGAAGGGTTGCCAGATTGGCGACTTTATCGCCCATTTTGGCGACAAAATTGGCGATCCCATGGTCCTTACGATGAATAATTTTGTTTTTATTTTTGGCCATATGGGGATACAGTCTATTGTTTTAGGAATTTTATTTATTCCTCTTAGAGTTTGACTAATGTTGAGGAGAATATTTTGTGTATTATTTAGCAAAACATTTTTATACATCAAATGGTAAAGAAAACACGAGCATAATGATAACATTTTCAAATTAATTCTGACAACTACATGAGTCTTCCTCTCATAATATGCAAAAAAATTGGAACCATTGGACCACAAATTTAATTTCTGCAAATTTTTTTCCAAAGTTAGAGTTAGGAGTACAAATTGCTTGTCTCAAAAAGATGGTGCATCCTATCAGTGTGCTATCCCAAGAGGGCAGTTTAGTGACTGAGGCACCCCTTACAAAAGGGTTAATACTTTTTCTC
Organism: Stegodyphus mimosarum; assembly: GCA_000611955.2. Taxonomy (NCBI): domain Eukaryota; kingdom Metazoa; phylum Arthropoda; class Arachnida; order Araneae; family Eresidae; genus Stegodyphus; species Stegodyphus mimosarum. The sequence continues at coordinate 54,206 of KK114348.1, read as the reverse complement.
TTGCTAAGTCATGCTTTTTGAAAGGGGGGATAAATGATAAAAAATATGTAAATCAAAATTATAATTTAAATTAACCCCTAATTCCCTTTAATTCTCTCCCTCTGTTTTAAAATTCGTAATAAATTCTCTGGACTGCGTCATTTCTAGCTCATTCCATTTTGCATGGCAGCGCTGATGACGTAATAATTGGAAACTAAAACTTTCAACTCAAACCAAAACTTTTATCTTCGTGTGCTTCCATATTGGCTAACTTAAGCACTTCAGTTGCTCTCTCTTTATTGCTTGTTCGCTATTTCGTTGTGGGCGCTTCCTATCGCAATACTTTCCAAAATGAAAATGCTCTTGAATAGGCACGACTAGAGTGCTAAGTGATTGTGGCCACAAATCTCAAATGGAAAATAAAAATGGAATTTAAACCGCCTCGACTGCAAGTTTCTTTGTTTTATATAGCTATTATGCATGGACGCTGCTCCGTCTTTTCCTTGCATTTATTATATATATATATATATATATATGCAAAATATTAAAAATACGATGGCTTAGCTCTATGCGAACAGGCAACCTCTTATTAACGTTCCGCAATTTCAGGATCTTCCCCCTAGATCAGTGCTTTCGAGTACACTCTGGCATATTATGTAACCGGCACTATAAATAGCTCTAAGAGCCATTTTTCATCAGACCGCTGCCCGCTAACGCGGCTGTTAGAACTCTTGGCGCTTGGTCATTTTTTTCCCCTTATCTTTGTTCAGTTATGACGCAAAATTAGTAAGTTGCATATTACCAAATTTAAATCACTACGGATATGTAATTTGGTATTCTTCATTTAAAGAAAAAATGATCGGCCATTTAAATTGAATAAAGATATGGAGTTTTAAAGTTAATTCTTCAGTGTCTTCAATTCTGCTGCCTTCCACTTCGCAACGACCACACCCTGTATTACATCATATTATTATACTTTTATATTGAATTTTTGTTGTAATAAATATGTCTATCTCCAGTAAGAAGAATTTATTTAATTAATTGTAGAATAGAATATTATATTTCACTGAATATAGAAGTTCATTTCATTGAATGTGAGTTTAACTAACTTAAAAATTTCACTGAATATGAAAGTATATGAAAGTTCAATATTCAACGTAACTATTATGGAAATGTGTTCCTCCACAAAAATTTGGAAGACTTTTTAGTGAACATAAACTTTGTGAAAAAATTTGAACTTTTAACTTGTGGAACTATTTTCATCAAGAACTTCAAAAGATTTCATTGGAGATTCTCATTTCAGGACTCTGAAATGTGCAATTGTTTAAAATACTATAGTGTTTAAATTACTGATTTCAAAATTTTACGACTTTCAGTGAAGAACCAAAATATCAGTCAAAATTCTACGATGATAATTTTTTTGTTTAAAAGTTATTATATTTTCTATTTTCAAAATTACATCTTTCACATTTTGCTGTTCTAATGCTTTTCTTTCTACCCTGCTTACCGAACTTTTCTTTTGAGGAGGGGGATATGTAAGATATAACAAAATATGATAGCTGCTTTAAAAAATAACTGGCGACCTCAAAATTAACATTCTAAATTTGGTGCTCTCCCTAAACTTATCCCTTCTCCCAAATTCGAGATCATTCGAAATTACGTAACGTTTTAATGCAGATACCTCCAGCGCAATCAAATAATAGTAAACCAAAACTTTCTCTAAGTAGAACTAAAACCATTACTTCCTCCCACCTTCCTTTGAGCTGCTGCATTCTCTTTCGCCTCTTCGCCAGCGTGCTGACAGCTTGTGGCTCAGCCTCTGCTAGCTATTCTCCGTTAATTAGAATGTAATTACGTATTTAAATTATGGGGCGCGTTTAGCATCCGTAGTCTTCTAGAGTTATGAAATTTACTTTATAGTATTATGAAATTCGTCATTCAAGAATAAATGATGTTTAACTATCAAGCTGGTTCTGCTTCTGAAATTCCACCCGATCATCCATTACGCCATAATATCCAGACATCACGCAGCTATTTTTTCGGCCATGACTAAACGTGAATTTTTTTCATCTTCCGCCAAAAGTACAATTATTGCATATATATCTCTATATATATTTTAATATATAAATTCACAACAAGAACCGTTGAATTTACTGTTAAATAAAACAGGCTTCTATAATAAATTATATTTTTTTACTGTTTCGAATATTTCCGTTCAATACAAAATAATCAGTTAAGATTTGCATGATTTCTTCCTTATCACTTAGTATACTTTCTCTACGTCAAAAACTTTCTTTCAACAAGGTAAAATTTCCGAAATTTTGCATTTCACTTTTCCCAGCAATAATTCAACATTGAAGTTAAGGTCACCAATTAGTTATGACAGTTCAATTCACCGACTTATTGAACTTGTACGAGTGATGATAGTTCATTCAAAGAACCTAATAATTTTTGAAAATATATATGTTAATTCATGAATAAGTCAAAATAAAGTAGGTACACATTTCTTTCTTTCACATTAAAAAAAAAAAATGAAATGTTTCAGATTTTAAATTACGTCCAAAGGGGCGTTTTTTAACGTTTTGTGTGTTAGCTTTATTTATTAAATACTAGCCGCTGCGCGGCCAGCCTTCGTCTGGCTTATAAGTGTACCAGAAAAATGCCTAAAGAGAACTCCAAACATTAAATTCGAAAACCGCACAGAATTTTACTCTGCAGAACAATTTTATCGAAAAAGAAACAAACAACAACGGAAAAAAAATTCAGTTAAAAATGCATTACGTATAAAAAGCATACAACGAAATAAGCAATATCCCTTAATACAAATATTAATTATCCTAATAAATAAATTAACCAACTTCCCTTTGCAAAACCTTAAGAACTCATATGGTATAAACAGATTAAAAAAATATCATGCAAAACTTTTTTATAATTAAAATTATATATAATTAAAACATAATATTACAATGAAATAAGCAATATCCCTTGATACAAATGTTAATTATCCTAATAAAGTAATTAAACAATTTACCGTTGCAAAAAGAAACAACTTTTTAATTTCTTAAACTCTCTTAAAAAACTTCTCTTAAAAACAGTAACATAAGAAATACGATGAAAAATTGTTGCCAAACCGAAATTTTTAAAAGAATTAAACTATTCAAAATGATGCAATTTCATCAAAAAAAAATCTATCAACAACAATAAGAAAGGAAAATTGTTGCCAAAACTACATTTTAAAATATCTGAGATGTGAGAAGTGTATTCGGAAGCTTCATTTAAAAAATTTTAAAAAAATACAAAATATTATTATTTTTCCAAAATTCCTTTTTTAAAAGGAGTCGAAAGGATTAAAATTCAACGTGTCCAAAAATCAAAGGAAAATAAACAGCACCTTTTAAAAATAAGTTTTTTTTAAAAAAATTCCGCTGAAAAGGTGTTAAGCTCACCTTCCTAAATAAATTCGTATTTAATCGATTTAATGAAATACGAAATTTATTTTAAGTTCTTAAAATAGCTAAGTGTCCACGCTTCACGACGATGTAAAAATGAAATGTAGAGAGTGAAATCTCGCTTTCCTGTAGCCCATTATGTCTCAAAATGACGCGATTTAGTCACAAAACATAAAATAAAAAAAATTCTAATTCTAATTTCGAAAAAATCGCTTCGAGGTGTACTGGCTCTTGTGTAGATACACCTATGTACCAAATTTCGTGGCCCTGGGTCTATTAGCTTACTCGCAACACGAACAAAAGACACACACACACACACACACACAGACTCTTTGTTTTACTACATGTGGAGATTATGTTCTTCGCAGAAACATAACATTCAGTTCGACAGCAATATGGCAAAATAATTTTGAAATGCGCATATCTTTAGAATTTCCGATACACAGTTCTGCGCGCTGGAGATAAAAAACGTTTTTTTTTTCTTTTCTTTTCTTTCCCCCCCCCGTAGAGTGTTGCCATTGCTCGCTTTTAAATTGTTGAATTTGTTAATCAAAAATTCGTTACAGTTTTACAAAATATGAAATAGATAATAAAACAAATTCCAAATTCGAGCTTGCAGAAGCGCATATTCGAATGGAAACGTACGTTATTCAAAATGGGACGGCTCTAGGTACCGTTGTTTTATCACAGTTGGAGAAATATATATACATTTACGCAGATTCTTCATTATTTAATTTCTTTAAATATAATACAGGACTGCAAAATTTTGTGGCAACAGTTTGTAAAGTGATTCAGACTTTTAATGTTTCCGACGCAAAATCGCAAAACGAAAACAATAGTCCTTCAGGGACAAAGCTCTTTTGGACTAAAAAAAAAAAAAAGAACGAAAGATGAAAATTTGAAAGGATTCAGATTTTAAAGTCGCACGAATTTCAGGTTCATTAAGATCTTTTATGTTCTCGCTGAGCTCGCAGTTCACTAATCCTTGGTCTCAGTCTTAAAGCAATTTTTTTCCAACTTTTTAACCGTATTATTAAACATCGCTTTATCCCGCAGACAGTATAGTGCTCAGAGGAGCCTACTGGAGTACCGAAGTGCCCGGATTCGAATCCCGGACAAGACATGGATGTTTGGAAATGTACAGTGTCCGTGCGGCATGAAGACACTTTACATATGCGGCGAGCCGAAAGTCCTGTCGTGTGGTTTGGAGGAAGGGGAGAGAGGTGAGAGGACCGCCCCCCCTCCCGCGGTTCTCTCAAAACTGGGATGGAAAATAGAAATCCAACCTCACCTTGGCTACAATTCTCCCATGTAATATGGACACGGCAACAATACAACATAGCTTTCTTTGCAGTTACGACATATAAAATTCAATAGTAAAATAACAAGATTTTTTAAAGTAGCATGTTTTTAGAATTTCCGATACGCTGAAGGAATAGAAAACGTGTTGCCATACACTTTTCTATTTTTTCCTTTTTTTCTTAGTTTACTATAGTAATGCTCAGTTTTCTTAATAAGAAAACTTTATTTATTTATTTATTTATTTTTCTGTTTTCATTACTACCATTTTGTCTATTTATTTATTAAACATCATTTTCTTTGAATTCACGCCGCATAAAATTAAGCAACATTATCAGGACTGAGTATTCGGTGTGTGTTCTTGGTGAACATGGTGAAATATTTACCAGGCTGTTTCTTCTCAGGTCCTGAACTGGAACAGTGAGCTGATGAAACGTAAGCTTTGTTCTGATGTAACTGCTGTGCTGGATAATAACTGCACGTGAAGGGATTTAAAATCCTCTTTTATTCAATCACTATTATTTACAAACTTCCCAACTCGGGAGCGATACAGAAAGTAAAAGACCGCACTTGGGTCGAACTTAACAATCAAATAAATTTAAATACTAAACCTAAAATAGAAAGTAAATCAAAGTTTGCTCACAGAGCGATTCGCGGAAGTTGACCTCTACCTGAAAGGGTGCGTAGCAAGATATACTAATACTAGCGCACTTCAAATTGTTTTACAATGCAATTACGTAGCAAGCACTATGGCTTATAAATTTAAACTGCTAGCTGGTCAGGCGAACGTTGAGCAGCGTGACCGTGATCTGAGATTAAACTCTCTCACACTGAGAGGTTTCTACCTCTGGCTTAAATAGTACTTGGCTGTACTTCGAAATTAGCATAAGCTGAAACCGCGCGCTTCTTCTGACAGGAAGTTGAAACAGAGAAGAGATAGACAGATTTAAATTAAAATAAAACTTGGTTAGTTTAACTAAAACCTTACAACATAATCACGAAATACTTAAAAACGGTGTTTTAGAATTCCCGATGGAACGTGTGCAGAGACATTAGAATCATTTCAAAGCAAGAGACATGAAAAATGAGCAATGCCCTCGCCGGGCACCTCTCGAACCTCTCGAATATGGAACCACGAACCTCTCGAATATGCACCGGGAGTCTTGACCACTACACCACGAAGGCATGCTAAGAAGGCGGGAGAAATACCTTATATGTGTTCCCACGCATTTTTTCTATTCGCTATATTATTTCTTTAAAAATAATTTAAACCATTTAGTAGGAGCAATTTAAAAAGTGACATGGACAAAGACTGATAGCATCTCAGATGTTTCTTTCGGGGGGGGGGGACTGAAAGCTATCAGATTTTATATTATTTTTTTTTTTTTTTTTTTTTTTTTTTCCTTTCTTTCTTTTTTAACTTTTTGTTTGTTTGTTTACACACAGACACATACATGTTTCGAGAGAATTTGGGCTAAAATATTTGAAAACACTTTATCTTCAGAATTTCCGGTAGATAGTATCGCGTGCTGGCGATAAAAATGTTTTATTCCGCACAACGTTGTCACTGGTCGCTTTGAAATAGTTGAGTTTTTTTAAATCAAAAAATTAGCTAAAGTTTTACAAAATATGAAATAGATAATCAATCAAATTCGGGCTTCCAGGTTTCCATGTTCGGGTGGAGGACTACGCTATTCAAAATTTGGTGGCTCTAGGTACCGTCGTTTCTTCACAATGCAAGAAACGCACATACATTCATGCACATTCGTCATTATTTAATTTCTTTAAAGGGCGATAAAATTTGGTGGTAATAATTTGAAAAGTAATTCACCGCTTTTAGTGATTCGACACAAAATGCCGTTTCGAATCTAATAACCTTTCTGGGGTAACGCTCCTTTGGGCTAAAGAAAAAGAGAAAGTTGTGAGGGGGGAAGAGAGAGAGAAACAGGGGGGAAGCCATCTTATGACGATTTTTATCTCGGGAGGAGAGGGAATACAGGGATACTGTCTGAACAAGTCAATTCAATTTCTCTTTCC
>KK114348.1:10375-47130 GCA_000611955.2 Stegodyphus mimosarum | reverse complement strand
TTAATTAATTACCTGTTAAGTATTTGGATATTTTATGAACGAAAAAAAAATTATTCAAATTTTAGTATTTATTAACATTTTCCACACTTTTTCTTGTTTAATTTATAAAACACATTAAAAAATAGACTAAATTTAAATAAATATACATATATATATTTTTCGCGTTTGAAATGGGGGAAGGAAATGATTGTTTAGCAATTACGAAAAGGGTGCATTGAGTAGAAAACCTTGAGAAACCCTCAGCTAAACCATGGTTATTTACTTAAAAAGATTATCAAAACAACACCAAGCTGCAAGCCTGATCTGTCAAGCCACTCATTTTACCCGTTACACGTACATTTACATGTTTACATTTTATATGTTTCTAAAAACGATTTTTCCATTTTAAAATCTGTGCAAAATTGTGTTAACCATAATTCTAAAAAAAAAAAAAAAAAAAAGTTTTTTCGTAAAAGAAAAAAAAAGAACTGCGATTAGCTACTATTTCTGTTGTTCTAAAACTAAAAGAGGGAGTTAAAATAAAATTAATTGAAAAAAATCTGGAACCTTTCAGATTTTACATTAGGCCGAAAGGGACGTTTTTAACGTTTTCTGAGTTATCTTTACTTATAAAATATCATGTTCTTCGCAGGTAAACTATAAAATTCAGTTCGACAACAATTTCACAAAATAATTTTAATATGAGCATATCTTTAGAATTTCTGATACACAGTCTCGCGCGCAAGAGGAAAAAAATCTCCCCTGCCCCTACAGTTTTGCCATTGCTCGCTTTGAAATCGTTCACTTTGTTAATAAAAAATTCTTTAATGTCTGACAAAATATGAAATAGATCATAAAACAAATTCCAAATTAGGGCTTCCAAATGCCCGTATTCTCTGGAGGATTACGTTATTCAAAATTGGATGGCGCTATGTACCGTTATTTTATCAAAATGGGAGAAACATACATACATTTACGCAGATTCTTATTACTTAATTTTATTTAAATATAATACAGGGCTGCAATATTTGGTGGCAACAGTTTGACAATTGAATCGACGCAGAAACTGAATCGCTGCAAAGTGCCAGAAAATAAAAAAAGCTTTCAGATTTTATATCACGCCCAAAAGGGCGTTATTTTTTAACATTTTGTGTGTTACCTTTATTTATTAAATATCATGTTCTTCGCACTTAAACAACATAAAATTCAATTCAACAGCAATGTCACAAAACATTTAAAAACAGCATATCTTTAGAGAAGTTCCGATACACAGTCTCGCGCGCTGGAGTTTTTTTTTTTTTTTCGTACGGTGTTGTCCTGCTCGCTTTCAAATCGTTGAGTTTGTTAATAAAAAAATTCGTTAAAGTTTTACGAAACAGATAATAAAACAAATTAGAAATTCAAAATTCGGGTTTCCAAATGCCTATGTTCGATTGAAGGACTACGTTATTCAAAATTGGATGTCTCTAGGCACCGCTGCTTTTTCACAATGCCAGAAACATTCATGCAGATTCTTCATTATTTAGTTTCTTTAAATGGTGATAATATTTGGTGGCAACAGTTTGAAAAGTGAATCAACGCAGAATGTGAAACGACGCAAAATGCCATTTTGAGATTAATAGCCCTTTGGGTCTAAACGCCCCTTTGGGCTAATAAGAAAATGGATATTTGATATAAAGCAGTTGGCATCGCTTATATGGCAACAGGAAGAGCTGCCTGCATATATAACACAATGCAATATTTATTAATGCAAAAATTGAGTAGATGTCTCCCAGAAACAACATTAGCTCTCTCTCCATAACTTGAATGACTGCGCAGACGCAGAAATCCAAGCACTAGCTGACGATACAATAAACAAACAACACCATATGCTTTGTCTATTAGTTAAGCAAAGGATGGCAATACACGAATGGACTATCTGCCTTTATAAACATTGCTTTGTAATAGGAACTGAATCATATTATATTGCGTTTTGGAGGGAAGTTAGTTTGTTCATTGTGGCAAAGCATAATACGGCTGTCTGTCTAAAGAAAAGATTCCTTCTCAGGAAAACTGGCTCGTATCCACGTTACACATGGGGAAAACTTCGAAAGCACTCGTGCATGCAACCAATTAGCCAGGATCTGAGCTCGGATTTAAATTACCAGTGCTCAGAGTCTTAACCATTCCGCTATTTGTGGGCTGGAAGCGTGAACAACGGCGAAAATACCACAGATATTGCCTCTTCACCAACCAAGGTACCCCAGACTAACTATTTCAGTTTTAACGGCTGGGGCCACTTGGCAACCCCCCCCCCCAAAAAAAGAAGGTCTATAAGAGGGATTCTAAAAGGCCGAAAATGCCCCTACTGAGACGGAATTTCACAGTTTTGAAGAAGCTTGTTTAACCTTAAATTTCTAGTTGATTGGTGGTTAGTTGACTGATTTAGAGAAAGCAATTTCATGGGCCTGTCAAAACTGCCTCTATGTAAGGATGCCTTCGTGGAGGACTTTTAACGAGAAACTGGCCCTTATTCACGTTATGTGTGGAAAAACATTATCGAAATGTCTTTTGCAACTAGCTCGTTGGCCAAAATTTGAACCTGGCTAGAACTATCAATGCACCATCGGTCTTACACATTTAGGCGATGGTGGGCCACATTCAGATTGGTAGACTCAAACAGTAAGATAAAGCTTTTCGTTCGCCAAGATTTGAACCTGGGTCGAACTATCAGTTCGTCATCGGTCTTATACATTCATCCAATAGTGGGCTACATTCAGATTGGTAGAGTCAAACAGTAAGAAAAAACTTCTGTTCGCCAAGATTTGAACCTGGCTCGAACTATCAGTATGGCATCGATCTACACATTCAGCCAATGATGGGCCACATTGGTAGACTCAGACAGCAGGAAAAAGTTCAGGGAAAAAAAAAAAAAAAAAAAAAAAAAAAAAAAAAAAAACAAGCTGAGTGCAATTTCTCCTCCTAATTTGTCCACGATAATAAAATATTGACCCATCCCAGCCTTCTAGAGGTCGTTTTTTTATATTTTTTTTAAAGAAAGGATTAAAAAAAAAATCTGAGAATTTTCAGATTTTATACTACGCTTAAAGGAAATTTTTTTTCATTTACACACACATAAACGCTTCGATAGCGTTTGGGCTAACATCCCTTTGGGCTAAATATCCAAAAACAGCATAATTTTAGAATTCCCGATGGACACTCCCATACGCTGGAAATAAAAATGTTATATTCCTTACAGTATAGAGAGCATTCTTTAAGCGGGAGGACTTCTATATTTCTCAATCGATATTTATTTGGTAGCGCTTCAAAGCAAAGCCGCTAGACGTGTTTCTTTAGACTGTAATCAGATGTTTTCAGCTCACTCTTCCATTTCTTCATTCTAAACTCTTCCCCCCCCCCGTAAGTTATAATTCACATAGGTTCTTAAATTTATACACAGAACACACTCAAAAGAAAAATTTATTTAACTTGCGCATTAAATTTTTAATGTAATCAGGGGCACACAGGCCATCGAAAACATTCAAATAATAGGCAAAGTACATAAGACAGAATCGTTCTCAAATGAACAAAGAAAGGGAAAAAACAAACAGTTTCAGATTTTTAAATTACGTCCAAAGAGGCATTTTTTAACGTTTTGTGTGTTACCTTTATTTATTAAATATCATGTTCTTCGCACTTAAACCATAAAATTCAATTCAACAGCAATATCGCGAAATAATTTTAAAACGAGCATATCTTTAGAATTTCCGATACACAGTTCTGCGCGCTGGAGATAAAAAGGTTTTTTTTCCCTTCGTAGAGTGTTGAGATTGCTCGCTTTTAAATCGTTTGAGTTTGTTCATCAAAAATTCGTTCAAGTTTTACAAAAATAATAAAACAAATTCCAAATTCGAGCTTCCAGATGCGCGTATTCGGATGGAAACGTTACGTTATTCAAAATTGGATGGCTCTAGATACCGTTGTTTTATCACAGTTGGAGAAATATATATACATTTATGCAGATTCTTCATTATTTAATTTCTTTAAATATAATACAGGGCTGCAGAATTTTGTGGCAACAGTTTGAAAACTGATTCAGACTTTTAATGTTTCCGACGCAAAATCGCAAAACGAAAACAATAGTCCTTCAGAGACAAAGCCGCTTTGGACTTAAAAAGATCACACGACTTTTTCACGTCAGAAAAAAAACGGCCTCGCTTGATGCAGAATGGAATTAAAGACGTAAATAGGATGAGGAACTTAAATGGCAAAGTCGCCTGCTACAGCGAATACGAGATATTCCGAGATTAGAGAAGGGAGGGGAGGTAAAGAAGATGCTAGTGGGGTTACTGACGAAATGCAAATGTAATTTAAAAGCCGAAAGAAGGAAAATACTGTCACGACTCTTCATCACGAGCTGAAACCGATGAAATTTATTCAACGATTATAAGCTATCTGGAAGCATGTTTCTTACATGTTACTAGTTCGTTTGGCAAAGCACAGTTCTTTTCCCGTCAGAATGAACATTTTGACAAATTTTCTTGTACTGGGAGTTCTCAAAATAGGAGACGGGGTGCGAAGGTTCGCGTAAAAGCTATTTAATGTCGACGAAAAACTAAAGATTTATTTTTACGGAAAACTATAATACTAAAGTTTCTATATATAAGAATAGTATTTTTACTTTTAAATTCGTTCTTACAGTGAAAACTGCCGTGCAGGCATTCACAGATTACAAGATTAAAAAACCTGTGGACATCAACATGGCTTATTGTGCGGCCTGTTACTTTTGCTGCAATGGATTTAAATTTATTTCTGGAATTTATTTTTTGACAAGTGTGAATAAATTTTATTGCAACTGCTACCAAAAAAAAAAAAAAAAAAAAAAAAACACTTAAGAAACATTTTAGACTGAAAGTTGCAAACACGTATATATGTAATCATACCTTGGTAAATTATATCATTTACATTCTGCTTAATAAATGTAATTCATTAAAAAAAAAATCTGAAAGCTTCCACATATTATCTTATGCCCAAAAGGGCCTTTTTTTAACGTTTGGTGTGTTACTTTTATTTATTAAATAAGATGTTCTTCGCACTTAAACCGTAAAACTCGAGTCAACAGCAATGTCACAAAATATTTAATACAGCATATGTAGTAACTATTTCCATTACCGTTCACAGAGCATCAAATCCAGAGTGATGGTAAGTGATGATTCCGCTTCGTTATTAATACACACAAATTTATTTACATATAATACAACGGTTACAAAAATTATTATTAGGCACACGCCTTTATTATTATGCGGTTTAACCCTTCAATCTTCCATGAAACTAAAACTGTTATAGAATAAGATCACAGAAGACGCTCGGAGCGCCACTTAACGGCGCGAGCTATCAATTTGTAACAGCATATCTTTACAATTTCCAATACACAGTCTCGCGCGCTCGAGATAAAAATGTTTTTTTTTTTTCCCGTAAAGTATTTTTTATTCAATTAGTTCAATTCTCACTTCGCGACAAGGCAAAAATACATAAAAACTCAAAATATCTATATTGTAAATTACGAAGTAAATCTTAAACACTTATTTCCTCGAATAAATTCCAGTGTGGATTAAGCATGATTTAATTCGCAATAATAAAAGAAGGCGTTATCTTTGTTGTTGCGAAGCTCAATTTCTCTAGATTGGCAACAAATTCAATATTCTCCTAGGTTTCAAATGTAAACAAATATGTCCGCCATGAGAAGAATGATTAGGCTTAGAAGCTCTTAAACAACTTTTAAACTGTTGATAATTCTACAAATTTTGCATGCAGATTTACTAAAGGCATAAAAACTTTAACCAGAAGATAAGAACAACGTCATTCAATCATTTTTAAAGCAAAAAATGCACAATTTACCAACATATAAGAATAAAAAAACTAAGCTCACTGAGCCGAGTAACAGAGTGGATGTATATATATATATACATGAACTTACATACTTTTGGTGCGGCTGATAGCATTCAAAATAGGAGGTACATATCTACATGTATTAGTATTTCTATATATACAAAATTTCAACGTTCTGAGGCTACTCGTTTTTGAGTTATGCGAGATACATACATACGTACGTAGCCACACACGCCACGAAAAAATCTCTTCAGAATCCATTTTAAATCAGTTTTATACATTTTTTTTTTTTTTTTGGAAAAAGAGTCCTTTATTCTGTTCTTATGTACGAATGTCACTCAAAAACATTGATAAATTGCATTCGATAGCGGTCAAAATAGATATTTTCGTTGAAATATGATACCCGAATTTTTCGCGATTACAATACTTCCTTTTTACTTCATACAAGGAACTAAAAAAGGGAAGGAAAATAGGTTGCTATAAATTAAGCAGTTCGAAAAGTGAATTATTCTTGGCGCAAACTGGAAAAAATGTGCCAATATAAATTTTTTAATTTCTCCATAAATTTTTCACCAAAAATTACAAAAATTAGTATCTAGGCATAATTTGAGTCCTAGAATCGAAATATGGGGAGAAAAAAGGTATGTTATTTCAGATAAAGTCCGATTTTGTGTCAAAATACGTTATATTAGAACAACGCTACACATAAATCTAATATATACCCGAAGTCAAGCTTTCGAGACATAGAAAACGCAATTTGAAATTCGTCAATCGGCCCAGTAGAACGGGAGACATAAAACTGACCCCGCTTTTTTTTTCTCCCCGTAGTGTACTTACAAAACGACACAAAAATTTTCAGCCATTACTAATGTTAAAATTTGCAAAGTGAAACCTTAATTAACCAACAGGAATAAAGCAAAACCATAGCTGAGCTATTCTAAAGAATACATATTTTACAACCTGTGCTTCTGTGATTCCTCTCGCACTATTCTGCGTTGATAAAATGTCATCCACTACTTGCTTGTACTGCCATTTATAAATCAGTGAATACCAGAGGGAAAAAAAAAAAACCTAGTTGATGTATATGGTTCTCTACGAAGTTTACCATTAGTTTAAAAATAATACGTGAAAGCTTTATCATGCACCTAACCTTTTCAGCATCTTTTACATCCTACTTAAAATATTTCTTTACATACAGGCAATTTATTTATTTCTCGATTAGGCTTCATTCATGATCAACTCTTAAGTAGAATGGTTTTTAAGAATCTGCGATTCACTTTTTTTTTAAACATACGTAAGATACTTTTGAGTTCAATTGTCATTAATTCAGCCTAAAGTATGAAGGCCTTTTTAAAAATATATTGCGATTAATTCGAAATAAAATATCCATAGAATAGTTCCCATTGATCCACGAGGAGTCATTCAGAACAGAGCGTAATTAAGAACGTTTTAATTACCAATTAGGAAGTAATTCAGAACTGAGTAAAGATATGACGGTTTTAAATATCAATCAGAATTTATTCAAAATGGAATATAAGGAGCGCTGTTTTAAGATGGCTAGGATAATGGAATATACAATACAAGCAGGATGGTTTACGAGAACCGAGCAAAATTAATTTTGTATAGATTAAAAGTAGAATGATGTTTCAGTGATATCGGAATTCGAATAGAATTCGCTTAGAACAGAACGTACAGACGAGATGTTTTTAAAGAACAGATATTGTTGCGTTTTATACGGGTTCGTAGATTTGAGAGTATCCGATGAAAACACGATGCAGAACAATAAAAAGCACAATTTATTTACAGGAATCACTATTTACAGCACAGTTCCAAAATTGCCTTTAAAAGCGTCGAAAATCTACAATAAATACGCTGAAACAATCAGCAACACAGCTTCAGGCTGTAACTGTACAGGTAGCTTCACGGCAACACTAAACTTATAATAAAACACCGTGGAACAATCACCAATCCACTGTCAAGCTATACTGTAAAGATAGCTTCACGGCAAAGCACTACTCGATTGCTTTCCGTTCACAGAACTCTCGTGTAGCTTAGCACTCACAGTAAGCACAACGCTCACACTACTCCACAATCTCTTCGCAACTCTGCAACTAACTCCTCTCAGAAACGCAAGGGTTTATATAGCTTTTCTTAAAGTTCGACACGTTTCGAGAAATATCTCGACAGGAAGTTATTCTAGAAGCTTCCCGATTGGACCATGGGATATCGCCAATTTTGTCGCCAAATGGGCGATAAAGTCGCCAATCTGGCAACCCTACCATACACTATTTTATGGCAACCCTAGTGCTATGCCGGAAAGCTTACATACAGGCGCAACCGCCGAATTTTTCGTAACAATATGATTGATTTTTTAAAACTAATCTGGATTCATTCAAAATAATCACATAAAATGCGTCCTATTGTTCTATTAGATTTCATTTCATATAGGATATTATTCTTAAATAAGTATATAAATAAAAAAAAAATCTGAAAACTTTCTGACTTTATATTACGCCCAAAGAGGCGTTTTTTTTAACGCTTTGTGCTTTATCTTTATTTATTAAATATCTTAAATATCATGTTCTTCGAACTTAAACCGTACAATTCAATTCAACAGCAGTATCAAAAACACTTTCAAAAGATCATGACGCGGGCGATGGAGATTTTTTTTTTTTTCGTACAGTGTTGCCATTGCTCGGTTTGAAATAACTGAGTGTTTTAATGAAAAATTCGTTAAAGGTTTACAAAATATGAAATAGATAATAAAACAAATTCCAAATTTGGGGGGTTCTAGAATGCCAGTATTTGAGTAGAGGACTACGTTATTCAAAATTTGATGTCTCTAGGCACCACTATTTCTCCACAGCGCGAGAAATACATATACATTCATGCAGATTTATTATTACTTAATTTCTCTAAATATAATGCAGGACTCTTATTTGGTGGCAGCAACAATTTGAAAAATGAAACGTCGTTTATAGAGAACAAACGCAAAATGCCAAAACGAAATTAATAGCCCTTCTGGGTAAATTGCTCGTTTGGGCTAATAAATAGAAACAGATACAAAAAATAACACAAGCAAATTGCATTTTAAGACCTCGAAGGATTTATCATTAATATTTCGAAAAATTAAAAACGCAACAATTAAGCAATTACAAAAAATATACAGATAATTTCAATACATGCAATAATTTTAAACAAAGCAGTTATCATTAGTCTCCCAGAAATTAAAGATTAATACGGCAAGAAAAATCTTACATTGGAAATGAGTTGCTGGAAACAGCAAAGCTAACGGCCGTTAGATTTTGCTTTGATATTATTTTACGGTAAACTAATACCATGTCAATATTTATGCACTCATTTAACAAAGACAATACTTAATTACTCAAGACGTAGTTGTGCATTTATTTCACCATATCGCTTGAGTACAAAGCTCGCAATTAATATTTTCCTCAAGGGGTAATTCTTCCTATTTTGCCAGGACACTAAATCCACGAAACGAAAACAATACTTTGAAACGTCTTCGAATTACTTAAAAAAAAAAAAAAATTAAAAAAAAAAAAAAAAAAACATTAAATTACAAATTCGCTTGTCAGAATCTGGCAGTACCACGGGAAACGACCAGAGTGGCAAAATCGGCTGAGAATTTGTATGCTACAAATGGCAACTTTTTCCCAGCGGAGACGTCAACAAGAGGCCTCCGCTTCTTGTGCGATTAATTTGTTAATAACACACACACACAAAAAAAAAAAAAAACAAGAGCATACAAAAAAACTATTGGGGGATTGAAACGTAGTAAAAACTGGAAGTTCGCCGAGATCGGCGTGACCTTTCCAGGCGGCAGATGTTAATTGGCAGAGAGGGGTCAGGGTAGGTCGGACGCCAGCCTGTCGCACAAACACCACACAGTCCTTTCTCCTTGGGCTGGTGAGGAGGAAGGACAAAGCAGACGACAAGAGCTTCTCTTGGAAAAGGAATAGAGTCGGATCTCGGCCCACAAGAGGGCAGAGAAGTGAAGAGTGGCTCATCCTCAGAGGTGGAGTGGCTAGAATGTCAAATTATAAGTTACGAGACTACGTTCTTGCATATTAAGTACTCTTGAAACCAGACATGTTTGAATTTAGTGACGGGTTCAAAACTTTGGTGGCATTTTACATTGATCCCAGAATGTTAACGATATCAGAGATTTGGTAAGGGTGTAGATATAATCGTGATATACACGCTCTCTACGTTCATTTATTAAGGAGGGAATTATACTTTAAAAAAAACTTCTTTTTAAGACTGTAAAATTATATCTGTTTTTCAAATACTCATTTATACAATTGATGACAGATGGACTCTTATGATGTACAACGTAAACGAAACAGCTTACACAACACGATTCTTTGCTGGCAACTGGGCGATATTTGTGGAGGCCTTTCAAAGGAAAGCTGTTTGGTACTCACACTGTACACTGATAAAACCTCGGAAATATTCATGCAGCCAGTCTATTCGCAGGGAATTTAAACTCAGGTCGAAAACCAGTATTCGGTGGTCTTATCCAATAGGCCACTTGTAGGCCGTCTTGTGCTTGATGAATGCATTAAAGCTATGACGAATGGTTTGGCTTGGTTTTATTTTATTATGGCAAAACACTCGCGGGCTATCTGCCTACGGGTAGGGATGCTTTCGTGAAGTATTTTCTACAGGAAAATGACTCGTATACACGTAACACATATGGAAAACCACAAAAAAGCCAATGCAGCCATCCCGTTGGCTAGAATTCGAACCCCGGACCGAACTACCAGTGTTCAGCGGCTTGACCGCTCGTGGGCGGAAGACGAAAACATGGACGGCATTACGGCAGCACATTGTAGGCCGAGAAACAGAATAGCAAGACTAGAGGTTCTGAACCTTTTTTGCCCCATGCGCCCCTTTCACCACTGCTATAAGATCGTCCTTCCCCCTCTTTCCCGAAACTCATAAAACAATATACATTTATTTAAATTTAGGTTTTTTTTAAATACGTTTTATAAATTAAACACAAAAGTATAAAAAATGTTGATAAATACTAAAACTTTAATAAAAGTAGTTTTTTATATTCATAAACTAAAACTAAATGCTTAACAGGTAAATAAGATAAGAGATTGACCGCATTGCCCCTGGCTGAGAACCCCTGGATTAGACTACCGTAGGTAAAAATTATTTACAATATATAAACCACTGTTTGTTCACTGAGTTATGTATATATAGTAGTATTATTACCTTTTGAGTTCGATTCCCAGTAAATAAACATTCAGGATGCATAAGGCTTGTAGTAGTTTTTATAACATATGGTCGTCAATGTGCTGACTGCTTGTTATATTTCTTTAAAAAATCTCTCAGACATTCCTCTTCTTAAGCAGGTAAACCTGAGCGCTTAAAAATAATTAAATAATAATGATAATAAAAATAATTAATTATTTAAAAACAAATTAGCTGAAATATTAGCATTTTTACTTTCGGCACATTATTAACATTTAAATTATCAAGCAAAATAATATTATAATAATTAAGTATTATTTAAAAATAAATTAACTGAAATATTAGCATTTTTACTTTCGTCAGATTATTATTATTTAAATTATCTAATAATAATAATTAGGTATTGTTTAAAAAGAAATTAGCTGAAATATTAGCATTTTTACTTTCCGCAGATTATTATCATTTAAATTATCACGTAAACAATAATAACAATAATTAGGGTATTATTTAAAAACAAATCAACTGAAATATTAGCATTTTTACTTGCAATAGATTATCATTTAATTATCACGGAAGCAAAACAAATAATAATAATAAGGTAATATTTAAAAACAAATTAGTTGAGATATTGACGTTTTTCCTTTCGGCAGATTATGATCATTTACATTATCACGCAAACAAATAAATAATAATAGTTAGGCATTATTTAAAAACAAATCAGCTGAAATACTAGCATTTTTACTTCCTGTACATTATTATCATTTAAATTATCACGCAATTAAACAAACAATAATAATAATTACATATTATTTAAAAACAAATTAACTGAAATATTAGCGTTTCTACTTCCAGCAGATTATTCTCATTAAAATTATTACACAAAGAAATAATTATTAATAATTAGGTATTATTTAAAAACGAATTAATTTCGGGAGATTATTATCATTTAAATTATCACACAAACAAATAATAATAACAATAATAATAATAAATAGTAATGTCTTATCATTTCATGACCAACTTGCTTAAATAATTATCAGTTCCAGCTGCATTTCTTTGCTTCTTATAAATGAAAAAAGAAGAAGAAATTATTCCAACTGAAATAATTCTCCTATTTAGAAACCAAGTTTTTTGTACAGTCGACCTTCCATAAGTCAAAAGTGCAGGTTGGTTCTTTATTTGAATGTGGCAAGCACAGAAGGGTCTAAGGAGAGGAATGTCTTCTTGGAAGACTTTCTAAAGGAAACTAGCTTGTATTCACGTTATACGTATAAAACACAACGAAACACATCCATGCAGCACAATGTTCGCCTGGGTTCGAAACCCCGTCGAACTACCAGTATTCAGCGGTGTCCAAACTTGTCCACTGGTGGAATTAAATTAAGAAAATTAAGGAAGTAGAAATGATATCGAAGAAAAAATTAGAATTAACCTATCAAAAAAATTAACCACAGCTTCGAATTCTACATTTCGATATTTGAATGATAAATTCCGACTTGTCCGTGATCCAGAAATCTGAAGTTCTACCATCTTTAGTTCTATCATCATCATTACTTTATAATGGTACCTCGTCAAAAAAGATCCAGAACTTTTGTAAGGGTAGCCGTTTACAAGTAGGAACTTGGTCTTCCATAACAGTTTGGGCAACTTTATGTCCAGCCACTATTATGAAAGTTTATGCCTTTTCGAATAATGACACTATTTGCATAAAGGTGCAGGCACCTTTTGTTAGGTACTGTTATCAAGATACAGGTAAAACTGTGACTCACTTAACACCACAAGTCCTCCTTATATTTCTAATTCTCGAGCTAATAAACTTATTAATAATAAATTTGCTTATAAAATGTCCATCATTCCCATTGCATTGCAATACATCACTGTAGTCATTGCCTCTGTATTTCTTCTATTATAACTTTTATTGTTAGTCCAACGGGGCTTTGCCCTTGAAGGACTATTGTTTTCGTTTTGCGTCTGAAACATTAAAAGTCTGAATCACTTTTCAAACTGTTGCCACCAAATCTTGCAGCGCTGTAATATATTTAAAGAAATTAAATAATAATGAATCTGCATAAATGTATGTCTCCAAATGTGATAAAACAACGGTACCTAGAGCCATCCAATTTTGAATATAGTCTCCACCCGAATATCCGCATCTGGAAGCTCCAATTTGGAATTTGTTTTATTATCCGTTTCATATTTTGTAAAACTTTTGACGAATTTTTGATGAACAAACTCAAACGATTTAAAAGTGAGCAATGGCAACACTCTACGTGTGGGGGCGGGGAACTTTTTATCTAAAGGCGTGCGGAACTGTGTATCGAAAATTGTACAGATAGACCCGATTTAAAATTATTTTGCGATATCGCTGTCGAACTGAATTTTGTGGTTTAAGTGCGAAGAACGTGATATTTAATAAATAAAGGTAACACACAAAACGTTAAAAAACGCCCCTTTGGACGTAATTTAAAATCTGAATTCTTTCAGATATTTTTATTATGATTATTTTTTCCCCCTACAAAAGAAAATTTATTAAATACAGAGACTGTTCGCACATTTTTTAGACGACTTTGCTGTGTTATATATATATAAAAAACAGCTGCTTGAAAAAATTTGTTTAACTTCGCTATATTTTTTAAAGTATAAAATTATCGCCTGCTTGACAATTTTCTTTTCTTTCCATGCAAAATGGAACTTTTAAAGGAGCAATGGATAGAAGGCTATGTTTGTGCTCCTTCCGAAGAAAAGTATTCGTATTTAATTATTAAAAATTGCTGCGAAAGCCATAATTTTTCAGTATAATATTGTCAAAAAGAAAGAAAAAAGATAAGGAGAAACATTGTTCAAAATACATATCCAAGGGGGAAAAAATCGTTGAAGTTTTACAAAATATGAAATAGATAATAATTAAAAAAAATTAAAAATTAAAAAAAATGCACTTAAACCATAAAATTCAGTTCAACAGCCATATCGTAAAATAATCCTATAATGAGCATACTTTTAGAATTTCCGATACACAATCTCGCGCGTTGCAAATAAATCCCCCCCCCTCCCCGTACAGCGTTGCTATTGCTCTGTTTGAAATCCTTGAGTTTGTTGATCAAAAATTCGTTAACGTTTTACATAATAGAAATCGATAATAAAACAAATTCCAAATTTCAAATTTGGGCTTCCAGATGTCTATATTCGGGTGGAAACGTTCAATATTCAAAATTGGATGGCTTTAGGTACCGTTGTTTTATCACAGTGCGAGAAACAAGCATATATTTATGGAGATTCTTCATTATTTAATTTCTTTTAATATAACACAGGGCGATAATATTTGGTGGCTACAGTTTGGAAAGTGAACCGACTTTTACAACATTAATAGTGAACGATCGCAAAATGCCAAAACGAAATTAATAGTCATTCAGGGCAAATTGTCCCTTTGGACTAAACAGAACTGTTTCGAATGTTGCAAAGGTAAAAACTATAATGTTAAAAGAAAATTTTCGACATGAAAGGAGAATTGCATAATCATTAAAATGCTCAGTTTCAACTATAAACAAAGTGATTAATGCTGATTTGAATCTTAAAAATGGCGAAAAAACGTGATGTGCATCGTCTTTCTGCACTACATATTGCCGAAAGAAACAACGCGCCGCAGAATTCTCTCCGAGAAACATTTATTCGGACAAAAACGGAAAAATGTTGTCATAATAGATAAATCTTGGGTATACTTAAATGATCGCAATAAAATGAAATCCACTTATTATCATCAAAAAGAAGAAAAAAAAAAAAAAACACCAAATAAAAAAAAAATCTGAAATGTTTCAGATTTTAAATTACGTCCAAAGGGACGTTTATTTAACATTCTGTGTGTTACCTTTATTTGTTAAATACCATGTTCTTCGCACTTAAACCATAAAATTCAGTTCAACAGCAATATCGCAAAATAATTTTAAATTGAGCATATCTTTAGAAATTTCGGTACACGCTCTCACGCGCTGGAGATAAAAATGTTTTTCTGTACAACGTTGATATTGCTGGCTTTGAAATATTTGAGAATGAAATCTTTGAGTTAATGAAAAATTCGTTAAAGTTTTAGAGATTATTGTTACGAATTTCACATTTATTTGGCTATTTATTTAGAACTGTAATTAAAATTCCTTTTTATTTTCCCATGCAACGCACGCAGACGATTTTTGAAGAGAAAGCTACGTCAATAATAATAATAATAATAATAATAATAATAACAATAACATGCATGCATTTATGCAGATTTTTCATTTTTTAAACTTTAATGCAGAGCGATAACATTTAGTGGCAACAATTTGAAAAGTGAATCGGGCATTCAGAGTGAATCAACGCAAAATCGCAAAACGAAAGTAATAGTCCTTCGGGACTAAATCCCTTTGGACTAAAAATCTTAGATCTTAGACCACGGTTCAAAGAATGTACAGCAAGGATGTCAAACTCGCGGGCCGCATGCGGCCCACAACAAATATTTTTGCGGCCCGGCCAATATATCGGCAAATAATAATATATAATAATAAAATAACATATCGACGAAGAAAAAAATTAAATGTTTACTGCTAAGTAATTAACGATAATTTATTCAGTGTTGTTAGATTACTCACAGCGAGCTGACACACACACTACTTAAATTACAAATGCGCGTGAGTAGCTTGCGTTCAGCTTACCTTCGGCTTTTGGGAGACACGTGAATTCAGAACTTGTATGCATCCCCCGATAGCCGAATGTGGCCGAACTCATGGTCTCAGTTTTCCAATCATAATTTTGTACGATATATTGGTGCATGCATGTTCATGCACTTTGCTTTATTATTAATTATTACTTAATTCATATTGTTACGGATTTCATAGTTATTTATTTAGTTAGTTTTTTTTATTTAGAATTGTAATTAGATTTGCTTCATGTTGCCTTAGCAACGCAGACGATTTTTGAAAAGACAGCTGCGTTGGAAGGTTAAAAATAGAACAGCGCGTGCATTTAATACCTAATAAATAAACATCTCGTAATTGCTGTTGCCATCCACAAAAATCCAGATATTTATAGATGTTTCCAGTATATTCGAGAAATTAATTATAAAGCTTATAAAAGCCGAGAACAAACAACTCATCTCAGTAGTAGCTGTAGTTCTAGCGAACTGTTTGTTTACTTAATGCTGTGATTGATTTGTAGCGATTTCGCTGTGAGATAGAATTAGTTTCTCTGTTTTGAATTGATTTTTGCTAAACGTTTGACATTTTGTGATATTGTTAGAATATTTTTGAAGAAATATTTCAGCATTTTGATTTATCTCTTGTGGAAAGAATAAATTTTTGTTAACTTCTTAACGTTAACCGTGTTTATTCCAGCCCTTTGTATTCAGTATGTCTATATCAAAACCAAGTGGTAGTAAAATTAAACGAAAAATCGCTGACGAACATAGAATATTCCAAGTAAAATGGGAATTAGAATATTTTTGCTGTGAAATAAAAGATAAAATAATCTGCTTGATATGTAATAATATTATTAATGTACCAAAGTTATATAATATTAAACGTCATTACGAACAACACAAATCGAAATATAACAATTACGAAGGATTAATGAGAGAAGAAAAGTTGAAAGAGCTCAAGTTAGGAGTGAAAAAACAACAGTCCATGTTTTGTAAAGTATTGCAAGAAAGTGAAGCGGCGGTACATGCAAGCTACGTCTTGTCCGATATGATAGCTAAACATTCGTAGTCTTTTACTGACGGTGATTTCATCAAGGAATGCCTAATGAAAGCTGGAGAAATTGTTTGTCCTGGAAATGTGAAGGCTTTTCAATCAATTTCATTGTCTCGAAATACAGTTGCGGAAAGAGTTACTGATTTAGCCGCGAATTTAAGTGATCAGATCAAAGCAAAATCATCTAGTTTCGAAAGTTTCTCCATTGCCTGTGACGAGAGCACGGACATTAGTGGCAAAGCTCAATTAGCAGTGTTTCTTCGTTCTTGTGACAAGAATTTAACAATTTTTGAGGAATTACTGGAACTAATACCGATGCCTGGTACTACCACAGGAGAAGATATATTTACTTGTGTTTTTGGACTTCTGCAGAAATACAATCTACCTTTGGCAAAATTAAATTCTGTAGCTACAGATGGCGCTCCATCAATGACCGGGAAAAACAAGGGCTTCGTAGCATTACTAAGAAAAAAACTTAGTGAAATTCACGGTTCAAACATTTATTATATGCATTGTATTATACATCAAGAAGTTCTATGCACGAAAGTAATAAATATGGAGAATGTTTTGTCATATATAAAAAAAGTTATAAATTTTATAAGATCTCGAGGTTTAAATCAGCATCAATTCACTGCTTTCTTAAGTGAGTTAGATAGTGAATATTCGGGTTTGTCCTACTATACCGAGGTACGTTGGTTATCTTGCTCCAAGATTCTCAAACAATTCTGGGATTTGAAAGAAGAAATATGTCAGTTTTTAAAAACGAAAAATCAAGACGTAAGTTTGTTTTACGATCCAATATGGATACAAGATTTATCTTTCTTGGTTGATATAACCAAACACTTAACCGATTTAAATTTATCGTTACAAGGAAAAGATCATATCATTACGAACATGTTTGACATAATTAAAGCATTCAAATGTCAACTAGTTCGTTGGAAAAAACAACTTAAAAATGAAGATTTGACGCACTTCCCGACGTGCAGCATAAACAAATCAAGTTTAGATGATACTTGTTCGTATCAAAAATACGCAGAAAAAATTGCAAATTTAACGACTGAATTTGAAACGAGGTTTAATGATTTTAGTTCCCTCGAAGACAAATTTGTTTTGTTTTCTTCGATTTTCTCAATAAGTATTGACTCAGTACCCAGCCATATGCAAATGGAGGTGATCGAGATTCAATGCAACTCAAATTTGAAAGCAAAATTCATTGAAGTGGGCGTGCCTGAATTTTACAAATATTTACCAGCCAGGTTTGAAAATACTCGAAAATTCGCATATGAAATTATTTCCATGTTTGGTAGCCCTTATCGGTGCGAGCAGTTATTTTCATTCATGAAAGGTAATAAGTCTCCTATCAGAAACCGTATTAATGATGCTCACCTTGGGTCAGCGGTGAAAGTTATCACTGCAAACAAAATTTCTCCCGAAATAGGAAAGATAATAGCAGAGAAGAGATGTCAGAGATGTATCAGGACGTAAACATTAAATTTTTCTTGTTCTTTTCTATATAAATATATATATATATACATATGTTTATTATTGTATTACTCGAAATAAATTACCTTTTTTTTTTTTTTTTTTTTTTTTTCGGCCCGCCTAAAGTTAAACCTTGTTTGTTTGGCCCAAGTGTACCTATGAGTTTGACATCCCTGATGTAAAGAATACTTTTCAAACAGATTTATGATTGTTGCTGCTTTTTGATATAACGACAAGTAAAAATTAAAGAGTATACAAAACACTGTTCAGATCAACTCCGCATATTATCAGGAACATATTTTATACCCAACTTTCAAATATGAAATACCTTCATTTTACCCACAGCGCCATCAATCAGTAGAAATACATCAAGAACAGCAAGCAGCCGCACGTCAAGATCTACTCTTAATTTCCTCGAAAAAATGCAACAAGAAACGAGCGAAGGCCATACCATTCACTCATACCTCTACTAAATCTCCTGATGTATATCATCCACGGTTTTTTGTGCATTTTGACTTTTCAAAAGCGGATTGCCCAGACATCGACTTACAGCCCTCCTTGGACTTTGAAAAGTTGTTCAAGAAGAACTGAATAAAATACCTCTCCCGATACTACAGAGGCTTTATTATTGTCTTGGAAATTACGGTGGAGAAAGAGAGTGAAGAATAAGGATTATCAAAAAGAACTTTTAAAGTAAAATATTGCTGTAAATGCAATGAAAGTCGTCTAAAAACTGTGCCGGAAAACGGCCGGCGCTGCCAACTTAAGATCAAAAGCTATGGTACACTGAGGGGGGAAGGGAAAAAGGGTTATAGTTCTACATCTTCCGTTCTACTGGGCCGATTGACGAAATTCAAATTGCGTTTTGCATGTCTCGAAAGCGCGACTTAGGATATATATTAGATTTATATATATAATTTAAAAATTTTCGTGTTCTGGTTGGGAAATCCGCAGTCTTTGTGGCGGCATGAAACAGCTTTCAAACCGATTTTTAAATTTCAGTGATGCGCAGTGTAATTTGCAAAAACATTACATTAAACGCACTGCGCACTAATCCCTCATACTGATCTTTATCATCAGTCGCTAAGTAGAAGTTATAGTTTTTGAACTGACAACTGTCTGTTTACACGGATGCGAACAAACCGGATTGACCATGTCTATAAGGAATGCACTACGTTTTAAGGACACTAACTATTCTGTAGCTTCGGTAATTCGGCTGGTTATGAGATTATCTCTCTCTGTATATATAAAGAAGAATGTAACTCAGTCACAACTATAGCTATCGTCACCAAACTTTCTACAACTCTTTTCTGGGTACTGGGAAAGGTCGACGTCCACTTAAAAAAAAAAAAAAAATCAGAAATATTAACTAAAACTCTGAACTCTGAAAACGGTAATTTTCGTTCTCAATTTTCCGAGTGGCAACTAGTCTCGCACGCTGGAGATAAGAATCTGCTTTATTTCGGGAAGCGTTGCCACTGCTGGTTTTCAAATCATGCAGTTTGTTCATAAAAAATTTCTAAGTTTTATGCTGAAATAAAAATAGCATTGTCAAACATTAAATACATTATTAACAGTCCCGAAAATTCATGGGAAGCCATTTCGATTGTTTCCATCTTCGTACGACATTAATCAACCGAAATAGTAATTAGTAACTCTGAAAGCGCTAATTTTCGTACTCATTTCTTAGAGTGGCTACAGTCTCGCGCGTTGGAGATAAAATTGTTTTACTTTGAAAAGTGTTGCTACTCCTCGCTTTCAAATCGTAGAGTAAGTTAAATAAAAAAATTTGTAAATTTTACAAAATGTACACATATAAAGAAGAATGTCCGTTTGTGCGTTTGTTTGTTTGTTCGCGTTATTGATTCTGATCAATTATGATGAAATTTTTTGCGACTTATTGAAATTGAATATAGATGAAATATTGGATGGAACTTGAGCTTTTATGACCATTTGATTAGACAGACGAAAATCATTAAAAACTGCCCGCCATTGTTGCTGGTATAATGAGAGAAAATTAGATTATTTTTTTATCGAAATTTTCTATGTGGGTTCCATATCGCATCAGACTAAAAAATGTACGACTGTGAATCGCATTTTTTGCATCGTTATTAGAGAAGGATTACAGCGGTATCGTTCTCTGTGCTGTTAGATACTTTACTTTCAGTCTAACTTAACTGGCATCAAGTACTTCCGCTAGTAATATTATATAATTATATATTATTCAACTCAACAATTTAATACGTTGGCATAAAAAGAATAACAAGGCGCGTGTTCCGGTTTGTAATCTGTTGCAGCAGTCTGAATCCTGAGGCTTCCTGAAGTTCAAAAACAAATTTCAGAGCTGCAATCACTACAGTGGTCTTACATCATTGTGTTGCTGCTTAATACTGGTATGTCAGCTATCGTCTGGAACACTTTCTAGCACAGGGATAACGTTCTCTCAGTTCATAAAGTTGACAATGGACACCACCTATTCGCTGAAATGCCACAGAAAAATTCTTTCGAAGACGGGGAAGAGGGCGAGAGAACTTCACACTCTATAAACAAACCCCTTTGTAAATTTTACTGATTTTCATCCGCTATGCCCTCATCCAGAAGCACAGAAATATATTTATGTCCCATGAATGTACTGCATTATGCCTTTGATACGGACAACGCACTAAACCACGTACTAGTAGTACGACATCATCAAGTTGCTACAGAATAACAGGATTTCTTTTTTATCGCATTTCGAATATTCGCTCCTTTCTTGTCAAAACATGAGACAAAATTGTTAAAGAAGAGTCAAACTTTCCTGCATGTCGGCATTTCGCAAATTTTATTATAGTTCTTTTTAAAGCTGTTCTAGATTTGGCAAATTACCCTTAACTTATAAGTACAGCCAAATCCCTCTATAACGAACCCGCCTTATAACGAACGTCCGGATATAACGAACGAACTTTTTGGCCCTACACAATTATTTTATACCACAATACCGAGCCTCCATACGGTATTCGGATATAACGGACTGTACCATTCGGATATAACGAACAACCATAAGGATATAACGAAATGTATGGATATCTCCCATTGAAATTTGTGTTTTTCATATCTTTTTAGAATTTCTGAAAGTTAAAAAAATAACTATACCTTAAAATCATCTATGTTTAAAATACTAGAATCCCCATTCCATCCTTAAAAGAAAACAACTTTTCTTTTATTTTCACCCTCACTTTTTCTCTATGTTCTGTACCAATGATTCTCAAATCTTTTGTCCCATGCACCCTTTTTACTACTGCCAAACGATCATCTCCCCCCTTTTTTTCCAAAGCACGAAAATATATATACATTCATTTAAATTTAGATTTTTTTAAAATGTGTTTTTATAAATTAAACAATAAAAAGTATAGGAAACGTTGATAAATACCAAAACTTGAATAAAAGTAGTTTCTTCATGTTTATTACCTAAAATTAAATACTGTTGTCGTTGCAACTTACCGCACTTGTCTGACAGTAACATTAAAACAAGCCCACGAAATTCATCGTGGCAAGGAGTGTAAGATTGCGCCGGCCGTTGGAATGAGCTTTGTGCACGATACATGAGACAGTACGACTTCGCTCAGTTTCACTCCAATTTTGGAGAGAGCATCGCGAGAGGACAACATCCATGTCCTCTCCGGGATTTGAACCCGGGCCCTTCGGTACGGCACTCAGCGTCGCTAACCACTATTCTGTTTGGGCAGCACTAAATACTTAACAGGTACTACATTTTCCGCTAGGGGGGATTCCCCTTTGTTGAGAACACCTGCTCTAAGCAAAGGCTCTGCAAGACAATGCGAACCCAATTCTAGGAGAAAGACAACACAATACGCATATTTTTGGACACCATATGGTGCTAGTTGTCATTGCACCAAAGATTCGGATTCCATTCAGTTTCTTTGACTAAGCTGTCAGACACAGCTGTACGATGGAAATTTTGAATTTTGGCTACCGACGGAAAACAAATCAAATGAGCCGGAGCTATACATTTGATGCGGCTTGGAAACGAAATTTTGACGCGAATTGGTTGGCTGTGTTTGAGTATACATGTTCTCCAAATTGCGTATTTTGAAAGAAGGGTTTTGTATTTTTTAGGTCTTTTACAAGACATAGGATATTCTTTACAAAGTTTAATCGAATCTTTGCTTCGAGACTATGAATAAAATTTTCTGTTTTTTCCTTCAGAAATTCGGTAGAAATTAGAAGAAAATTCCTCAACATCTTTTGTTATTCATTTTCAGTGTTTTTGTATTGTTATGAATAAAATAATATTTACTCAAAATATAAATGAAGTAATTTATCGTGTAAAATTATTAACGTATACTGAAACTGGAAAAAAGAAATAACATAATTAATGAGCGAGCCAAATAATAATTATAACTAAATTTTAATATGCTTTTTAAAATTACATCGGTAGATGTAACAATGTTAAAGTACAAGGCCGAATCGGCATTCAAATTTGGTACATTTTGTGAGATAATCGCTTGTTTTCCTTAATCGGGTATAGCGAGCCACCGGCTATAACAAACCAAACTTCCAGTTCCTTGACGTTCGGTATAACGGAGTTCGTTATAACGACTGTAGTTAAATAAGAAATAAAAGTCGAGGTTTTGACATACGCCTTAGTAGTAACAGAGTAAAACGTACGATACATTCCAAGTATAAGCCGAAGAATTCCAGATTAAGAGAGAAAAAGTTATAGAAATACGTATAAACTCTGTAGAAATGGGAATGATTAAGATTTTTGATGACTTTGCACCTCATACATACAGTCACAGCCTAAGCGAACGACACTTTCTGGCTAAAAAACGATCACTTATATACACCATCCTGCTTATTCACCTAATTTAACTCCCTGTATAGCTATAACCAAAATAAAAGATGCGCTGAAGGGACAAAAAATAACTAATATAACTGATATCCAACAAAAACAGCATTTTGGGAAATGAATTCTAGGCCTGCCTCCAGAATGGAAACGCCGATTAGGGCTGTGCATAAATGCACATGTGACACAAATTGAAGTCGATAGCATACTTGAAAATATATATACATATAATATCAAATTTAAATTACTATACCGGAATGTAATACTTTTTATGTTAACAGAATTAATGATAATATTAAACTAATTTTAAAAATTAATAGTAATAATAATAAAGTAATTTTAAATATAAAAAACGCGGTCACTTTAAATAATGTGAAAAATAAAATTAACGAAGAATTTGTGCCTGTTTCACAAATGCTGACAGAAAACTGACATCTTATAAATTCTCGAAGCAATATTATACTCGATTAAGAAATGTACTGTTTTCAAGCTTTCGTAAATGCCATACTAAGATTATCAATTCAGCAGATCCAGCGCACATCCCGCAAGAACACAAAAGTAAGCTCATTACGAATAGTTTTAATTTTATCTCTTTCCAGGCGCTTTCACACAATAAACAACATAAAGATAAGGAAATCAAAATTTCAAGGCAAAATTAAACCTCTTTGAAACGGTCATTTTAATTATTGTACACAATCAACATTGACATTTGTGGGCACATAGTCAACAGTTCAAACATCAGACATTAGTCAGTCACACGTTAATATTCAACAAACAGGACGTTTACAGTTTCGTTCACATGAAATAAGAGAATATTTAACACCCCACCCCCCTAAAAAAAATAAAACAGCTCGGAAATTGATGTCTTCTAACAGTGTATCTTGCTCATTCACACGAGTTAAACCCGATCCATTACATTTGTCGTCAAACATCATTTAACCCTTTCTGTCAACAAGTCCTGCGACAAAAAAAAAAAAAACGAAAAAAAAAAAAAGCGAAAAGAAAGAATGGAGCACTGACGAAATAAATAGAACGAAACAAAATAAAATAATAACACAAAAGAAACTGTTAGAGTAACAATGAACCATGTACCGAAACAGGGATATAGGATACTGAGTATAAAGCAATTAGTTGTGTTTTTTTCCTGCCACCAAAATGCAATAGATACACTTTCCTTCCGAAGACTGAATATTCCGAGAGGGGATATCCGGAAAGAGGCCACGGTTACAGAGTTTCATAATCCCGTGGGGTTCAGAGCAAAATTTTTCACTGGATTATTGACCGTGTCGTGAACTTTTTTTTCTCTCTTTCTCTCCTGCATTTAAACCCTTCTGTTGATTTATATGTGCATACGGAAAAGGGAGGAGGAATGGCAGTTTACTTTAATATTTATGTCATGTAATCAAGGGAAGATTTAGAGGTTTTTACCAACCAGTGTATAAATAAAAAATAAAATAAAATAAGATATATTTCACTTTTTTTTTATAAGTTTTTTCCCTCTTACGCTCTTTAATATTTTTTTACAGAGTGCATTGAATGATGAAGGCTTTTATATATATATTTTTTAAATTCCTTTCAGTAAGAATTTTAATCCAAAACTATCGCTGCAGATAAAAAAGTACTGCAGATTTAATTCACAATTAAAAAGAACAAAATATTTCCAAATTCTTACATTTTCACTCATCTCATTATACACTGCCCTCCAAAATTTAAGGAATAGCAAGTTTTTTGTGTCTAATTTCAGAATGAAACAACACAGAAACAAGAAATTTACAGGACACGTTCACTAAACAGTTCCTTAATGAATGCGACATAGAATGTTTCTAAAGTTCACCACAAACATGACTTACAAAAAAAATTGCACTCTTGCCAGAGAAATCCAGTCTTGGAGAAACAGCATATCACAGTTGAGGAAAAACTGGGTCGTAACATTACAAAAATACACTCATTTCCATAAATTAAGGATAATTCGGAGTCACGCGGAAATAGAACTCTAAAATAAATATATCACCTGTAAAATCACTACACACATCTTCAAGAATCATATGCAAATTTCAGGAAGTAACCAGATGACACCGATGGTACGTCACAATGACGAGAGCGTAAGAGAGTGATATATAAGGAGTACAGGCAAAGAAGTAAAATTGTTCGCAGGCGCTTTATAAGCATTTCAGTGCAATAACCGAATAGTTATGACACAAAGGACGCATTTGGATGATTTTTTACGTGGTAGAATTATCGGCCGTCTGGAATGTGGGCGTACCCAACTGGAAGTATCAGACGAACTTGGAATTGCCCAGAGTGTCATCTCCAGGCTTTGGCAACGATTCCAAGATGATGGTAATGTGAGTAGACGTTACAGCACAGGTCGCCCCAGAGTTACAACGCCGAATGAGGACCGGTATTTGGCAGTTACTGCCAAAAGAAACAGGCGGAGCACAGCCTCAGACCTGTCTCGTCAGCTCTCTTCAGCCACTGGTACGACAATTTCAAGGCAGACCGTGTACAGACGCTTAGGGCAGATTGGTCTATATGCTCGTAGACCTGTCAGATGCGTTCCACTTACTGCAACTCACTGTCGCCTGCGGTTAGCCTGGAGTAGAGAGCATGCATTGTGGACACCGCAACAGTGGGCTTGTGTGATGTTTTCCGACGAGTCCAGGTTTAGCTTGCAGTCTGATTCTCGCCGGACTTTCATATGGAGAGCTCCAGGTACCCGTTACCACCAAGAAAACATCATTGAACGACACCGTTACGGTGGTGCAGGAGTGCTCGTTTGGGGTGGAATTATTCTGGGTTCCAGAACTGACATGCATGTTCAAATTGGAACCATGACAAGCCAAATCCATCGGGACGTCATTCTGGAACAACATGTACGTTTGTTTCGGGGAGCCATGGGCGCACAATTTGTGTGTATGGATGACAACGCCCGTCCTCACCGTGCAAACATCGTAAGCGAATGCCTTCAATCGGTGGATATCACCCGTATGGACTGGCCAGCATTCTCACCGGACTTGAATCCAGTAGAGCACGTGTGGGACATGCTTGGCCGACGAGTTGCAGCCCCTCAACCTCCTCCTACATGTCTACTGGAACTTCGGAGAGCATTGCTTTTTGAGTGGTGTAATATCCCCCAAGATCAGATCGATAATTTGATACTCAGCATGACTTGGCGTTGCACGGACTGTATTGCATCGTCTGGGAGACATACAATGTATTAACAATCTTACCAACCATGTAATATTGGTTTTTTGTAAATAGGTTTTTTTTTTTTGTAATTTGCTCTACGGAGAAGAAATAGCTAATTTTTTTAATAATATCAAACATATAACATCTTTTTTGCTCTTTACCTTTTGTTTAATAAATAAGCTTTACAAATAAGTCAAATTTGTTTTGCTTCTAACTCTTCCTTTGCTTGATTTTGCATTATCCTTAATTTATGGACATGAGTGTAGTTTCTAATAAGGAATGTGTCCATCCCTAGCTGCAATACATTGGCGGCAGCAACGTTCCATGCTATCAATTAAGTTATCATTCAGTGAAATGGGATGCATCAACCAGACACGGAGTAATCCTTCTTCAAGCTCATCTAACGAACTTGGATTAATACTTAAAGCACGTCTAGTAAGTGGTCTTGGATTAACACTTAAAGCACGTCTGTCTCTCAAGGTAGTCCCAAAGATACCCTATCGGATTCAAGTCTGGAGATCGAGCTGGCCATTCTATGCGCTCTATACCGTGATTCTCAATATATTCTTCAGCAACCCGAGCTCAGACGTTGGTCGAGGTCGGTGCGGTCGCGCAGCGCATTGTCGTCCATCAGAAGAAATCTAGAATAAATAGCAGCGGCATATGGGAGGACATATTGATCAAGGATTTTGTCTCGATATCTCTCTCACATTGGTCAAAGTTCCTGCATGGAACACATGCAGGTCAGTGTGACCACCGAGAGAGATCCCAGCCCAAGTCATTATTCCACCACCTCTGTAATTCTGTCTTTCCACAATGTGGGATTGGTTATATCTGGTGCGTTGTTCCCTCTAGATCAGCTGACGATCACTTTCCAATGTGAACCTGGACTTGTCTGTGAAGAGAACAGACGCCCAATGTTGACTGGTCCAGGAAACGTATTCTCTTGCCCAACGTAAAAGGGCACCTCTGTGTCTTTGAGTCAATTTGGACAAAAACAATTGGTCTTCTTTCATACTGCATTGTGCAGGTGTCTACGTACTGTAGCAGCTGAGATTCTTGTTCCTGTTGTGACTAAATGATCTGCTGTGAGCTCAAGCACAGTAATTTTATTCCTCCTTCGTGCCAAAAGAGCAAATAACGGTCTCCCGCAGGTGTTGTGAATCTAGGTCTGCCTGGAACATGTCTTCTAGACGCAGAATCCTCAGATTCAAACCGATCCCATAGTCGGTGGACCACACTTCGAGAGACAATGAGACGTCTCGCAACATCAGCTTGTGACATCTCCATTTCCATCCATCCGATCGCCCGCCACCTCAACAAGCAGACAAACATGTTCTGGACAAGATCAAGATCAAGACAGTACTTTCGGTTCAAGGTGTCAACTACTAATGAGTTTTAACCTATATATCAAGTAAGGCCGGAGGCCGCTCACTTTTGTTTAGATAAATCAGAGGTGCTTAGCACCGTGCCCTTAGGCGAAAGAATGGTCTATGTGGCAAAGTCATACAGGAAGGCAGTCATGAAATTATAAATTGATATACTTTTGTAGATGTAGAAACATTCGAAAAATTTTTGAGCAGGTGCTGGGTGCGTGCTATTTGCAGTGAGGAATTGAGTGACTGAAATGAACATGAGATACGGAGAGTAAGTCAGAATCAAATCACGTAACCTGAGGTCGCGTTCTGGTTCGTTGATAAATACTGCTGTATTACTCAAAGTTTTATTAATTTAAGAGTAAATAACTCTTGTAGGCCTATAGTATTGCAATCTACTACATAATAATGATCTAATAACTATGGAGAGGTGAGTTTTATGCTACGTAATTCTTGTTTAATTAGATAGAATTTGATTATTCCTTTTTTGGGCTTGGGGGTCACATGGACCAATCATGTTGCAGGATAATCTGTTAAGCGATTTCAAGACGAAAAATAATAGTCCATAAGGCTATTTCAAATTACTCTTCACGAAGTCCGTAATTTGGCTTTGCCAGATAATAAAAATACACTTAAAACTCAACACAAAAATAGTTAATCATATCACGAATTCTTGAGTATATGAAATGCAATTAAATACTGGGTACTATTTACAATATGTACACTTTCACCACTTTGAGTTGTGATGAATAGAACGTGGTCGCTAAACCAGATTTTCTTCTGTTGGATCATAGTTAGCGAGATTTTTTAATAGCATTATATGGTGAATTCTGAACTTGGGTAAAGAATTTGTACGAAATTATTAAGATCTGTTCTTGTATTTCAGGAATCTTCAGGTCTTGATACAGCTCGATATTTCTAATAAACCAGGGTGCTGAGGTTATTGAGCGTAGAATTTTATTCTGTAGATAGCTAAGTTTCTTTCTATGGGTTTTGCAAGCCGTGGCCCAAGTGGGGACTGCGTATAAGAGAATTGGTCGTATAAGCATCAGGTAAAGATTGCGTTTAGTATTCAGATTTAATTTAGAATTTTTCTCTAGAAGCGGGTAAAGAGCCATAAAAGCTGCATTAGCTTTGTTGGTGATATAACTGATGTGTTCTTTGAAAGTGAGCTGTGCATCAATATACACTCCAAGATATTTGTACGAACTGGCCGAAGGGATAAGAGTATTATGAATTTTTATATTGATATCCAGAGGGTAGTTTTTCTTATATCTTCTGTACATAACTATACAGCATTTGGTGGGATTAAGATTGATTTTCCATCTGTTGCGCCATTTTTCTATTAT
Organism: Stegodyphus mimosarum; assembly: GCA_000611955.2. NCBI lineage: Eukaryota > Metazoa > Arthropoda > Arachnida > Araneae > Eresidae > Stegodyphus > Stegodyphus mimosarum. The sequence goes on along the minus strand of KK114348.1, from coordinate 18,104 downwards.
TTTAATTTGGCTCATGTTCTGGACACTGATAGACTCTCCTGGATATTGTCCACGAAACTGTAATAAACCTCGCGAACAAAAATTAAATTTTTGAATTCATTCTCCAACTCCTATATAAGCATTCATTTCTATAAAATAAAAGTGGCAGCTATTGTTTTTGCATAATTTTCTTAAATTTCATTACTTTCATGCATATGAACTGTGAATTTAAACGTTACTGACACTTTTGTAATGGTGAGCTTTGAAACAGACTGTTCCTTAACATTTGAAGGGCAGTGTAATATAAATACAAATGTTTGAAACTACATTATTTAAAAAATTCCAAACTTCAGATTTTTATAAATGTATAACACAGTAAATTTATCGTTAAAGGTGCTTAAAACTATTAGGGAGTTAGTATGTAAATTATATTTCAGTGCTAACAAACTTTTATTATGTGATAACACAATGCAAAGTACACTTTGCTTTAACAGAATTCAGTTATTTTATTAGAAGCATTTATTTTGTAATGAACGAAAAATACAACAGCGCGTAATGAAAAGCATTAAAACCTATTCTCATTCAAGCAACTTCTGAAAACAGCACTGATAATTATTTTCCAGTTCGTATTAAATACCTTCATTTTTGGAAAGTAAGCATAATATTTAATACAAAAATACAATAAAGCAAAGAACACAGAAATCATTAAGCCAAAAAAATTATCAAAAGAAATTAAAATACACACTACTACTATCATTATTACTACTATTACTAAATATTATTATTATGGAGAAAAATATACACAGATATCAAATTTATTTAATGCCAATGACTTAATTAATTCGAATACGAAGAATTTATTGCATACCGTTTAAAGCAATTAAAAAACATAAAAGGAATTCATTAATCTAGTTCGAAAAAAGACAAAAGAGAGAAAAAAGCTGAAATTTCATTATGGATACTGATGTTAAAAAAATGGCGTTTAGAACAAACAAATGCAACAGAATATCACCATTTAAGAAGACTGTTGCCACAACGGGCGCCACTATGTCTAGCTTCAGCAAACAAAAATAAATGAAAAGAGCTCCAAGGTAACCAAATAATAGATTTAGCAGGATAATTCCACAAAGAAATTCTATGTGTTTTAAGTTTTTCGCTGAGTAGCGTTTTGAGGTCTTCGGGGTAATTTGTTTTCCGATCTTTGGCATCGAGCTGGAGTCGTCTGCCCTTGGTCTTTATTTGTAGCGATTGGCAACTGGCCAGAATCCGCTCATTGTTTTACTTCATCGATCTGAGAAAGTTGAGGAGTAAAATCACTCATTTATTAAATGTGCACTTCCGATAATAATTTTTTTCTTTCAAAATTTTAGTTAGTTTCTGGATAATGGATGACTGGTTATAAAAAGCAAACTTCTAAGAATATGATAAAGGATTTATATGATATAAGAATTCCTAATATGATATATGATATAAGAATATGATAGCCTAGAAATAATCATGTATGTAAATTCATACTTTTTAATATTAACTCCCATGATGTATGTAAAATAAGAAGGGAATTAAATTCGAAACTATGCCATATGCCATTTTTGGCTACTTTCCGTAGCATATATTTTTGTATTAGTAAATATTAACTTCGTATGTGGGAAAATAACAATAATGTCAGACAACTTAAAAAAAGTGAATAGCTGTGAATTCTATAAAACTGCAGATTTGCCTTCTGGCAAACATTATACAAAAGCTATGATACTGAGAACCTTCCAAGGCTAGATTATTCTAACGAGTGTCACAAGCTCCAAAATACAATAATTCCTTATATAATTCAACTATAAAACGAAACTCATGATAAATTTTCTGTTGCAGAGTAGTTAAAAACATGAACATAATTTGAAAAAATATTAATAAATATTTACATTACTTACGTAGTGTATACTTACTAGTATTACTTACTAGTATTATTACTAGTAATTACTAGTTATTACTAGTATTACTTACTAGTATTATGTAGTATTACTTACGTAGTGTATGAAATAACAAGATAAGATTGAATAAAAATTCCTGAATTTTGTATACTACATACCTGTCATTTTCAAACAATAAAATCAATTATTACACAAAAGTAAAAAATTTATATTACGCCCAAAGTAAACGCTCTGTGTGTCACGTTTATTTAATAAATTACATGTTCTTCGCCGTTAAACCATAAAATTCAATTCAACAGCAATATCACAAAATATTTAAAAACAGCATATCTTTAGAATTTCCGATACAGAGTCGAGATTCTCCCCCCCCCCTCCTTACAGTGTTGCCATAGCTCGCTTTGAAATCGATGAGTTTGTTAATCAAAAATTGGATAAAGTTTTACAAAATCTGGAAAAGATAATAAAACAAATTCCACATCTGGGCTTCCAAATGTCCACATTCGAGTGGAGGACTACGTTATTCAAAATTTGATGTCTCTAGGTACAGCTGTTTTTTTTCACAATGTGAGAAACATAAATACATATATACAGACTCTTCATTATTTAATTTCTTTAAATATAATGCAGGGCTCTAGTATTTGGTGGCAACAATCTGAAAAGTGAAACGCCGTTTTATAGTGGACGATGGAAAATACCAAAATGAAATTAATAGCCGTTCTGTAAAAATTGCCTCCTTCGGCTAAAAACTGTCTCGCATGATTAAAATCACAGAAGTGAGGACGAAAAACAGATAATTTAAACACAAACAACTCAACAGTTGGTAAATTTAAGAATGATATTTCGATTACATAAATGTAGGTACGGATACAATGTAACTTTACTGACAAACTTAACGAACGTTTAGAGTGAAAGAGAGTTATAACCGTTCAGGGAAAGAATCCAGTATTTAAGAGAGACTAATGCGTAGCAGAAGTCTCTCACCATAAAAACGGGCAGTTGCTTGGTTAAAAAGATGAGTCTACGCGTATGAACAACTAATACATATTAAATATGAAAACACTACGTTCATTCATTATTCCTTCATTTAACTTTTAAAAAATAAATATAGCACAGAAAAAGCACTAAAAGCATAAAAAACTTTCCCGCCATTTTCGCCTATTTGGTATAAATACGAATAACTCACGCATGTTTATGCTCATTGCCACATTTACCTTGGAACGATATTATTTCTTACGCAAGAAGTGGAAAGACAAATCATCGGTAATATAAAACCAATCATGGCATTTTTACTGCGGTGCCATGCAGCACATCAATTACGATTCGAAATGCATTAATTGTTAACTGAGAATTCTGTTGCAGTTAAAATATCGAAAATGGCTGACACGATGTCTCAGCATTTGTGTGTTCAAAACACAGCTGCATTTTTATAACGCAAAAGGGTTCTAATATAATAAATTCCGGAAAAAAAAAAAAGCAGTAAATTGAAAAGTGAAACGACGCAAATGCCAAAACGAAAGTAATAGTCCTTCGGGATTCAAATCCCTTTGGACTAAAAAAAAGAGCTTTTTATTTTAATTACAAAAAAATTAACAAAATTAAACGAAACGTGGAGATGAAAATAATAATAATAATAATAATAATAATAAATAGTACTGAACCTGCGGAAATAATTACGTTCAAATATTCTTCAGACGTTACGTTGAAAGTAACACGAATTTGTTTACCTGATGCTGAAGGTAATTTAAAAAAAAAAAAAACCATGAATTATAATTAATTAGTTTCGAGCAAATTCCAGTTTGTATTAAGTATATAGACGTTATCTAGAAAAGGTTTATGACCAATGAGAGTACGTACGCATTCTTCTTACCTTAATTCTTCACGAAACATTGGATTTCGACAACCTTTTGAGCACAAAATAAATAAATTAAATTAAATAAAATATGACTATAAATAAATAAATAAATAAAATAAGAAAAATGAACCAAAAAGTAATATGAAAGGATTCAAATTTTAACATCGCATCAGAGGGTTTGTTAAAAATTTTCTAGGCTCTTGTTGAGCTCGCAGTTAAACTATCTGCTCTTGGACTCAGTGCTGCTGACAAAACCTATTTTGTCTTTTTAACTTTATTAGTAATCATCACTTTCTTACCACTTACGCCACAGAAAATTCAACGAGAAAATAAAAAAATTTTAAACATAGCATTTCTTTAGAACTTCGAATCACTTTTGTTGTCCATTTCGCTTTTCAAATAACTAGCCGATTGCGGGGTCAGCCGCCTAATATAGTTACGGAAAAGAAAAATATATATAATGCTAAACTATCCATAATGTACTTAAAAAAGAAAAAAAATATGTATCATGCGTTTAATAAATACAGCTAATGTCATTTCAGGGATCCAGTTGGCAATTAATAAAAGAGATAAAGAACTGCTTTTGCCGTTTTTAAATCGCTTAGTTTGATAATCAGTGGCAGGCAGATTAAATTTAAAAGAAAAATTTAATATCCTGTGCTTTACCAAATGGCAACAAATGGCGCCTAGAAATCAAATCGGATGTGTATATCGGATATTTTTAGAACTCCTGAAAAAATGTTAAATACCGGCATACATTTTTTTTTTTTTATACTCGCTATATTGTTTCTTTAAAAATAATACGTAGACTCAACATTTGGTGGCAATATCCTTTTATTAGAGTTGCCATATATATATTTTTTTATATTCGCTATATTATTCCTTTAAAAATAATATGTGGTGATAACATTTGGTAGTAACATTTAAAAAAAGATACGGAGAAAGAGTGAGGTTTGAAGACTAACAGCATTTCTTTTGGTACATAATTTAAAAAAGGAAGGAAGACTGATTCAAGTTTATAATACATTTAACTGTTTATCCCTTATGGCTGCTTTTTATATGTCAAACAATCTCAACACCAGGGCTTCGAACCGTAGTTTTTTTTGTTCCGGTTTTCGTTCCGGTTCAACTAAAAAATTAATATCGGTTCAGTTCCGGTTTTCGCTCCGCCAAAAATAACGGTTTTCGGTTCAGTTCCAGTTGTCGCTCCGCAAAAAATAACTGTTTTCGTTTCATTTTATGTATATTCTTATTTGTACTAAAAATATAATTCTATCATAAACAAAAAATGTAATTCTATCAAAATTTAGAAGATTTTATTCTTTTTTTAATTGGTACACTATGTGAATTGATACAAACAGCAGGTACGATAAGAGCGGTGAGCAGAGGACGGTGAGCATTGGCATTGTTATCCATTATCAAAATCGCATTTGACAACAAAGTTCATGATTACCCACATTCGTCGTTTGACTCTCATCGTGCACTTGGCCTTGCAATAATTACGTAAAAAATATATTATTTATTTAACATATGAAAATTGCCTCTAATTATTAATATATCTTCTAACGTGGTTTCACTGAGATTACTTCTGTTGTCTCGGAGAATAAATTGCAAACCTGAAAACGCTCTTTCAACACTAACTTGTGTAGCTGGAGCTGCCAAAACCACCATTGCAATCTTATACAAGTGCGGATATGTAATTTTATTCTCTTCCCAGAAATCTAAAATATTATGCTTTATATCAAGCCTTCGTACATTGTCAAAATTATTTAAAATGAATTCAATGTCAATCTCGGTAGAAATAGAGGTTCTATGTGTTTTTATTATTGCCAATTCTTTACTTTTTAAAAAAGTCTCTAAATCGTCTTCATTTTCATCGCTTTCAGTAGTAGATTTTGTTTCCTCGTTTACTATTGAAATGGACTTTTCAAAAAATTGTAATTTGTTCCAAATATTCTTTAAATGTTGCACAGCCTGTACCTTTTGTGACGTGGAAAGCAAAATTTGATAACGCGGGTCCAAATAAACTGCTCCTACTAAACTATCAATTTCTATTAACAATGCTTCCCTGTCAGATAACTGATTATATAAAATATCTGCAAAGAAATTTTTAAAATTTCGTAACTTTATTTTGCAATGTGTCCAAATTCCGTAAAAATCGCTTAAAGTTAATTCTTCACTTTGTAGTTTCAAAGTTGCTTCCGTTAGGGGTTGTAGGGTATCAACAATTAATTTTAATTTCACCCATTTACTGTCTGCAAAATAGTAATCTAAATTATGTTCCGCTAAAGATGAGCTAAAATCTTTGCATTCCAATAAAGATTTTAACATATTATATGTACTATTCCATCTAGTTGGACAATCCAAAATTGGTCTTTTAGTATTAACGTCTTTAAATTTTAACATAAGAGATGGAATGCGCAGCTTTTTCACCAACCCCCTAGCATCAGAAATAAATTCATTGAAATCGGCGTTTTTTATAGAGTCTTTAATTGCTAGTTGCAATGTATGTGCAGCACATCTTATTCCGATTAGTTTATTAAAAGAAAAGTTGTGATCAAAAAATACTCCATCTTCAAAGTGATCCCTAGTTTCGAAATTTTCATTTTCCATTTCGATAACTTCGTCTTCAATTTCGGATCCTAATAAGTTGACAAATGAAATCATATTAGCTCCATTGTCCGTAGTAATTGAATAAATTTGCTGAATATCGATATTATATTTTTCTAGTACTTTTTCAACCATATTTTTAATATAAATTCCAGTATGTTTATCTTTCAACTCTGTCATTCCCAAAGTAAACAAATTTATTCTTCCGCCTATTATCAACTGAGCATTGATTCCCAAAATTGATCTATTTAATCTGGTAGCTATGTCAATTTTTAAGGAAATTACTTTTTTTTCGAGTGCTGTACTTATTTCAGAGACAATTTTAACAGCTGTCTCTGGTATTAATAATTTAATATTTTCAGAATTTACTGAAAAATGATTACCTATTGCATTAACAATTGGGTTCAAAATCTTTTTGAATCCTGAATATTCTAACATTTCAAATGAACAGCCATTAACAGTAATAAGTTCAATACATGCTTTAAGGACTATTTCCTTGTTTAATTTTACTTTCAAAAATTCTGATTTTACGTATTTATCCAAAGTTTCTTGTGAACCGCTGGATCCGCTGGTACTTGGAGTAGCTTCATCTCTTATGTTCAACTTAATTTTCTTTTTTTGCTGTACAGTTTTAAATTCATTACTATGATGTCTTTTTAAATGTCGTTCTAAATTGGCAGCATGATTTCCAATCATAGAAGTGTCGCATATATTACAAATACTCTTATTCTCTGTTTTGTGATATGTGAAAAAATCCCTGCTAGTATTTGTCTTATTTCTCCCCATTCTAAAAACGAAAAGGAAAAAAAAATAAATAGATCAAATAAATTTTTAAAAATATACAGTTATTAAATTATAGCTATAGAATAGGGTCTGCCCCTCAAATATAAATTAAGTAATAATTAGTGCTGTACCGAGTACTCGGTCATTTACTACTCGGCCGAGTACCCAGTAATTGGTTTTAAAAAGTTCCACTGATATGCTCATGAAGAATTTTGCATTTATTGAAATGAAAACATGAATTTGAAGCATATAATCAAAAATTCTATTTCAATTTGAAATGTAACTAAATATTCACCCTAAAGACAATATCGGACAAATCATAGACAAATTTTAAAATATAGTCTGAGAAAATGTGCTATTAGTTAGTATACAGAACAAATAGATTTTAAAAATCAATACACTGGTACTTACGTTATCAGTAATTCAACATCAGAAGACAGAGCCGTATGAGGACTTGGCGAAAAAGGTGGCCGTCAGGGGCGCAACTGAGTTTGGAGCGCAAAACAAAAGAATAGAGAGCCGGTTGAGAGTTACACGCTATTTTTTATTTATTCTTTACTTGACTAAATACTTCTAGTTGACC
>KK114347.1:20428-40527 GCA_000611955.2 Stegodyphus mimosarum | reverse complement strand
GGAGGCCACGCCCCCTTTTCTGTGACGTCACTTCCGCCGCCCGGTTACGGTGGCTTACTACTAACGTGTAACAAATATGATACTAAATTAGTAAAACATTGTCTTCAGCTATCATGCTGTTATTTCAGATTTCCATTCTATATTTATATTTCAGTAAAGGAAAAATATTTTTATGTTCAGTATTATAATTCGGAATTATTATGCAACTTTTATATTACTTTGATAACGAAACCGGTTTTGAATAATAGCAACAATAAGAGTGATGAAGCTAATAGCTCTTATATGAAAATTTGAATATTTCAACTGACTGGACCAACTTCTGTATTTTACATTGGGATCATGGATCGAACAATTAGTTATATTTAGCTAATATGTCGGAATATTTGTTCCAGAGTAATAAACACCGATTATTTCAGCATAGTTTGAGATAATATTTCCATGAAGATAGTTCTGAGATCGTTCGAAGTAAGAAAATGTAAGCAAATTTTAAATTGGGTTAACAAGAAAAAATTGTTTAACTTAACCACGGGCAGTAGAAAGAGACCTCATGGGGTCTACTTGGCCCTTGGACCTCCATTCGGCCATTACTGTTGTAAATAGCGATTCAAACCAGAGTTTCTAACCGAAAAGATCCCTGAAGGGAAATATTTAATGATTCTAAGGTAGCTGGAATTATTGGGCCTCGGTCTTGTACACTCAAACGGTAAGAAAAGGCTTATGGCAAAGACTAGCTACGTGTGATTGAATTCACGTGACTTAAATGGCCTGAAAAAAATCAGACGTAAGCATCATGTAAATGCATCAAAATCATTCCTTATTTATATATTTTAAACATGATTAATTTGTATGCGAATAAACCTATATAAATGGTAATATTTTATATATATTATTAATGTATATATTTTTATGACTTTGTATATTTTTATTTTTCGAGTTTGTTCTACTAGTGTATTCTTATTTCAATTTTGATATGCTTAGATATTGTGTTAAAACCTTTACACGGTTGCAATTATTAATATTGTTGAGGGATTGCCTTGCTTTGATTCCAATTTAACTTTAACTTTAGATGCTTTAAGTTTATGATATATATATATACATATCAATAAATAGTAAATAGCATATAATTATTTAATTTAATAAAATTTAGTTCTATACTTATTTTTGCAGTACAGTAAAATATCGTCAGTTTTCCATAATGTATACTATGATTAACTTGTTTTCGTTATTCTTGCATACAAAACTATGAAATAACTACTTTAAATGCATTCAATAAGCATAACTTTGAAAAGTAATTTTGCGCTGAATCATTCATTACAAAACAGAAACTATAAACTAATCAATTTAATTATACTATAAAAATTTTAAATACATGTCTTTAGGGCATTTAATACTGAAAGGTGTGCGTTTAGTACTCAAAGAAATACTAGATGTTGAGGGCATGAAAATTAATTGCACTATGGAAGCACAATTTTCAAGTGATCATATTTTATTAGATAATATAATTTAACAATGTATGTTCTTCATATCTGCAGTGTAATATGTTATCTAGAATTACATAAGCTTGTATCGTGCTGTATGCAACTAATAAGTGACCAGTTACTCAAAGAGGAACTAGATGGTTGAGGGCATGAAAATTAATTGCACTACGGAAGCACAATTTTCAAGTGATCATATTTTATTAGATAATATGATTTAACAATGTATGTTCTTCATATCTGCGGTGTAATATATGTTATCTAGAATTACATAAGCAAGAGTCGTACTGTACGCAACTAAGAAGTGACCAGTTACCAAAACTCAGTATGCATTACGGATCTCAACGTATCTATGCATCTAAATGTATTCTAAATATACATAAAGTAATGTAAAGATAAGCTAGTACTAAAATTCAGCACACTTTCCAGTTCGACACTTAATTTCATTCTTAAGTTTTTGCACCATTTTCTATTCTTGTGCAGCCATTTTTTTCTTGAAAAGAATCGCTGGATTATCTAAAGACGTTCCTTCAGACACACCATGAAAACTGTCTTTTTAATGATGCAATAAATATACAACTAGAAATAAATTATAGGTTTAATGATGGACCTTTATTTAACGGTTATATAGGTATCTTCGTTTTCAGAAAGCAAACAACAGTGAAAATAAAATATATCATAAGCAGAGTTTGATTTAAATAGTGATATAATGTAAGTAATGAATAAACGTTGTGAAATGTCATTTCATTTTTTTTCAATTAGCATTTAGAATATACAGAAATTATTCACACTTAGATTGTCTAAGAGAAAGGGTCCTTTTAAGAATGCTTAGTGTGTGGTATGTAGGTACATGTTTATTTGTTTATTTATTTACGGTAAAATATCCAAGAACATTTTGCCAAGAAATGGATGATTTTATAGATGATTTCTAACTAAAATTGTCTGATAATTATACTACCCACAACGAAAAGCTCAAAACCTCCGGCAGTGTGTCTTTCACTCATTAGAAAGCTAAACTCAGGCTCAGTTCCTACAGGTTTCTGGATTTACTCACTAGGTGACCAATGGGCCGATAGTACAATTCTATTCTTAAATTATGAGAACTCATTCAGAGACAGATAGTAGACATACTAATACAACTACAAGACTTCCATGTTATCTTTTTTTTACATTGTGTTGGCCTTGCTGAACATTTTCGTCAGCAGCATTTCGATATGGAGCAGATGACTAAATATCTTTAAAAGAATTTATCTTGCACATCTTTTGTAAAATTTCATACAAATCATTCTGCATATGACGAAAGAAGAAAAAAATCGGATCATCTCTCTAGATGCTTAAAGATAAAAGTTCAACAGTTTTAAAATCCGGCGATGGAGATTATCAGAATAATTTATTTATTTATATCTCTGTCCCATCAATTTACAGTAAGATATATGTCGTAGTTGAATAAAAGCATTATCCACTGAATTCAGAGTAATTTATCTGTTACATTTTTACGGCGTTTTTACAGAGCATTGAAATGCGATCCGATTCGGTTATTACTCGACTCTTTCAGAAAAAAATACAATTCTTAAGAATACTAATAGTATACGCTGTTGATACACATCAGTATGGTACGTAAGCTTGAAATGGACAGAAAGATTTTTGTGATTATATGAACGGTTTGAATAAAGGAAAGCTTGTAGTTGCGTCTTTGTTTCATATGTGTGCTATATAAAGCCCTTTGCGATTTCTATGTGTGAAGCGCAAGGACAACCAGCTTCCATAATATAGACTTTCAAGAAGGCCTTTTCCCCACAGGCAGAAGGTTTTTGAATGCTTTGTCGCAACTAATTAATATAACCACTTAATGTCTCCATATGTCAACTCTTAATCTGACATATTGAAAAACCTGATTTATAGAGGCATTAGTGGGACAGGAAGAATTTTAAAGGAAGGTGAATGATTTCCTGTGGAACAAAATGAAAGGCTTCACATCACGCGAATTCGGAAACAAGTTTCCAATCATTAATGCTCAAACGGGGATGCTGTCTGACTATTGTATATATGCTTTATGGAACTATCAATTGACGCAAATGATTTACAATATTTCAGGTAACTAGCTATGTATTGCCATTTTGGCTGGCACAACTTCATCCAAGCACGCAAATGAGTTTCAGTAAGGAAACAACAGACACTCCTAGTACAACTTATATGACCATGTGAAGAATGTTATGCTATGTAGAGCACTGCAAATATAATACGAAGAGAATATGAGGAATTTCCTATTATTTACACTCAAAAAAGTAAATCCTAATAATGCATGAAACATAACCTTGTCACTGAACAAAAGCTGATGAAATACATAGAAATTTAGTAAGAAGAGAAAAGAACAACTAGATTCAAATCTTGAATCCTGCAAACAACGGCAGCAGAGAATGCAAATAAACAAAGGTAATATAGAACATCGTTACTGTGAAAGCTTTTCCCTTTAAAGACTACTTTAGGCTTTCATACCTTAAAAATCCAACTACAGTGTCTTCAGGAATCCGCAGATGTAACTGGCAGTTGAATCGGCTAACCAACATACCACTGGAAGAAGCCTCGTAACGGATGAGTTAATGCTTTTCAAACTAATCATTCGGAATACAAAGAATTATTATGGCTGGGGAAACACTTTTCTTAGAATCAAAAAAAATTTCAGGCACATATGAAAACTGAAATCACTTTTTTGTGACTGGCTAGTTTCGACAAATGGTTTGCTGATATGCTTGTGTGTAAAAGAAAGTTATAGTGCTGAATTGTTGCTATGAAACTAAAATTAAAAAAAGAGTGCTAAAAAATAAAGATTTTAGTTTCTAATCAATTCAATTTTATTCCTTCCCCTCTCCGCATCTCTTAATTTTTTCAGTAATGTAGATAAAGGACGAAATAAAAGTACTTAAGAAATGGTGGGAGTTAGACACTAGAGAGTTTTTACTGTGATTTTCCTATAGAGAAAATTTATGGATCACAGCTTCGGTAAAGAAAGTAATACTCATCCAAAAATTCATTTACTTGGAACAAATCTGATTCTAAACTAAATTGTTTTAATTAAAATTAGACAGCGGTGAAAACTAATCTAAATATATTTCCGGGGTAAAGGAAATTTCTACTGTTGATTGTTGAGGGTAAATAGTTGCTTGATTTAGCTTATTAGTGTTGTTAGGAAGCAGGTGACAGAAATTGTTCAAGGGTTTAAAAGTTGATTTTGTAAAAATGTCTTCCATTGAAATACCTATTATATATCCACTAAAATATTTAAAAATACTTTTAAATAGTCATTTGAATATTTTATACGATTTTTGTCGATACAGCATTCTGAATCCTGCTATGTGCGTCAAACCTAGCGGCAAAGTATTGAAACACGAATTTATTTAATCTTGCTATATACTCCAGAAATATTACGTTAAGGCCCATTTTTAAATTCAATAACCAGATGTCCAGCAAATGAGACACATTAAGTCCCAGTCGTTAGATAAAGACAGAAATTAAGGATCTACGCTAAATTACCCTATAATGCATGCTTCTAGAGTTTAAAATAAATTCATAAAGAAAGCAATAGATTTAAGCCTTTAAAATTAGTGAATACAAATATTTATTTCAATAATCCCATATTTTTATCTAAATCACACAATGATACTCATACATAAACTTATGAAAAAATATCAATGAAATTTAAAGATATAACAGAATACACAAGAGTTAAAAGTCACCATAAAATAACACACACATACACACAAAAGAAAATCCCAATATATATTTGCTGAAGTACCCGCTATGAAAGTTATTTACGTTCTAAATCCTGAAAAATCCGTACTTGGAAAAGAATAAAGATTTAAATAACAACAAAGGGGAATATTAATTAAATATTTTCTAAGCGTTAATTAATTTAACATATCGGAGATTTCTGTCTAATCGAACAGCATTAGTTAACGCTTTTTGAACTCGAACTTTCTACTTCACCTCACTGGAATACACTTTAGAGAACGCAGAGAAAATTAATCAGGTATTTAAATAATACAGAAATGAAACACATCACACTGCACTTTCATCTATTATTCTCTGCTCGCTCTAGAAAGCTTACTTCATAAACACTTTTCGAGCGAAATAATAAACATTTAAGCGAAAAGTAAAGCATTCCCATTTAAAATTTAAAAAAAAAAACGAAAATAAATCAAAAGACGTTTTTAAATGTCCCATCCTAAAGATCACCGGCGCTTCACAAATTAATTGGAAACATAGTTCAATTAGAATATTAAGAGCTCAGCAAGCAAGATTCTTTCACATTTACATCCGAGGAAAGTATTAATACTTTCTCAATTAAAATCTTTTTCAAATAAAAATTCTTAGCAGATCTGATTAAGTATACAACCACTGGTCTTCTATAGTTAGGCTCAGATGAATCACTATTTAATGAAGCATTCACCACGCTAAGGAAACTGGAATTAAAAAACTGTTTTTTTTCTCCGCTTAAGGAAAAAAAAAGAAAGAGGTTAAAAAGAAGTCCCAAAAAACATTCTTTTTTTTTTAAACCGAGTCTTTGAGATCGGAAAAACATTCCACCTCACTGATCCGGTATTTTTTGACGGGAAAGGCTACTTTTTTTTTTTCAATTTCTTTTTTCTTTTCTTTTTCTTTTCTTTTCCTTTCTCTTCGGAAACACCCCTCTCGTATATTCCGAACTGTCTCCCTCCTCCAAAACAGAAGCGGGAACTGAAGAAGAAACATCTCGAAGAAAAGTTTCCCGGATTAGCTTGTTTCTTTGGCAAGCAGTTGCTGCAAACTAATATTTCTTTCCACGAGAATCGAAATTACTAAGAGAGAGGTTTTGCGCTCCACCGAGCTTGCATACTTTCCTTCATTACGCAAAGTATCCCCGGTATTTTTCATTTGAAGTCGGCAACACGCGCCTCTCCTGACCTCCCTCCCCATGCAAATTGCTGTGACGGCCTTTCCCCCTTCACGCAGCGCCGTCTCTCCAGCGATATATTAAAAAACTTCTCTCCGAGGCTGGTTTTTTGGAATAAATGCGCTTTTATTGCGGAAAAAGTCGAAGGAAAAGGGTAAAAATCCGGATTATGGATTAAGGAGGGAGTAATGTAGCGAGGGAGGAATGCTCCATTTGAGGGAACGGCGTATTGGACGGCATTCCAGTAGCAATAAGCGACGCCGAGACTCCAATTAAACGCTCATCAGCGAGCGCGCCAGAACCGGTATTTAATAAATCCGCTCCGACATCGCAAATTAGAGCAAGTATCCGATAATTAAGCGGCGCTCGGGCGTCGGTGGCAGCGCTTGATTAGTGTCCTAATCCCCGCCTGACGAGCTTTAAAGAGATGGCTGTCCAGATTACAAAATGGGCGCCTCGTTAGCAGGATTCGCTCGTCTGCATCGCCTGTTTGCCAATTTATTCGCACTGTTTCACGCTCGCTTTTGCGCCACATTGGCCGCCGTTTTGGAAAACGGATTTTCTTCGACTAATGATCTCGTTATTCAACTTTTTCTGCCTCCCCGACTCCTTCCCGGAGACGTGTTCCTTATTTTCACGCTTCTCCAGCGCGAAAATTCGCTTTCTTTTTCGCTCTTATTCCTTTTTGCGCACGAGAGGAATCACTCTTTTCATGTAAATTTCCAAGCTCCCGAATAATTACAAGATTTCTCTTTCTCCCTCATGCACGATTTAAAAGATTTTCGCTTCTAAAAGTTACGAATTCAATACCTTTCTCTAGAATATTTCAGTAATAAGGGTGACGGCAAGAGGTAGTGTAGATTTAAATCCGAGTCTAATGTAAACAAATGTATACAACTTTACAACTTGCTGCAGCGTGGCGTACTTATATCATTCCTAAACAAACAAAGACTGATATGCACTGAAAAGGAAAATAATTTAATGAAACATTCAATTTTTTTTAAAAGGACTTAAGTGTAGAATGATAAAAGCAATTTCTACCGTCGTCGCTGGAACAGAAGCAAGAAAGATAATACTGATCTTTTTTACTGCAAAGAAAATAATTGCTAAAAATCTTGTGAAAAGCTGCTTTCATGTTTCAGAATATTCTTTTCGTCTCAAGCAAAATATATCAGAAAAGTCAACATATTGAATACTGTTGACACAACTCAAGCGTTATCAGTTAAAAGCTATATATGTAGAGCAAAATGAATTGTAAATAATCCAGAGCTTTTCAGCATGTAGAGTAACGATGCTTTCTAAGTAATGGGCAGTTATGACCGCTGAACAATGGTAATACATCCCGCTTTGGTATTCGGCGAATGAATTGATTGCATAGGCATTTTCGTCTTTTTTCCTATCTCTAACGAAAATTCGACTCGCTTTGAAATCGTTGAGTTTCTTAGTCAAAAACTCATAAATGCTTTACAAAATATGAAATAGATAATAAAACAAATTCGAAATGCCAAATTTGAGCTTCCAGATGCCCATATTGGGGAGGAGACGTATGTTATTCAAAATTTGTTGGTTTTAGGTGCCGTTGTTTTATCACAATGCGAGAAACATGCTTACATTTATGCAGATTCTTCATTATTTAATTTGTTTAAATATAACGCAGGGCTCTAATTTTTGGTGGCGACAATTTGAAAAATGAAACGCGCTTGTAGTGAAACGCCACAGAATGGCAAAACGAAATTATCAGACCTTCTGGACTAATCATTTTAAAAGAGCCAGATTAAAACTTTCTGAGGTACTTTTATACAAATCATTTCAAGACAAAAACAAAGACTACATAAAAATTGTTGTCGTAGAATTTAAAAGATGTTTTTTAACAGGTTTAAATTCCTATAAGCTGTTAAGCGTGAAAAATCATAGTTTTAACATAATTTTATGCTTAAATTTTATGTTGCTTTTTTTGTTTTTAAATTATATTTCCCATTTTAGACTACTGAAAGATGAAAGAGTGTGTTTCTTCTATTCATAAATTATGTTTTATTAAGAAATAAATTTTTAATTAACAGCCTTCTTCTGTGTGGCATTACTACGTATGAGCAAATTCGTATACAATGAAATTCGGTTTTCCTATATATTAATCTACAACATCTCGTATGCTTTTGTAGTATAAAGTGTATGAAACGTCTTGCGACTTTACGTGAATTATCAATATGTACCTTAAAACCACCTTAGTACCTTAAAAACAGGAAAAGAGTGTAAAGGACATTTTTATTTAACTCAAATAAAGGTTAACAGGAGACACTAATCACGCTTGCAAAAGCCAGCATTTATGGCTTAAATCAAAATTACTGAAATTGACTAAGTGAAAGTAAGTTAGCTTAACGGCTTCTCAAGTTGGTCGTGACCTATGGTCGGCGTATCAAACCTATTGGCGAGAATAACGCAATGGGAAATGAGGAGGATAGGAAAGTAAATTAACATAAAAATAACTGGTTAAATAGACTAAACAAGACCTTAGAAACCTTTCATATTAACTCTCATGTCATACAATATATTGCGGCCGAGCATACTGCTACGGCTCTGACGCCGGCCTTGTCTGTGGTCTGACTAAAAATGCACTGAAATTTTTAAAAATATCTTGCTTGCATTGCATGACATGAATAATTTAAATTCATCATGCAACACGGAAACAGAATGGTAATATTGTTACGAAATGTTCAGCCGCGGTAAGATAGCTTCCCCACAAGGCGATTTTAAGGTTGCCATATTTGGCCCGAAATCGTCCTTTTGGTGGCATTTGGCGACAAAATTCGCGATATCCCATAGACGGATGGAGAACCTTCTAGAATGAATTCTTACCGCTTTGGCGCAGAATGTTCTCGAAGGCAGACCGAAAGCTATATAAGCCCTACTGGTACGCGGAGTAAAGTGCTCTCGCAGTCTATCCAGTTGTGATCGTCAGTCTCATGATGCAAGTTGTACAGACACAAATTTAATTCTAAACCAGGATACTTCATAACTCTGACGTAAACATCGGAACTGGCTTTCAGGAAATAGAGGTAAATAAGTAGCATGTACCAACTGCTAAAAGTACCGAGGTGAACAGTATACATGATAAGAATAAACTACAGAGTGGTGAACAAACTGTTTCAGATCTACCTGCGGATGAAAAGTCTAAAAGGACTGAATCTTCGGATCGTCATATGCAAAACAGAAATACATCTGAGAACTGCAGTGAAAGAGTATTTGACAGATCTACGAGCATATAGACCAATCTGCCGTAAGCGTCTGTACACGGTCTGCCTTGAAATTGTCGTACCAGTAGCTGAAGAGAGCTGACGAGACAGGTCTGAGGCTGTGCTCCGCCCGTTTCTTTTGGCAGTAACTGCCAAATACCGGTCCTCATTCGGCGTTGTAACTCTGGGGCGACCTGTGCTGTAACGTCTACTCACATTACCATCATCTTGGAATTGTTGCCAAAGCCTGGAGATGACACTCTGGGCAATTCCAAGTTCATCTGAAACTTCCAGTTGGGTACGCCCACATTCCAGACGGCCGATAATTCTACCACGTAAAAAATCATCCAAATGCGTCCTTTGTGTCATAACTATTCGGTTATTGCACTGAAATGCTTATAAAGCGCCTGCGAACAATTTTACTTCTTTGCCTGTATTCCTTATATATCACTCTCTTACACTCTCGTCATTGTGAAGTACTATCGGTGTCATCTGGTTACTTCCTGAAATTTGTATATGATTCTTGAAGATGTGTGTAGTGATTTTACAGGTGATATATTTATTTTAGAGTTCGATTTCCGCGTGACTCCGAATTATCCTTAATTTATGGAAATGAGTGTATAATACGACAAGTTTCAATTTCCTTAAAAGTAAATGTATTAAACTTACTAACTTAAGAAATTTAATTTTGGACAGTACATAAAATATAACATTTCCGCACCATGAGCCGCTGAGGCGTACGGGGCCCTGAGGTGTTGTGGAGCTCACAGACAACCACCGCGTGCTATAACTAAGTTATTGTGACGTCATCCCGGACTATAACAAGCGGCGTCACGTACATGTTTCTGTGAATGTTGCAAGAGATAAAAAGAGTTCCCAGTTTGCCCTATCAATTATAAATCGAAGAGATCTCGACATATGATTTTTTCCATCTCGTACTAGAGATGTGAAAATAGAGAACTGTTTTCTCTATCAATTATTATAAGGATTATTCCCAACACAAATAGTATTTCTAACTGTGCATTTGCAACTAAACAGTACCCATTTAACTAAACAATACCCATAAAGAAACATTTAAGCATTTTAATTGCATCCACGCTTACCTCAAATATGGCTATATCTGTATTATATATTACACATATTATGCCTTTTTATGTTAGCATCTAATCAAGAATACTCATATATTTGTACAAGTGATGAGGCTTTTAATATGACACTTCTTTCTTCATGTAAACCAGAATCTCCATATTTTTCTTGCATTGTTTCAAATTTTTGGATACTGAAGCATCTTTTAAAATACTCTCTTATTATTCCTAAATTTATATAAACCTTTAAAGTATCTACGTGTGTATATTCAGGGGCGGTTAAACTTCATGATGACAGGAGCCGCATAGTAGATTTCATGAAAATTCGAGAGCAGCAAATCCATATTTATGCCGGTTCAAAAATTATAAGACAGATTTTCAACAGAAAGAAACTTTTGAAGTAAATTAATGAGAATTTCGCATTTTATATGTGATTAACACGGTTACATATAAATGTAAGTAAACAAATTTTATTTATCATTCCCAGTGTTCAGAAAAGTAAGTTCCAATAAAATATAAATACAAATTTGAATTATTGCACCATGCACTCGAGCGTTCTTTTTTCAAACAGAAAAAACAAACATTTTCTTCTAATTTACTTTAACCTCCTACTTTTATCATTGTTGTTTGATTTTAATAGAAGTAAAAAAAAAATCAGAAGAATATGTATCAATCTTTAAGAATACAGTTATGCAAGGCATTTTTAAGTTGAGTGAATCATAAGCCATTATTTAAAAAAAGAGTACTTTAACTCAAAAGAAATCTTTTAGAAAGAGTAAAAGAAGCGATGTAGGTCAACGCGCATTGCACAGAAACTATTATTAGAGGGAAAAAAATATCTAAAAAAAGTCTTTTGCATAAAAATTAATAATTTTGTTTATTTCTCACAATAAACATGAGGACCAACATACTAAAAACAAATCTTTAAATAATTAAATTAATTCATTAGATGAGAAACGGATTATAAGTTACATTTGGATTTTTCTACAGGCATTCGAATCCTTAGATCTAAAAAATTATCAGAAAGGTTTCAAATTCCAAGCATCGAATTTTATAGCTTTTTTCGTCATTCGAATGTTTTGAATCCTAACCTTAGAAATAGTTAAACATTTTAACTGAAAACTTTAGAATGACTAGTTTACTGATGCCCAATGTAGACAAATTCGCTAAAAATAAAATGTGGTTGCAATGATATCTGAATCATCAGAGTCACTTCTGATGGCTCGGTGTACTATATTATTTTAATGTGGCATCCAGCAAAATCTGCCAGAATTTTTACTTAATCAATACACTGCGCATTGCGGAAAATTCTCGAAACTATCATTCGAATCATCCCGATAATTCTGGATGTAGATAACCTACTGCTAATAAATCTAGCAGTTCATGCTACGCTATATAAATGTTTAGTAGACCCCATATCCCACCGATCTATGAGTCTAAATCTTCAGCCATGTGTTATAACAGTACAAAATTATACAAAAGAAAATAATTATTATAAAGAATTTGTTTCACAAATGCAGATATAATCCGGTACTTTAATTGCCCGAATTGCTATGGACATGCACAGATATTCCATGTGGAAGCACGTTGTGACACGGCAGACGTCTACACGATAGTGTCGTTCCTGAGTTCTTGCCACATAGGTGTACGGATCCACCTTATTCAAACTATTAACTGTTGGACCCGTAAAGACTATCAATTGATTTATCGTTTTGTTTTAAATTGCTAAGGAAAATAACTCCAGCTCAGAAGAAAGAATAAAATATATTTTTTTATTTGATCTTCAGACTTACGATTACACAATCTGTGGACAGAAAATAAATCCGAAATAGAGTACAAAATGAATTTTTAAAATGGAATCTGTAAGGGTATGAATGTACTGCGATTATAGAAAATGAAAGATCAGTCATCAAACTTGAAAATTTATAGGACTAAATCCAGCAAAATTTCACATTACATTACTTGAAATTCGCAGTTATCAGGCAGTGGATCGTACTAGAATTTTCCTTAGGGCTACAGAGCTTTCGTAAAGGGCGTGTCAGATGAACATGATGGTCGAAGATTAGGAAAAAAAAAGATTTCAACATATTAAAGAAGTGTAATGCTGGTATCAGAGCTGAGGTAACCGGTGCAACGGCACTGAGTGGCAGAACTAAGAGGTGAAAAGTTTTAGAAAAACCGGGGGGGGGCAAAAAGCATAGCGCCGCCATCTCTATTCTAGTGCGATATTTTTGAAGACCTAGAAAGAAAGAATTTCGTGAAACAACGTACGAGAAAATTTCACAAATTAAAGCGATTTTACCTGCATCAGTATGCACATTTTGACAGAAGCCACCCATACGGTGTAGCGGTTAGAGGAGCCGCCTGCGATACCGAAGGGCCTGAGTTCGGATCCCGGAGAAAGCATGGATGTAAAATTATCTGTTCCTTCATAGGAGGTAGCAGTAGCCGCCTATTAGGGATCTGAACAGTAAAATGGCCACCACTTCTGGCCTTATGAGTGGCCAATGCTGAAAAACGTCAAGTGCCAGCCATTCGATAAAAAAAAAGTATTTTGACAGAAGCTTTGTGGAAGAGAGATGTTTGCATTCTGTTCATCTCTCATTGCAACTTTATTGAAATGAAGATTTGATGATGAAGTTGAAAGACTTCTATCTCGAATGACAGTAACTGACAAAACGTGAATTGAAAACTTTTACCAGAATTGGAATCGCTGTCAAAACAGTGGTCATTCCTGAGAGTCCTAAAATTTTAGCATGCTCAACAATTGTTGAAATAAATTATGATCTCTTCCTAGAATTGCTAAGGAATTATTACGGAAGGTAAAGTTTCGTGAAAAGAATGCGTTAACTGCGACATATTACTGTGAGATCTTGCGATACATATGAAGAAATTGCATAAAACTTTTTTGACTTGCTTAGGGATGCGAAATTAATTTTAAAGGACACCCGCACATGAGAAAACTGGACAAGTCTCCTAATCAAATAAGAAAGGAACAGTTTACCTCAAATTGAAGTCAGTGAATTTCCTCCTTGAAAGAGGTTTCTTCATTACCCAAGCCATTCAAAGACTGAACAGATGTAGTATTCTACAAAGAATTGCAAATTTTCTAACATATTGAATAACAAGTGTTGTGAAGCAAGGGGATCACACAGAACGAATGTAAACAGAAACTGCCTGAAATAAAATTGACCTGAGAAAAAAAAATTAGAGAAGCTCACTTTTTAAATTACTTCGTATCTGTAAATTTTGTGCTATTCCATTGACCATTATCTGCTATAAAGGTAACATAGCGGTGATAGCAATTGACAGAAAGGGAATTTTTTGCAATTTTGTTTGTTACTTTTAACAATAAGTGTACGGCGGTCAGTTTAAAATAGATTAAATTATTATATAAATAGTGTAAGAAATTAAATTAGCGATTAATAAAGAAGCCTGTCATTCCTTAAAAACTAAACTACTGTTTTCTGTAAGCAAGTCGCATTTCACAGAGCAAAAGGCAGCAAGACGCTCGCGAGCCGCAGTTAGGGTGTCGAAGAACTGCATGCGGCTTGCGAGACGCAGTTTGGTCATGCTTAATACATATTACATTCAAATGTCTTAAAATTTTGACCGTTTTAGTGCTCAGATTTGTATTTTCATATAATTTTTCCTCATAGCTGTCTTTTCCCCCAGTATGCATATTATACTTGAATGTAAATATTATGATAATTGTGACTACTTTATGATTTTCAACTTTCGTTAACAAGCACCTTTGCACTTTGAGGTCTTTTTAAGTTTCGTGACGATCTGATCAATTAATTATTTTGTAATTTTATGTATTCTATTTATCCAAATACATACAATTCATTTAAATTGATATTTTATGTGCATGCACTAACTATTGTGCATGAGAAAACAACATGAACATTTTAACCGTATGTGTTAAAATTTTTAGATTTGTAAAAATAAGTGCTATCACATGCATTTATTGTCTTAAAAAATTAGACTCATGAATGTGTAACATGAAAAACAAGTGACTACAAGTAACTCAAGTACACAGAAAATGTATAAAATCCTAGAAAGGTAAAATAGATATAATAATAATAGAAAGTGCGAATTCTAATGTTTGTTATAATGTAAATCAAACTGTTTTTAAAAGACATGTGATGTGTTAGTATATAAGGTATTTCTCCCACCTTCTTAACACGCCTTCGTGGTATAGTGGTCAGCACGCACGGCGCGCTTTCAAGAGATCTGTGGTTCGAGTCCTGGAGAGGGCATTCCTCATTTCTAATCTCCTTCTACTAAAATAATCTAATAAATCTTCAGTGGCTCCCGAACTAAAAAAAAGATGGTAGATGATGATTCTCCACCACCAGGATTTGGCGACCTCTAATCTCCAGTCGCCATTTAAAAGGGGGAGTATATAAACCATTTCTGCCGCCTTTAGCATGCATTCGTGGTGTAGTGGTTCTCCCGCCTTCTTAGGATGCTCTCGTCGCTCGGCGGGTATTCGAGAGGTCAGTGGTTCGAGCCCCGGCGAAGGCTTTGCTCATTTTCCCTCTCTACTGCTTCGAAATATACCTAATGTCTCTGCAAGTAAATACATAAATAAATATAATAGTTCTTGCATGAATCCACTTGTGTGTGCCCACGAAATACTAGCAGCCGGAAAACAGCGAGTTGATAATTTAAACTTGCAGCTACCCCTTTGCCAGGTTGGGCTGCAGCCTTTTTAGCGCTCTAGGTGATCAATAGATTTGGTACATCTTGCAAATAAAATATATTAATAATTCTAAATATAATTCTATATAAATGTTGCTCATAAAAAGGAAACTTAGCTAGTACCCACTGAAAATTAATGCCCTGAGTCCATATTACTTGGAGCCGAAAGACAAATGCAACACACATGTGCGCTGGTGTTTTTATGAAAAGACTTACTGTAGGCTGCCATAAAAAAGTGTGCATAGGTTAATTCTAACTATATGTACTGAAATTTGGTTTAGAGGAATGCTATATGAGTGAAAAGTTTGATTCATGTATCGAATTATCTTTATTCATCCATTTAAGGGTATGAAAATTTTAACAGAGGTCTTATATTTTAACCTATAAAAACAAAATATCTGTTCTAATTATATACTTTACTTTTTACGAAAACAGAAAATTCAAATAAACTATGCATAAATAAGAAAATATTTTAAAATAAAAAAAATCGCAAAATATCACAGATAATGACTCCTGTTGGAAATTAGTCAGGACTTCTTTAAATTCCAGCTCAGTTGGTTCAAAAAGCACATAATTCAGTGCAAAATTCCTGTATAAAATTGGATAATTCCTCCACATAGCGAAAGGTATTTGTAAACTGAGTGCTGCCTATTGAGGACCAAACAGAAGTCATTTTTTTAATATTTTAAAATGCACATTATTTTAACATCCTTACTATTGTCATTTAATTCTTGCAGATTTTTAGGGTGGGGAAGGGATTTTTTTAAAGTGTATAATTTATCAAGAAATATCTCGACATGATTCACTTCATGAATGTTTTTTATCAAATCTTTTAGTGCTAATTCTAAACAATGAGCTATGGAATTCAGGTTATACTATTAGGAAATTTTTGTAGCAGTTTGACCGCAACTGCTGATTTTTTTCCTCTTAACATTATATTAGCCACATCAGAATAAAATGCAATCACATAATTTTTCAAGTGGTTTACAGAAAATCCATATGAAGTTAAAGCATTAAATATACACTCATATGTACATTCAGTAATAATATTTTCTAGTTCTAAATAAAAATAACAAAAGGCTTACGTGAATACCCTACAGCTTATTACTATATTCATCCATCAATAACGCATGTCTGCACATATGTTGTAAATGTTAAAATCTGAATCATGAAATAACAAAATTAAGTAAGACTACATCTTCATATTGAATTATCATTGCCGTACATGCAGCCTGGTTCGTTTAAAAAAACTGTTTAGTATACGCAGATGCCTGTTTTACTGTAATGTACTCGACAGAGACATGCTTATAAAGCAAATTAAGAAATCATTAAACTATGATGCATGCTAGTGTGTTAAAGACACCGTACAGGTAAGAAAGCTTGCATTAAATGTAGCAAGTAATTTACACTCAAAAATCCCTTAGAATTATACAACACTAATGATAAATCAGATTAATATGTTATATGTGATAAATCATTTGCACGAAGGTGTGATTCAAATAACCATGTTGACAAATACTAGTGGCAAGCTACATAAGTGTGGTGTTTGTAAATTATTTATACACACAAAGTACATTAGAAAGGCATATGCCTATCCGTAAAAGGAAGAAATCACATGAATGGGTTATTTCTAACTAGTTGTTAAGAGGGAGTTAAACACACTTTTATCCATATTGAAGAGAAATCGGTAATGACGTAGTATAAAATTTACCGCTTTTAGTTAGTTACTTATTTCTCAGATGTTGTCACTAAAGTGTTGCTTTTAAATCAGAACGTTTAATAAAATAGTGGCAAAAGAAATTATTAGAGTAACAACCAATTTTAGTCCCAGCATCTTTAAAAGAATAATCGAGCAAAAGCAGTAGATCACATTGTAAGGTATATTTTAATTTTATGACAGTTATTTTAATTTCTATGTAATTTCCTATCGGTTCTTGTTTCCACTTACAACTCCCAACCAGAATGAGTTTTTAGAATCCCCTTGAATGCAAATAAGTTAGAAGCAGTACTTAAAGAAGGTTCAACTTACTTCATGAGAGAGAGTTAGGAATCCTGAGTTGCGCGTGTTTGCCTTCGGGCTAAATCTCTCTTGAAGCTGTTACTCTCGGCCATATAATGTACTTTTGATATTCGCCTGCTAGTTTAAATTAAGGGCCAATTACGTTAGATACTTGTATTAGCTTCGGCTAAGTCTCTTAGTTAGTTCTAGTTAAGCTCTTATTTCTTATTTTGAGTTAAGCCTAAGTGGAGGCTTTGTTGTAAGCCCGAGAAAGGGGCCAACTGTTCATCTTATTTTGAGTGAAATAAAGGGTAGTTAACCCTTCTTGAGTCTATGTCTTGAGTTATTTGAAGTCAGCAATAAGTCGCTCAACAGTTCACGAGGTTCCTCGACATTTACTTCAGCCAAAAAGAGGGAGGAACCCTATAATCATTACTGAAAAATCATTAGTATTTACTAAGCATAGCAGCTCATTTAAACTTAAATGTCACGTACTTATTTACTCTCATGATAAATCACATGAATATATTATATGTAACTCACAATTTTCATGTAAAGGTGAATGCACATGTATTCACACACACTGGTGAGAAACCACATGATTGTGTTATATGTAGCAAGCCACTTGCATGCGCAGATATATTAAAGAGACATTATGATTATCCATATTAAAGAGGAACCTCATGAAGGCGATATCAGTAGCATGTTGTTCACATTTTAAAGTCAGTTAAACAAACACCAACTTAACTGACTACACTGACAACAAACCATGTGATTGTATTACATGTCATATGTCTTTGTTTCAGAAAAGCTGTTTATTGAAATATGTGCTCATCCAGTTTGGTGAGAAACAAGACAAATGTAACAAATCATTTCCATTGAGATAGTATTTAAAGAGACATAAACTTGTTCAGATGTATTGTCTTCAAAAAATTAGACCTATGAATGTGTTACGTGTAAAGCAAAAAATTAAAGTTATGTAAGCTTGAAAATTGAAATGCAAAGATGATTCTGTCTCATGTCTTAGCATCATGGTGGTCATGATAAGCCAGATCGGTCATTATGACTCTATCTCCTATATGCTTAATATTACATTTCTTTCTACTTGACACTAACTTTTGCTGGTATTTGAAAGTATTTGAATAGTAATTTTCTACTTTTCTCTGCGAACATTTTATCATCACTTTTAGAAAATATATAGCATGGAGATCAGGCAAAATAATAACAAATGGGTGAAGAACAAATTACAAGTTCCAATAAATTTCGAACAGCAGTAAAAGGAAGCGAGAAGAACACAAGAGAGATGGTTGCTACCTCCAAACAATTTCGCTTGTGGAATTACCAGCTTTGTACTGTTATCACCACTTTGGCAATATTTACATTTACCATGTTCTTTGTAGTAGTGCTTCCAGTTTCTGTTCTAATGATATGTTTTACATTTTACAGAGCAGAAAAATACAAATAATTGTGCATAAACAAAACATTTTTAAATTTAAAAAAAATCACAGAATATCAGAGATAATTCCTGCAGGAAATTAGTCATGAACGTGAGCTCTTTTAAAAATTCCATACAAAATATATAAATTTTTGCATTTTCTGATAAAATTTCTTCTTTCCTTTAAACTGCATCTTTTTATTATCATTTAAGATCATAATACTGATGTACCATTAAGATAGCCAAACAAATGTTTTTTCACTAACGACTTGACAACTTCCCCGAGGAGTGTGAATAATGACAAAATATCTGATAATGAAAGTCTAAATTTCTATATCATCTCTTTCGACTTTTGCAGCAAGTTACTGCTTTAGAACTAACTGCTAAGAAGAACTATTGCTTTTTTGAAAACCTTTCTGTATTTCATCCTATATAACAGGATGTTATTATACATTTGCTACATTTAAAATATGATGTTTTAAACTTACATCTCACATATTCAGAGTCAAAACTTTTTATTTCCCAAGTTTACATCAGATCAGTGAAATTCCCATTCAAAAGCAGCCGTTAAGCTTACATTAATGAAACCATCAGATTGATATGTGTTTCTCAGGCTCAGAATTTTCTAATGCAAATGAGTCTTTTTAAATAATTTTAGGGTAAGTTAAGCACTACCATTAGATGAATGTTAAAAAAGAAATTATCGTAATGGATTATACGGATAATTTTCTGGTTGTATGAAAATTCTATCGAATATTTAAACTTTTTGCAGTTATAAAGCATTTCTCCCGCCTTCTTCGCATGCCTTCGTGGTGTAGTGGTCAGCACGCTCGACGCGTAACCGAGAGGTCCGTGGTTCGATTCCCGGGGAAGGCATTGCTCATTTTTCACTTCTGCAGCATCGACATAGTCTAATACCTCTACAACTGGCGCCCGAACTAAAAAGGTAGTGGATGATGATTCTCTACCACCGGGAATTGGCGATTGGGTCCCCAAAATCCCCAGTCGCCCTTTAAAAGGAGTAGTATATAAGGTATTTCTCCCGCCCAATCTATTTCCATGTGCCTACGGAATTTACCTATCTGCCATTGAACCCGCATAAAGGTGACATATTAGACATTTTTCTTGCCACCATCTCAATTTCGTTTAATATTGAAGTTCATCAGGAGCTCGATTCTGACCACTGCCCGGTCATCGCTTCATTAGGCACAAACAAAATAATGACAGAGATTTTATAA
>KK114347.1:4703-19353 GCA_000611955.2 Stegodyphus mimosarum | reverse complement strand
TTATTTTCAAATTAATTAGTTTAGCGTTCAGCGCTGAACTGATTCAGATAATCTACTCCTTCTTAACCAGCAGAACTTTCTATGTGCAAATTGGTGATGACCGATCTAATAGTAAACAGATTAATGCCGGCGTCCCCCAGGGGTCTATCCTTGGCCCGGTACTTTATCTTTTTTTTGTGGCAGATATACCCGCAGAACATCAAGACCCAAACTTCTTTATGGGTTGTTATGCTGATGACACAGCATATGCTGTCAAATCTGCATCGCCAAATTTCGCAATATCTAAACTTCAGAAATTCATGCCTAAGCTTGAACTTTGGTGCGCACAATGGCGTATAAAAATCAATGCGGACAAATCAAAACTGATGATCTTCAAAAAGAAGAAAAAGAACACTCCAATCAGAGAAAAACTAAAACTATTCGGGACTGAGGTTCCGCTAGTGAAAAGTGCCACTTATTTAGGACTTAAATATAATTCAAATTTTCAATGGAGCGACCATATTAACCACATCAGAGGCAGAACAATAGGAATCATCCAAAATCTCACTCCTCTTTTATCATCTTCTTCTATGCTGGATTTGAAACGTAAGAAGCACGTCTATGTCTCTATTATCAGACCCATCTTCACCTATGCGTCACCCGCCTGGGCTTCAGCCCATCGCAAGGATATTAAGAAGCTACAGATAGTACAAAATAAATTACTGCGTATGATTACTAATGCCCACTTCTATGTATCAAATCATATGTTGCACACGGATCTGAAGATCGACACAGTTGAAAGTCACCTGCATAAAATCAACAAAAACTTTTATGAGAAAGCACAGGACTGTAGCCATATGTCAGATTTAAATGTTTTTAATTACATGGTACTGGA
This sequence comes from Stegodyphus mimosarum, assembly GCA_000611955.2. Taxonomy (NCBI): domain Eukaryota; kingdom Metazoa; phylum Arthropoda; class Arachnida; order Araneae; family Eresidae; genus Stegodyphus; species Stegodyphus mimosarum. The sequence goes on along the minus strand of KK114347.1, from coordinate 18,479 downwards.
AGAGGACTCACTGATTAGACCATATGCGGCCCACCTCACTAGGGACTTAAACTTCCCAACCTAACTGTCTTATTTACACAGATTACTAGTGTTTTTCGTTATTTTCTCACATTAATGTTTGTTTACGTCTTTTACCCCTTTACGTTAGATTGTACTTTCTACCTACATTAATTCGATACCTTTATCCCCTACAGCTTATGATTTTCCTGTCTCACACTGACCCTTGTTGTCACTGTTTTTCAGCTTGTATATACTCGTTATTCGTCATACAGCTATCCTCACGACTCCTGTGTCTTGCGCTTCTTGCTCATCTGCTTGTTTGCCTCTCTGGTTTTGTGCGTCCTGGTCGCCCCCTGTTTTTCACCGAAGACCTTTCATTACCTGTCGCAGTTACAAAGTCGTGTGCCCTCTGGGCTTTATTTTTCCTGAGCCGGACAGATCGCGCTTCGCGCGATATTTCGGCAATACTTGCACGGAACGGAACGGAATCGTGGTGTAGTGGTCAGCGCGCTCGACGCGTAACCGGGAGGTCCGTGGTTCGATTCCCGGCGAAGACATTACTCATTTTTCATGTCTCCTGCTTCGAAATAGCCGAATGTCTCTACCCAGTATAAAGTATTGGACATGGTTAGGTAATAATTCATGATGCAATGTACATAATTTCGTTATGTAATTTGAATTCCAATAAACTGCATATGTTTATGTATAAGGCACATCCAAGTAAAAGTGAGTATTCAGATAAGTGCTCATTATTCTTGTCAGTTGTGTTACTGTTAATTAGATTATATTCATTTACCCAGGCCAGCGGTGAGAAAACTTCGTTGGGAGTGGGCCAAAAAAAATATCGTGCCAATATTATTTATTCTAAAACTTTAAAAAGGGTATACAAATACTAATGCGATGAATGAAACTGCAACTGCATTTAAAAAATGTTGCTTAAATTCAGGTTCGATCTGCGAAGTGCTAATTCTGAGAAGTGACGCTAAATGCTCATCTGGTTAATCTAATACCTTGGTTCCCAAAGTGGTCCAAGTAGAACCCCAGGGGTCCACGGGAGACTCGACGGGGGTCTACGTTGGCGTGACAAAAAAATGGGGGTTCACATTTCGTAAGCGGGGTGTCCACGAAAATTTATTTGCTTTCGATAGTGAAGAACTAAAATGTTGGCCTTACTTCACCTATCAATGTAGGCAGATAATATTTTAAGAAGCTCAGTAACTGTTACTTGTAAAAAACTTGCATATTCCATATTCAGTACAACGTGTCGAGACTTGTAAAACGCAGCCGTCCGCAAGGTTTGTTCAGACGTGCAAAGGCACGAAATACGACTTGTGGTGTGTGCTTGCAATCTTGTATGAACTTGTTTGATTCTTCACCAATATAAATACGAATGCCAAAGATAAACATTACTCATTTGTTTCCAGAATTTCGAAAAGAAAAGTAAAGTGAATCGATGTTAGTGTACCTCAGTATCGAAAAAAGTAGGTATTTACCTGCCTATTTGTTATACATGCTTTTATTTTATGTTGTAATAAGTATATTACTTCCATAACAAAGGAAAAAAGGAGCAGATTGAATATCACAGAAGGGGGAGATTTGTGGTTATTCCTAACAAAACTGAAGCCAAATATTGATCATTTTCTGTCAATCCATCAAGTATATCCCTCCCATTAAAATTATGAATATTTTGTGACTGCCATAGTAGAAGTTACGTTACGTTATTAATGTTTAATTTTAATTATATTGCGACTGTTATCATGTTACAATATAATATGATAACAATAATAATTAATAGTGTAGTAATTACATATTTGAATAAATACAATACAAAAAAATGTGCTATTTTTCTTTTTATTTTTACCACTCCGAATGGGGAGTTTTCTAAATGAAATAAGTGAGAATTGTTTGGTTCCTTAAGCTGTGAGTAGATGTCAAAAAAGTAAAATTTAATGGAATCGATGTGTGCATGGACAAAGTCTAGGGAGTGCGCAATGCTAAGTTTGCACAATTCTCATTTTTTTTTTTTTTTTTTTTTTCGAAAACTATTAATTCGTGGTTGGAACTCAGCCACAACGCAAATTTCCATAGTTAGATATAATCTTCACATTTTTTGTCGAGTTTTGGGAATATGGTAGAAATGTAGCTGCAGGGAATCAACCGGAACCAGATAAATTTGGAAAGTGGTCTATGAGAAAAAGAAAGTCTGCTAACTTCTGATCTAATAGAATTCTTCCGAAGATTCACGATAGAAAACACTTTTCACTTATATAAGATGAAGCAAACATGGCACTAATTTTCTTGGCGTTAGATGTTAAATTTGGAAAACTTGCTTTCGATAGCGATTTATAAAAACTCTAATTTTGGAATATTATGAAAAAAACTGCTGGAGATTATTGTTAGATTGTAACTCAATCAATTTAAGCTCCAAATCTGGCCTCGCTGCTTCACAATTTACGTTAAAAAGAATGGTGAAAATATCCGATTCTATTCGAATGGCACTCAAATTTCAAAATCCCCATTCAAACTCAAAATGCAGTTTTCTTAGGCCATCTTCAGATAACCTAAGCTTGTCCTTATTTACTAGTAATAACTTGTAGATACTGATAATACGTCATTGTTAGCTGGGTGCCCAGCAAACGGAACAGATTTTAATTTAAAGTCTTTGAGATTTTTTCCTTGCATTTTAATGTGCGGCACCCCAGATTCGGCGCGTGGGCGGTACCATCCCTGACCTAAACAATATTTTTTAAAAGTATCCCCATTTAATTCACACTTAGAAAATGAAAACGGTATTCATTAAATAATTTTAAAAGTAAGGCAAAAGAATCTGTTTCTTTTCCCAAAATTCAGGAGTGCTGCATAAATATGAAGATAAATTTTCAGTTATTCAAAACTCTGTATTGAATTACATAATTCTACAGAAGATTTTCCTTTCGAAAATCAACGAAAACTAAGCGAAACAATGCAGCTTTTAAGATGCTAATTTAAAATTTAGATTTGACTTACATGTAAAAATACTTATTTCAGTATTTCAGTTATATTAATGAAGCAAATTTAAAAATAAGCAAGTATTTGTACTACAGTTCTAATTTACGTGAAAAAAGGGCAGTACCCAATGATGCACTGCCAATAATACCACTCATTTTGCCTTTTTAAGAGAAATGCTAAAAGTTATTTTAGATTTTCTGGAAAGATGACATTTTTAGAACAAATCACAGAAACGTAGATGAACAGCTAGTTGTCTATTATCCATACATCTTAACATAAATAATATTTTAAAACTTAGTATGCACTCGTAAATGTATCTTTATGTATTCTATTCTGTTACTTTGGAAATCCAACTCAAAGTTCCAGTTTAGTTATATTTCTTCGAGTAATACCTATTCTCAAACTTCCACTCAAATTATTTCCATTTGATTTGAAACAATTATTCACGTAATGTTTCATCCATTCAAATTTACTGCCTCGGATCCTAAAAACTCAGATAATTCTTCGTGAAGAATGACTCTCGAGTTTCGTCTGGCCATGTGGTCACTTTTTTCGTTACAGGATAATTGAATTCAATCTTATTTTTATGGGAAAGTATTTTCATGGCTTTTAATAAATCTGGTATCATGTCATAACATCCTGCAGGAAATCTTCGAACTTCCAGTTTTCCATCACCCAAATCAAATCCAAATAAACTGTTATCTTTTTGAACGGTATACCACATAGGAAGATAAATAAAATCCACAAGAAATAATTCCCATTGACTGTTTAAATTAATTGGAGTAAGAAGCTGAGTGTTAAATTGCGAGATTTTGTTGTTTGGAAAAAAGTGTATAGAGCTGTCATTAATCAGTGTGACAAAGAAAGACATTTTCCCCTTAAAATTACAGGTGTTTGTAGTTATGCAAATTGTATTTCTGTCGTTGAGCTGATGACCGGCGCAAACGCAGATTTGTTAGGATTTTTAAGCGTGCGTTTGGAGCTTCAGGGTTGCTGGGAGTTACTGGAGTTCCAACGACGCAGATGTTCTTTTGAGATGCACCTTTAAAGAAAAAGGATTGCCGTATTCTTGAGTCGCCATTCCTCAGCCAACGTAAGATTTGAAAAGCCAATAAAGAGATTCTGTCAAATTTAGGAATATGAAGTTTCTTGAGTTCTGCTGAAGGTAATCGCAAGTCAACCTACGGTCCACTCTCCATTAACGACGGATCACACCACAGGTACGCATAAATTACGGGCACTTTATATCATTAGGTGAGCTAACATCTTCCACCCAAGCAGTAAAGCGTTCAGGGTACCCAGGGCCGGATTTCCCTATAGGCTAACTAGGCTTCAGCCTAGGGCCTCAAGATCAAGAGGGGCCTGCGTTCAAATTGTTAGCAAAATTAAAATTACACTAATCTAAAAACAGTGAACACTAAAACACTGAACCAAAAATAAGGAGAAATTCTACGTATATAACTAATAAACAAACATAAAAATGTATTGGTTAAGATCAACGCATTCGGCTCATTGGGTCTGTTCGTTTGTATGTACTAGATTGCACTAAAGTATAGTTCATATGTTCACCTGATTGCTATGGCAAATATTGACGTGTCTTATTCTACTAAGCCCTGGTTTGTTCTTGCATTAATAAAGTGCAGACTGGTCTAGATTGGAACAGACAAACGAACAGACCTATTGATATCCCGATGTTCGGTTATATTCGTATTACTTCGATAGTATGATACACGAGTTAGTGTTATAAGAAAAGATTCTTATTTTAGGATTGCCTGCACAATTACTTGATTCTTGCCTTTTGAGTGCAGTAGGTTCAACAGTTCAGTAAAGTGTTTATAGACTATTGAAAACGTTTTTTGTGACAATATCTTCATTTCGTAGAATTCTAGATAAGTTCTTAAAATATGTTTTAATTTGTATATTTTAAAATGTATATTACGTGCTCTATTTTATGTTTTCATAATATATATATATATATATATATAATTCCTTACTCATAATTGCTATTTTTTCAATGAGACAAAATAACAGCTCCATACAATCTTGATTGAAAAATGATAATTTAATTTCATTAATTAAATTATAATTAATTAAAGATATTTTAGAAATATTTTTAAAATTGATCAGTGTTTGAAATTCAGAAATTATTAAATTAACATTTATTATTTTATAAACAATGACTATTATAAGAGACGCGCTATTCACGGAAATGAGTTTCTATTTTAATTCAATTTATTATTCGAAAATGACTTGCTTATCGAAAAAATTTCGATCAACGAAAGAAAACTTACCACAGTTCAAAGACGTAAAATGTTATTTTTTGTATTAATAATAAATAGTTAATAAATCAAATATTATGTCCAAATTCTAATCTAATAATGAGATTAGATTCTAATCTAAGATTTGAAATCTAAGATTTGAAATTTTTTATCTTAGATTAGAATCTAAGATTTGAAAGTGGCGCTTGCAAACGCAGGTAAAAGAAGCTACAAGAGTATGAGGCAAAGAAGCTAACACCGATTATTGCTTACATGCATGTGCCAACTAGTGCTATTCAATTGGAATCAATGCAGCACGTTGTATGTGAGGATACGGCCGTTGCACCAACTCCAACTGAAAATGAGGAACTAATTCAAGAGCAACTTACTGAACACGTATATACAAACGAGCCACAAGAAAATAATACGAATATTCAGAATTTTTTTTCAGACACCTAATGAGAAACACCATGTTCAAGACGTTGCAAATTTAAATAGTGATGTCAAATATATGTCTACTGTAACAGATGTTGGCTTGTGGACAGATTTATCGCAAAATGAGAGAAGGACCCTTCTCAAGTTCAGTATCACTGTGGACTATTTTTAAATTCTAAGCGAGAATATAAGAATCAGTGCAGATTTTGTACAAAAGCAATTTTTTATTCAACAAAAGCCAATAGAGAAAACTATACCCTAGAATGGCATATGTACTCTCCCTCAAAAGGCTGCGTTTTTTGCTTTGTTTGTAAACTCTTTCCAAATATTCCATCTTCTGCAACAGCATTAACTTCTGAAGGGTTTAATGACTGGAAAAACCCTGCTATCATTCAAAGTCATTAAAATCTGGAAAATCATAGGAATGCTATGTTAGCGTACTTAACAAGAGCAAAAGGGAAAACTAGAGAAGCTCGAAGCTAGAGGAAGAAATAAGAAAAGAGCATCCATACTGGCGTTATGTTATAGAAAGAGTTTTCGCTGTAATTTGCCCTCTTGCAGAGCGAGGCTTACCATTTAGAGGAGACAATGAAATGTTTGGAACTCCAAATAACGGCAATTACTTTGGTCTTCTAGAACTAGTCGCAAAATTCGATCCATTTTTAAGAGAGCATATCGATCGATATGGAAATACTAGCTCAGGAAAACCTTCATATCTAACTAAAACTATATGTGAAGGAATTATTCAACTTATGGCAAATAAAGTGAAAGACACAATTGTAGCGGAATGGGCAAAAGGCGGGATTTTTTAGCTTTTCGGTAGATTCCACTCCTGACATATCTCATACTGATCAGTTGACCTTAATTATTAGACATGTCACCTGAAGACGGTTTGCCAACTGAGAGATTTTTCCTTGAGCTAAAAGATCACTCAGGTGAAAGCATAGCTGATTTAGTATTTAACTACACTGGTGTGCAAAAATTAAGGACGAAGTCGAAAAATTAGCATATCAGCTGAACGAAGAGGCAGAGCGGACAGAAAGACCAATCAGGAGATTAAGTAAGGTGATGTACGGTAGCACATGCGCAGATATACAGGTAGACGTAATGGGGGAGTGTCTGAGTAGTATAAAGCATGTTGTCGGTGTAAGATCAGTATTTCTGGCAAAGAGATTGCACGCCGTATAGCAGTTAAAATCACACCGAGTTGCTGCCTCAGCGAGAAATGGCGAATAATCAATCTGTTAGACGACATCTGGATGCTTTTACCCGAGGTCGAATCATTGGGAAGTTGGAGGAAGGCCGCAGTGTGACAAGTGTGGCTGCAGAGTTCGGAATTGCTCACAGCATCGTTTCACGACTTTGGAGACAATTTCAAACTACAGGAACAGCTATCCGGGGGTTTAGTAGTGGTCGTCCACGAGGAACCACACCCGCAGATGACCGGTATATTGCCTTACAGGCCAGAAGAAACAGGCGGCAGACAGCGGGAGAAATCGCTAGACACACGACACAGGCGACTGGACGACCGATATCGCGTTTTACCGTGGCCAGAAGACTGCACGGTGGTGGTCTGTTTGCACGACGCCCTGTACGGTGTGTACCTCTAACGCCTGCCCATCGGAGAAGGCGTTCTCTGTGGTGCCGGGAACACCGGAATTGGAGAGACAATGAATGGGGACGAGTACTCTTTACAGATGAGAGCAGATTTAGTCTGAGTTGCGATTCTAGACACATACACATCTGGACAGAGCGGGGAACACGCAATAACCCCTTCAACATCATCAAAAGGGACTGTTTTGGAGGTCGCGGAGTTCTCGTTCGAGCAGACATAATGCTTGGTAGCCGGACCGACCTTCATATCTCCCAAGGAGGTTCGTCACCTGGGACTGCTATTGTAACGAGGTTCTTCTTCCTTACATGCGTCTTTTCACAAGGGCTATGGGTCCTCAGTTCCTCTTCATGGACGACAACGCTCCACCTCATCGCACAGTTACTGTCGAAGAGCTGTTGGAGAGTGAAGATATTGAACACATGGATTGGTCGGCAAGGTCTCTGGATCTAAATCCCGTCAAGCATGTACGGAACTTACTAGGGAGACCCGTGGCAGCACGTAACTTATCGCCAGTAACGATTCCGAAACTGCGATTGGTGCTACAAGAGGAACGAGCAGCAGTGTCTCAACAGCTCATTAACAACCACATATCCAGCATGCACAAATGATGTGAAACCTGCCTAGCAGTCAGGGAAGATCATATCCCCTATTAAAGACCGGATGTTTCTTGCTGGACACCCATCACAGGGATGTTTCGGCCTTCAGTCGCATTGCGCTCCATGCTACTTTTTCAATAAAGCTTCTTTTTATCCCTCTGATTTCTCTTTTAGTAAGTGTTGCTTACATTACTCATGTCCTTACGAATTGGGGATCTTACGGTATTAAATGTGTTGATTTGGAAAGCTTTTGTACAAAGTTATATTGAAAAAACCGTCTCGTCCTTAATTTTTGCACACCAGTGTATATCACTACTGAACTTTAAATTGATTTCAGAAAATGCCGAGGACAGTCTTATGATAATGTAGCCAATATGGCTGGTATATACAATGGTATGCAGCAAAGTATTATCGAAAAAAACAAGTTTGCAAGATTTGTTCGCTCTTAAAATTTATTAGGTCGTTTAGTTGTTGATTTTTGCCTTGATGCTGTTAATTTTTTTGATGTTGTGAACGAAGTTTATGCCTTTTTTCCGTCTTCCACAAAAAGATGGGCAATTCTGAAATCACATTTGAAACCTCATTCTAAAGTGCCTAAATATTTATCAGACACTAGGTGAGAAGCATATGCAAAAGCTACAGAAGCTATTTTAGGAAATTACAGTGATATCACCAATGCACTCAATTAGTTACATTCGGATAATAATACAAAGCGCGATACTAGATTGAGGGCCAACAACCTTTTAGAGAAGATGGAAGAATTTGAATTCGTGTTTATGCTCCCTTTCTGGAATCGGATACTGAGACATTTTTCAAAGGTAAATAAAATTCTTCAAAGACCTAACATTTTACTTAGTAGTTGTGCAGATTTGTGCAAGTCACTTTTGGATATTTTACGTGGAATTAGGGAAGATTTTGATGCACTTGAGCAACAAGCAAAAAACACGTTGCCAAATACTGAATGTAGAACTGCCAGAAGGATAATAAGAAGTAAAAGGCAAGGGAATTGCGAAAATTCATTTGACCTTGATGCCTTAGGTGAACTCTCTTCTAGAGATAAATTTAGGATTAAATCATTTATTCCTATATTAGATGCACTAGAATCAAATTTAGGAAGAAAAGCTTCTGTTTATGATGATGTAGTGAAAATATTTTTCTTTCTTGCCGATCTTGTATTATCAAGGGTAGAACTTCAAAGAGGTCTTGAGCTGCTAATGCAAGAATACCCAGAAGATGTCAACCAAAATCTTACTGAAGAACTATTTCATTTCGACATATATGTGAGAGAAACGCATAAGCCTTCAAAAAATTCCACATTGTCTCATACAAACTTGTATCAAACAATATTCAAAGAAAATATTCAAGTGGCCTTTCCGAACGTGGAATCAATCTTACGGCTGTTTCCCAGTTTAATAGTCACTAATTGTACTGGAGAAAGGTCATTTTCAAGACTTAAAAATATCAAAAATCAATTAAGAAGCACAGTGACCCACACGAGGTCGTCTTCATTGAGTATTTTGTACATCGAAAATGAGACCTTCAAAAAAAAATAGATTTTGATGAGCATATAGAAGAATTCTGTGTGGAAAAAGTTTAGAAAGAAATTCTTCTAATCTACTATTTCGTTTTAAACGTATACTTGGATTGAATCAGTGCTTAAATAAAATAACTATTAACATAAAATTTAATATGATATGCAATTTGATATTTTCTTTTTTGTGATCTGGATTTTGTTTGAATAAAGTTCCATTTTTGGTTTAGTATAAGACTTAAAATTTATAATAATTCATACTTAAACTTTAAATGCGAATTATTATGAAATAAATTTATCTGAATTGAATTTGGTTTAATCTTCAATATACCTGAATATATTTAATTTGATAGAAAATATGATAATTTTTATTGCGTATTTTATTTTCGTAGTAAAAGATTTTCATTATTTGAATTTTGTTTCTTTGTAAATGTTGTGTGTTATGTTTGATTAGTTATTGTTAGAAATACTATATATGGTGCTGAGAATAAATATCCAAATAAGTGCTCTCGACTTTTTTTTATTTATTATCCGTGCCATATTTTTTATAAAAGTTAGTACCAATCACAAAATGTTTCATTTAACATATTGATATATATCACAGTAATGATGTATTTTATTATCTCTCATATAGTTTACTAACTTAAACCTGGGAGGTAAAAGGGCCTCATAAGTCGAATAGCCTAGGGCCTCTTTTCCTCTAAACCCGGCCCTGGGGGTACCCTTGAAATTTCACAAAATGTTACATTTTCCCGCGATTGCACTCAGACTGAAATTACTCGTTTAAGCGTCCTACGATGATTCTGTTCCTGGAACATTTGTGCCTTAAAGGCACTGCTGAAACCAATTAGGGGATAATGTGAGTTCGGTATGAAATAACCATATTAGCAGACAATTTTAACAAAAAATGAAATAGAAGAGGTTGAAAAAGAAAATTATAACGTTGGCAATGTTGAGAATATTCAACTTTGTCTGCGACGTCGAGAATTACGCGTTTTAGATAAGGAGTGAAAAGCAACCTGAAGCATTCCTTCTCTAAACGGACGTTAAAAAAAAAAAACAATTGAGAAGAGTTGAATATTTTGTTACAGTGAATGCGATGTATCAGTTAGATGTTTAAGCTGAATCTGTAGCTTGAAGGGCTATAGGTCGTTTAGAGATGGGTCAAATACACTCACTTCCAAAAGTTAAGCACGGAGACGAAAATGCTAATTTCCGGATGCTAATAAAAATTGAAGAGGATGCAATTCGCTGCAGAGGTAGATGGAAGTATGCAAATATATTAGGTAACAGCCAATCGCGCTTTCATGTCAAGAAATATGCAAAAAAAGCAGTCTTATAAGAAGCCAGATTTATGAAGGGTTACAGAAGTTGATTGTAAGTGCTGATAGGTGTTTAAAACCTTCGTACACTTTGTTTTCAAGACATACGTGTTTCTATGACTTCCAGAAGACGAATGGGAGTTTCTGAGCGCTGGCGTGCTGTGAGGCGCATTGAAGCAGGACAGTCGATCACAGATGTTGCTCTTTTCTTCGGCGTTCATCATTCTGTAATTTCACGTTTATGCAAACAATTCCAAACCACACAGACAGTTGTCCGAAGGCCCGTAGCCGGTCGCCCAGGGGTTACAACATCCGCGGAAGATCGATATATTGCTATTGTAGCTAAGCGGAATCGCAGAGCGACCTCCACACCTGTGAAATCTATGGTTACAGCGTCTATTGGTAAGGCGATATCTGCAGCTACTGTAGGCCGAAGATTACATATGAGTGGACTGTACGCCCGGGTACCTCGAGTTTGTGTTCCTCTATCAGTCCAATCAAGAGGGGCACGATTACAGTGGTGCCGGGAACATGTCAATTGGAATGTGTCTGACTGGGCAATGTCATGTTTACTGATGAGTCAAGATTTACTCTGGAGCCAGATGAGAAACGTATAATGATATGGCGTGAACAAAGAACACGCAATCAGTCCCAAAACATCACCCAACATCACGCATTCCGATGCGGAAGCATTATGGTGTGGGCAGGGATTTCATTAGGATACCGCACCGACCTGCACATCTTTAAACGGGGTTCTTTGACTGCTGTTCGGTATCGAGATGAAGTCCTAGAACCCGTTGTGAGATTGTACGCTGCAGCAGTTGGCCCTACTTTTGTTTTACTTGACGATAACGCACGTCCTCATAGAGCTGACATCGTCGATGACTACCCGGAGAGTGAACCAGCATATTCGCTCGACCTTAATTCCATTGAAAATCTTTGGAATGTTCTTGGCCGTGCTGTTATCTTCACGTTTAGCACCTCCAGCCACTCTTATTGAGCTGGAAACTGCTCTACAAGAAGAATGGCGATTGCTTAATTCTGCGGTGGTTGACCACCTAGTTGAAAGCATGGTCACAAGGTGTAAACTTTGTATACAGATGAAGTGGGGATCACATACCCTATTAATGTGCTTTTTTTCATTTTATACTGTTCATTTTCACTTTATACATAATTCTGTTTAAGTCTCCAGTATGTCATTATCTGATAACTTACAAAAATTTAATATCATTTTCATTTCTGTATATAATTATTGATTTTGTTTTATGCATAAATATATATGCTACTTTCCTCCCAAATTTTGTGTCAATCAAAGCAGTATTTGTTGATTTTTTTGCATTTTACATCTTCGTGCTTAACTTTTGGAAGTGAGTGGGGAATCCGTTGTAGCGGAAGCGTTAGGAGTAGCAATTGATTGAATCGGTTTTTAGAAGCTGGAAATGTTCGCCGAAGATCGGGACGAGGTCGTAGGTCGTCAACAACCCAAAATGAAGATCAGCATTCAACACTAAAAGACAGAAGAAACCACAATATGAATGCCACTTTCTTGCAGCAGCAACTTCAGAGGCTAATGGTACCAGCATTTCGATTCAGACTGTTCGTAACCGACTTCGGCATGTGAGGTTATATGCTCGCAGACCTATGTTCCGTTGACAAAGGACCACCGTGCTACCCGCAGAAGACAGGCTTATGAGCGTCTCAGATGGGGACGAGATGAGTGGAGTAATGTGCTCTTCGTGGATGAGTCCCACTTTAGTGTGCAATCTGAGAATAGGCGGATTCTCATTTGGAAAGAACCTACTACGCGGAATGCTCCTGCATCTGTAAATGAAAGTGTCCGATTTGGCGGATGCGAAATAATAGTCTAGGCTGGTATTTCTTTCAATGGACGCACCAAACTGCACATTATCAGGAATGGGGCATAAACGACTCAGTGATATAGGGACGAAATCCCTATATCACTGAGATAGGCATGGCCCCAAGAAAAGGAAAGCCCCGCGGAGGAAGAGACGCAGCACCGAAGAAGATTCGGTATACGACAATCAAATCTATGGCCCATTTGGCAAGATTTCGTGAGCAAAGGTATGAAGGATTACCGAAAAACAAAAAGATAAGTGGAAATTAAATTTCTCCTTACTAAGATTCAGTTTTATTTTATGTCCAGAATTACAAATATTGCTAGTCTGATTTTGAATTTTGCCTCAAGTTAGGTTATTTCAGTTGTTTAAGTCGCAAGAAGCTCGGAAGTTAAATTGCAATTATTCATACTCATTCTAATAGAAACAAGAGCTCTATTTTAGTGTTAGAGACTGATGTGAGGAAATGTTGATGAATATGTAAAGAAATTCTAAGCAATTTGTGTGCCTTGATATAAAGCGCAAACTGAATTTTTAATTTGATGTATTGTAAATGTTTCATTTAATGTAGTGTGTCTAATGTTTTTGTATTGTAAATATTAAAAGTAATATGTGTGAAGTTGATGTTTTAAATATGTGTGATTAAATAAATTAAGACTTTCATAGTTACAAGGATTAAAATTCGTATAGAGGGAATGAGACGTTTAAATACAAGATAGCAAATTTAAGAGAAATGTAAGTTAAAAGAAAAAAGCTAGCTGTGTGCATGAATTTAAGGTTAGTTTCTCCAACCAAGACTAAAGTTTAAATCCCGCTCTTGTTAGCACGTTAAGTGGAGTTTTGAAAGTAAAGTGTTTTTGAGGTCTACGAATTTCTAACATGTAGATTGTGGGTTAGGTGGTAGAGTTCTGCCACTTATACAAAAGACACTGTCTCGATCTTTAAAGTACATTTTCCTGGAGAGCAGTGGGGAAGAGATTTTATTGGTAAAATACATGAATTGAATGAAAGTTCGAGTAAATTTAAGTGAATTGTTTACATAAGAAAGGCTTAAAAGAAATAAGGTAAATTGAAGTAATGCACTATGTTTTGAATTTTTCTGATAAAATCCTTTCAGATATCTGGAAGGACTTCATCAACTGAAATAATGTAACTGGTACAAGATCCAGTCTCTC
>KK114346.1:70197-80502 GCA_000611955.2 Stegodyphus mimosarum | reverse complement strand
GATAACACATCTGAACAGATAGCTTCAACAATTTATGTCGCAAATATGCAGTGATATTTATAATTACTGACTTAATATCTCAGTGTTATTTAATACGTTAGCAATAATTTTTTTAAAACATTTCACTCTTAAGCATGGTAAGTAAAATCACATACAAAAAACAAAACTCATCAGTATTCTGAATACCTTTCAGATCTACTCGCCCGTCAGATTTAGGTGATCTTGAAACTGTTTTCTCTAAAAACATGGTCTAAAATTTAGACTTGATATTCTAAATCTACTCTAATATCTCAAATCACTTACCGGATCTGAAATCCATGATCCACTTGAAGAATTCGTTACCGTCTAATTCTAAACAATCTTTGTTCAGGTCAAGATAATTCATAAAGGATGTAAATTTCTCGGGAATAGAAGTTTTTCTCTAAAAGCCGGTCCATTCAAAACTGATCATTGATGACACGCTCGCATGAAAGAGCGTTGCGTGCGGTTAATTCGCTTGTCTCGTGGAAGGCAAAAATACAAGCAAAAAAAAAAATTTATCCTTACTGAATTCCGTATTCGACGTTGTTGCTATGCATCAGTCGTTGGCACAACAAAACTACTTGACCCACAGATATATATATACATATATATTTGGAGAGAAGTAAACAAACTGTAATTTTCAGAAGCGGAAATCGAAATTCTTAATCTTATGCAAGGGCATCGATTGGTTTTCTTTATATGCTATTCAGCTAGATAAAGCTTCCGGAAACAATTTTGACGCATTACTTGCAAGGATGTAAAAGTTATCTACTAACTGCGTAAATGTTTTTTAATTGTTTTACTAATAACGGATGTGACGTCTTATTTAGTTTGTTCCACTTAAGAACTTCTATACTTTCAAAGTAGACTCAACTAATAAGTAGAATTCAAGAATTCAAACATTTTTATTTTTAAAACAATTCACATGACATTAAGCTAGCACAACAACACGCGCTTCACAACAATCAGACTTAGTATAAACGCCGTTACAGTTATAGTTATTTTAAATATACATCACAACGGATAGTTTCATTTATAATGATTGTACCTCTAACATACTTGTCAAGAAAAAATGAAATTTAAGTAGCAACACTAAAAAACTATTACTTTAAACATAATCAAAAACAACTTGTTACTTTTTAAGAACTTTTAAACAGAAGTCGTGTTTTGATAAAGGTCAAGATATACATATTCTATTTAAAGTGGCATGAAAAAGAGGTCAAATTTGTTTGCAGTTTATATATGAGCATTTTCATAAATTAAATTCTCGGTATTTATACCAGTTTTTCAAAATATGTTTTCCACTCTTTGGTTATTCCATTACCGGATTAATGTCCGGACTTTGAGAAGTAGTTCCGAGATAAGAAGCTCTGTATACCGACTGAAAAAAGGCACAGTTCTACATCTCCTTACTCGGTTCGATGGACGAAATTCAACCTGCGTTTTTCATCTCTCGAAAGCGCGACTTACATTGTGTATTAGATTTATACACAGCATTGTTCTAATATACATATTTTGACACAAAATCGAACTTTATCTGGAATGGCAAACAAATTTTCTTTCATATTTCGATTCTACGATTCAAATTATGCCTAAACCAATTTTGTAAAATTTGGTGATAAATTGATGGAATAATTCAAAATTTTATCTTAGCACACTTTTTTTAACTTTGCGCCAAGAATAGTTCATTTGGCGAAATTATTAGTTTACGGCAACCTATTTCTCTCTCTCTTTCATTCTACGTGGGCGAACAAAAATGTAGCGATTCTTCTTTCTCACATATTTTTTAATCACAGTTGTTATTTTGAGATTATTTTTTTTTAGAATTTTATTTTAATTATTTGAGTTGCGTGGTTTAATTATAGTTATTCAAATAGTTATTTAAAAAATTTGTTTATTTATTCGCATTTTGGGCTTAAAGTGTATTTATTCATATATTTTTTTATTGTTTTTTATTTATTTGAAGAGCATTTCTTTCATAAAATTACTTTATAACTCAGAATTCGTCATGATGCTTTCAAAACTGCATTTAGCACTAAAAGAGAAAATATTGCAAAGCACAATTAATACGTTTTTCAATAGGCCGTTCAGAAAAGTTATATAAACGAGAAAGGTGTTTAATCTGCTTTTCAATTTAGAATGAATGATATGCATAAAAACGTGCCACTGTGTATACAGTTCTGTTATCCTACATTTAGTTTGTGAAAATAATATCCATATTTCCGAATAGATTCAAATTTTTCATTTTTTCCAAAGTAAGAAAATAAAGTAAATATAGAGAGAGCTTTAATGCTTTGAATTTTTCTTTCTAATGGCTAATTGTCTCAAGAAAACATGAATGCCTTAATGATTTTCTTTATGCATTCTGAAGATATATCCACAATACTCTTCCTTTTTTATTCGCTAAATGCACTACTCACTTTTGAAACAGCTTGTTTTTTCCGTCATTCTTATGAGTAAATATGCTGCTTTGGTTTCACCTGTATTTGGGCAGAGTAAAATAGTAAAGCAATTTTGTCCGTGATACTGAATGTCTTTGGAGACAAGGCAGTTAGACATTTTGAAGGCAAGAAATGAAAAAAGAAAGAAAAAGGAAAAGAAACTAGTTTAATCAACATTGAAAACATTTTTACTTGATGTCCATTTTCTTGGACAAATTCTTAAATATTCAACAAATTGAAACATCTTTAGTTTTTTCATTTATGATATGATGTAATATAAATTTCTAAACAGGCCATCGGTGGAAAAAACAGTTCAACCTCAACAATGTAGTATCTTGTTTTTTTTCGCAGTTCATACGATATAACGGTTAGCCTATTATCACCAAGTTATTGTTTGGAAATAAAGCGTCTCCCAAAATTGTTGGTCAACGGAATCCATCGCTTATTTTGTCCCAATTAGTGATCTGATATAAATACTGGATGCAAATATTCTAAATCATTTAATTTTGATAATTTTAAGACCAATAAATGCCATATTAAAGAGCATATTTTTTAAGATTATGTGTTATATACGAAACTAGCTATTTGAAACATTCTTTGAAAGAGAGTTAATCTAAAATTTATGTTCCGTATATTTTTACTAAAATATGAGACATGATCAAACCTTCAACTCTTAAATTTAATATATATTGTTAAATACTTAGCCTGAAACTGCACGCTGCGATATAGTTATATAGGCATACAATTTTTGCTTTTGTGGAAAAAAGCGAAGAATCAATTCAAATATAGTTAAGTTTCAATAAGCTAAAGGAACACATCACCCAAAAACCAAATATTAAAAATTCGACTTTGAATTACTATTAGTCTCGAATAGCATGTTTTTCAATATTCACTTGCTTTAATTTCAGTTTACAACTATTTTTCCGACAAAAATTGTGACTAAATGAATTTCAAATAATAACTGAATAGTTTTAGTGTAATTACGTTGCGTTTTCGGTAACTGAATAGAGTAATTGTTTAGTGTAAGAATTAGTGTAACTGAAGAGTTTAGTGAAGAAAGTTTTAGTGTATATTCGCAGTACGGCAATAAAGGGGTCAGAGTGTATTAAAGAAAGTAGAAACTTCGCAGAGTTTATATTGATGCAACTGCCTGCCTGAATGCAAATATGACAAGTGATTAAATGGAAGAGCTGTAAGAGGTCTGTTTTTGACATGCCTGTAAGAGTAGATGTGATATTACTTTTGTCTTTTCGATGACAAAGAAAACGTTTTTAGAGGTAACTTTAGGTTTGGGAAAAGAAAACAATCGCAACGAGAAAAATCTGGAGAACATGCGAGATGACTAAATCCACATACTTAAAAGTTTCAGGGTAGAGCGAAGTGGTTATTGAGCGGTACGAAGATACATTATCATGCAACAGAATGGTATGTGACCGAATAGCGTTAATAATAAAAATCATCTGCTGAATCAAAACATTTAACATAACAACACTGTTTTGACCCCTCAGCTTGTAAGATAAACGTATTGCCACTTAATCTAAAAACCTATGGAATTCTCATGATGAATAACGCAAGGATATAACCGTTAGCCTAGATACCAAGAACTCCAAGTCTGTACGATATTAACAAACAGAACGGACGTTCATTTACACTACAGTTTGGTAGTTTAAAACTAATGCTTTGACAAAACTCTGCGGTTTGTGTCTGAGCAACGGCAAAGTAAAACATAAAATTAGACAAAGCAATAACCTGATGTTTAGCGTATTTTAATCAAGTTTATTTAAAATTTATAGTTGTATATTTCTTTGCTCCTGATGAAGAGGGATTTCTACCTGTTTTCCGTTGAAATCTATAGTCTTGAATAAAATCTACGCCGAACATAGCAGAATTGTTCCTTCTCCTAATTTAGTAATACAAACATTTCTTCTCTCGTGTTTTACTGCATTTTACATGATTTTGACTGCTTAGATTTTATCCTTTTCCCTGTAAATTTCTTTGATGCTTTGGTGTTTTTTCTGGCATTCAGTAAGATAATTCGTTCCTTCTCTTGCCAGTATCCTCAGAGAATCCCAACTTGGCCTGAAATATGATGAAGTCCGAAGATGAGAATTCTCTGCACGAAGTAGAATTGAAGAGGTGATACAAGAAGAAGTCCTTTGCTTCGATGTTTTCAAAGCAACGCTTCAGACTGGTCACTTGGGATGTGGTGGTTAAACCGAAACGCTTAATTTGCCAACTACTGTACAAAGTAAAACATGCAGAATACAAACAGTAAAAGAAAATCAAGTTCACTGTTTACGTTATATACAATAGGGAGTCAGCTCTTAAAGAGCGGAAATAAATATCTGCGAAATTTCAGGCATCTGGGGCATCTAGCCGATCAGCGGAAGTTGCAGAGTCCAGAATTTGAAGAGACAGAAGTAGCATTTTGCGCATAAATACTGCAAGAAATGTCCGAAATATAGAAGTAGATACTCAAAATGTTTATAAAAATTCGTTCTATGTGTTGGTTACATCAGAACTATTCCACAGAGCATGAAAACAACGGAAAATATGAAATTACTTTTCCGCCGATTCCAGAGTGTCAATCTGTTCTCTCATTGGTTCGCTTCATTCATGTAAATGAGGTGGGCGGCGAAAGGGCGTATGAGTCTATCCTCGCTCAGAATCTCGTAGTTGAGAATTTCGGTGAAGTTTGAAGTACTATTACTAATCCTTCTAGCAAAAAACTTATCATTATTTCTAGTTGTAAACTCCTTGATGGATTCTAACTTTAAGTCGGAGTGGAGGCTTCTTTTATTAACGAAGTAGGGTGCACCAGTTATAATTCCCAGAAACTTGTTCTGGACGACTTAAAGTCTCTTGTAGTCCTTTTCATTAGCATTAGCCGAGGCGGGGAAGCATAAGTCAAAATCGGCCGAATGACCGAGAGAAAACATCTTTTCTTCAAAAGAGGAGAAAGCTTCTCACTTTTGAGCAGGGGGAACAGCTGAAACGTAACTCTGTATGCTTTCCCACAAACCTGTACCATACGATCTTTCCATGTAAAGGTATGATTGAGTGTAACTCCAAGATAATTTGCCTTTCTAACTCTTGGGACAGGACGGCCGAAGAGTGTGACCTCAGTCTTAATTTCCTCTCTTTCCGGATACTTCCTGATGAGTAGAATCTTGGCTTTGGTGAGTTGTATGCTGGTTTTTCAGCGGCTACACCAGTCCTCAATAATTCGAATCTTTTCCTGGAGTTTGACCAATACATGGTCAGGCTGACATGACTTGCAATCAAGAGCCGTGTCGTCCTCGTAACCAGCCAGGAGGAAATTAATATCATTTCGAAAATTAAGGAAATCGTTCACGTAAATGATATAACATATCGGACCAATAATACTTCATTCGGGGATACCTGTAAGGATGTTTTTGATTCCCGACGTCGCGCTGCCGTGCTTGACAGGGAAAGTGCGATGTTTCAGGAACGAGGTGATTGTCTTGGTCAATTACCGGGGCATATTGAGCCTAATGAGTTTGTAGATGAACTTTGGATGCTAGACGCGGTCAAACGCTTTTGCCACATCTCGCATCAGGATCGTAACACACATGTTGTTATGTATCGCTGAGCCGATGAACTCGGTAAGTCGGACCAGCTGGGTAGATGTAGAAAGCTTCTTCCTAAAACCGTGCTGATGATCGGCGAAGCATTGGAGGTTGTCAATCATTCTATTATAAATCAGCCGCTCTAGAATTTTGCTGACCTATGACATAAGACTAATGGGACGATAATTTGCTAGATTCTCTTGCGATTTCCCTGGTTTTGGTATGAAAAGAATATTAGCGTGTTTCCACGCTTGAGGAAAGTAGCTATGAAAAAGACAGGCATTAAGAATGCAGGTAAACTTACTGCTTGTTTTGAAAGGCAGATTTTTTAACATCATATTATGAATCTCGTCGGCGCCTGGAGCCTTTTTTGATTTGAGCACTTTGATCATTTTGTTAACATCATGCGGGGTGGCAAGGTTCGTAACATTTTGTACACTGAGCGCTTCAAGCCAAAATTTCACATAATCAGTAATTTGCTGATCGGAAGCACTATCAGAAGGGAAATTGTCCGGTTAAATGCTCTGTGAAAAGTTCAGATTTTTCATCCTCAAAGTAAACAAAGCCATTCTGGCTTCTTATTGACTTATTGACGGTATTGGGGCTGTTTAGCCTTTTCACATAGCTCCAAATTGAACCGCTTATCCAGATTGAGATTCTCAAAGTTCCACACATTAGTCCTGTGCATACTAATCATTTGTTTAATTCGACAATTAAGCCGATTAATAGCTGTTTTGGTGGCTGGATCTCAGGAAAGATTGAACTCTTTACAGAGCCTGTTTCGAACCACTATGACCTCCCTGATGTTAGCAGAAAGTTCAATCAATTACTTATTTCTATCAATACCTTTTGTAACTTGCAGGCTTGCATTCTGTAGATGCTCAGTGAAGCTTTTGACAGCCCTGTCAGTATCAGAAGTTATTTCAAGAGGTCCAATATCGAAACTGAGGGTGATAAATATGTTGTGGTACAAATCCCAGTCAGTGATTTGGAGCGGGGTGTGTCCTTTGGCATGCTCACTCCCAGATAAACTATTATTGGCACGTGATCTGATGACAGTTCATTCATCACGGACACTGATATCGGAACATTGATAGTGGAAAAGAATAAGTCCAAAATATCGTACCTCCTATTTAACACATTCGATCTGTAAGTTGGTATCTCCGGAACATGAAGGAAGACTGGGTTATTATTTATGTAATCATGGAGAATACGGCGGCTGTGATTTGTTCTGTTACAACCCCAGAAAATAAATGTTAAATACCTGTATAGAAACTTCTTGTCTGCAATTCATGGAGCCGTCTCATTTTGTGATAGAATGAATATTTTCAGTCGAAGAAACTTATATTTTGGCGCCCCCGAGTAGGCTGGGTAATTGGAACTGAGACAAAAAGCTAGAAAAGATAGGAGAAGATTTACTGTTCCCCAGTTTTGAAGATTCAGTGCATGAAGATTTGATATTTAATATTTGAATTTTGAAGAATGCATATTTCAATGATTGAATTTGGTACAAAACGATAATTTAGATGTATTGAAAATACATAGTTTTAGAAATTTTGAGTAAATAACTAAGCTAGTAGAAATGGAAATAATAAAGAGAAACAAAGCCACTGAAAGGGTTTTATTTACTAAGGCCTATAATAAATTAAAAAGCGTATTAATTGAAATGTCGAATATGACGTCGACTACAGCGTCGAACATGACGAAATTGAAATGCGTTTAGGTTTACTTAATCAAAAGGCAGACACTTTAGAAGTAATTCATAGAAGTTATTTAAATAGTTTACAAAGTGAAAAATATATTGAAACTGAATTTATTTTAGTCAAATAGTATCGAGAAAATGTTTTAAGAGTTCAACTAAGAGCCAAACGTATGGAAATAACTTTCTGAGAATATTTTTAGTGAAAACGAGACTGTTTGTTCCGACAATAGCCGTCCATTACAAGATGATAAATTGCCGAAAGCTTTATATGTCAGTATTTCCCCGAAGTTGAGCTCTATAAATTCGGAGGAGACTTAAAACATTGATTACTATTTTAGAACTAGTTTAGAAATGCATGAAAACGTAAATTTAACTAATTCAGATAAAATTCATTATTTAATTTGATCGACGAAAGTAAAATAAGAAAATCAGAAGTTAGAAACTTAGTTGAAACTTTTTCTGGAACAGATGAAAACTATTCTTTAGCTAACTGAAAGTTTAACCGAAAGGTATGATAAAGAGTATACGTATTAATAGATTTTCATGTTACTAACGGACGTTTTGAACTCTGCTCTTAGAAGTAAAAGTGATTCTTTGAGTTGTTTGTAAAATAAACTATCTACTCAGTTGAGAGAATTGAGCTCCTTAGGAAATGAGAACGCCGCACATTGAAATGTGAGGAGTAAAATTATATTCTCTTGTTGAAAGTAAAACCTGCAAATGTTTCGTGCTCATTCGAGTGGGAAATCAAAAGGTCCTATAAAGCAAACAAAATTTAGCGAGTCTTGATGGGATTCTTTATTTTCTGAAATTTTATATTACTACCGGTATACAACCAGTTTTGAGCATACATTACTACCAGTCAATTGAGTTAGAAAAGTTATATTTGCTTTTAATTGTTCAAGTCTGTTAGAGTTTGGATAAATTAATTAATTGAAAGTTAATTGTTGGCTCTCGTGTAAATACCATGGCATTCTTACACAGTTGTTGCGTATTTTGATGTTGTCCAATTCTTGCACAGTCGATCCATGCTCGGATGTATGCTACTAAGTTTAAGTCTTATATCGAGGAAACGTACATCAAGGTGATATCGGTCTTTGGTTTTTATTTGAGTTCATCATGAAAACCCTTTCACACACAGATATGTAGAAGAAAACTGAATTATAAAGCCCCGTTAAACATTTCACTATATAATAACGCGCTGATTAGTCGTAAGTATTACAATCGTATGATGACAATCGCTAATCTACCGTATCCTTTAAGATATATTTTAAAAAGAAGCATGAAATAATCGCAAAACGTTTTAGCGTATAATGCTTTATATCCATACAATAAGAACATATGATGTTCTCATTGTATGAATATTAAGCATTATACCTTTCATTCCAAAGTGGAATATAAACCGTTTCAAAATGATTGCAAACGGAGGAGGATCTATTTTGTTGATCGTTTTGAGATAGACATGTTTTTGATTATTTATTTACTTTTATGACACTCATCAGAATAAAACGCTATTTATTTCTTATGGCATGATTACTTTAATTTCCTTTCTCATCTGATTTTCACAAATTTATCAGAGCATATTAAGCAGTATAGCATTCCCTAATCTTTGCATTAAAAATGCAACAAGTTCTGGCGTCTCGCACACTTTTCTAGGGCATAATAGGAATTTCCAAAGCATAATCTTAGATAGTCTAAATATAGTTCACTTGCATGAGCATATTTGAACAATTTGCCATAACTCCTTTAATATGACTTCAGACTTTTCAGGAATTGCAGCACTCACCGGCTATGATTCCACGACATTAAATAATTTTAAAAGGTTACGGACAGTGCATTAGGATGCCAAATGGTGAAGTAAGACCAGTAATTAATGGTGAATTAATTTCTATGGCTTCTCAAAAGTTTTCCATAGCTATTCATTTCATTCTGTATGCGCATCTCCAAGTGACTTAAACTCCTTTTTGTCATTTTCAATTACTTAGTGTTATTGCAATGGGACAGTATATCAATCAGCAGACAATATATCATTCCATCAGTGACAGTATATCATTCGAGACATTTCATTATTTTACGTCCTATACCGTGTCACCAGCTCGACAGCATACTTTGTGGTTTGTGCATTATTTCATTTTTACTACCATTTCTTTCATGAAATATCTCCAAAGACTCAGGTAAAAAAAAATCTTTCAGATGGTGTTAGGCCTGAAGAAGAGCTAAGTTCTAAGTTTCAGACTGCTCTAACTCCCTTCTCCATTTCTTTTCCTCTTTGCAAGTTGTTCTTCGTTAACAGCTTGCAAATGAAGAATTGACTTGAACTACAGTCTTAGATGAGGTGAAGGAAGTAATTGGCGTGTGGTGACAACGACACATATCACGATCTTAGATCGAGGAGGTTCGGGAAGGCCTTTAAGTGTCTATTTTAAAGTGACAGACTATATCAGACGATATTATGTCATGATTTCATGTATGATCATGATTACATACATGAAAGCGATGTGGGGGACCTTTTATTATTTAAGAAGTTATTTCTAAAATTTTTCCTCTTTCC
>KK114346.1:36155-70075 GCA_000611955.2 Stegodyphus mimosarum | reverse complement strand
AGTTGAACAACATTACAAAACAATTCACACAGTAATAATTGCGAAAAGCTACTCTTTAAATGCTGCCATAAATAAAGAGAAAGCAAAAGAATTGTAAAATGAATTACGTTATCAACAACTATGTTTTTGTTGTACGTGTGATGTATGGACAAAAATAAATCTTCTGATAAAGCATCTAGTCGTATTTCTCAAATTATAATTTAAAAGATGTAAAAAGAATTAAATCTTACAAAAAGTGATGAGAGGAGCTTTTTACAGGCATCTTAAGATATTATTTTGTAAATTGAAAATCGGATTTGGCATAATTTCAGCAGTTAATTTTACCCAGCTTGGGATTATTCTACCCAGCTGGGTATGTTTGTTTACAACTGAAAAAGACTTTCAAAGAACTTTTTATCACTATTTATATTCCTAGTTTGCTCCAGCTTTCTATGATCCAGTTTAATACACTGGTGCAATGTTTAATAATCGTATTTTTTAGAATGAATCTTCAGTAGCTCTACCTTGAAAGCAAGTTTCCAAACTTATTCCACTGAATGGTGGAATTAATATTAGCATTTACGAACCCTTTTTTTTTCCTTTTTTATGCCCTTACCAGTATTCATCAGTGAGTTTTACCCGTGCGTGCGAAAATGTTTCAGTTTCTTAATTGAAATGTGTTAAAGTGAAGTAAATTTATATGAATGATTAATGAAATGTGTTAAAATAATTATTAAGTTAGAGCTCAAGCTCTTTGCAGACGTTTGTTCATAATCCTGATAGATAAGTTACGTTGCCTGTACGAAGACTACTTGTTTGCAGAAATGCGTTGGACATGGGACTTATTTTGTGCTATTTCAATAAATTACTACTTGCAATAATCAGCATTTTCAAAGGGATGAAAAGTACCTCAAAGATCAAATTTTTGAGTGGATGTAGAGTTTTTTGTTTATTTATTATTTTTGGTAGATATCACGAAAAACAAAAATCAGAGGACTTGTTACCTCGTTTCATGTATGGAACAGAGGTTTAGGAAAAATGATTTCAAACATTTAAGCATTTTCCAATATAGTTATATTCCTTAAAATAATCTAAGCTATAGTCTTTAGCAAATAGAAAAAGGAATACACCGTGCAATCGACTAAAGGAAAAATCATACTCATATACCTTCGAACTTCCGAGAAATCTGAAGAATGGATTAACGGCTTAAAGAAGTACTTTGGGGTTAGCTGGAGACTTTTCAGCTTCCCGCTTCAGTAGTATTTTCCGCAATATTAAATTAATTAATAACAAGAACAGAATGGATGAATAGCTTGATAAATTTGTCTTAATGGGAGTGATTAAATTAGTCACCACAATGCTTAAAAGGAAACACGCCATCACATTTAAAATTACGTAAACTGGATAAGTTGCTGATGAATAATCAGACTTCAAGAATTTTATATCTCTCATACATAAAATGAAAACTTAATCGCACTTATTCAAGTCTATGTAAATTAGAATCGCCTTCCATATCCAAGTAAAATAAAACCTCTGAACACTGATCATTCAACTAATCTATCGTTGAATGAACTGACTCGTTTGAATCTCGTTGAAAGAGTTCCATAATCTTCCCAATGTGTAACATAAAAACGATCCAGTTTCTTCTAGAAAGATATACCTTCACTTAGACAGAAAACTCTCATCTGCTTTTCTATATTCAAATAAATTAGCGAACTAGTTAAATCAGAGTCATTTCATTTTCCAATAAATTAGTAAAGCCAGATCAAAAGAATTACTTACTAAAAACCCTCTCTCAACCAATTTTTGTTGATATGCCTTATTTTCAAGTCAAATTATTTTTATAATGCTGTTTTTATGAGAAGTTTGTTATGACGATGACATCTTCGTACTTTTTGATCGCAAAATAAAAAGGTGATTTGAAGTCATCTCATTTTTTATGAATTCATAGCTTGAACCATTCCGTCAATTCTTGAAAGCTTTCCTTTTTTTGACATTATAAAAACGCGCAATAAATTTAATTTCAGTTATAATCTTTCGAAAATATTTTTGCTTTCTTTCTCATGACAAATCTCATTACTCTGATAAACAATGTAGGAGAAATAAATCTTTTGGTATCTCAAAAATGTTGTGTTGCGAATTTTAATTGTACTAATGTAAGTTAATTAATTACTACTAAACTTTTTATTTAACTGAAATCGTTTGTGATTAGTGCAGTGAATATTTATTTTTGGCAGTTAAAAAATTTAGTTGTATTTATTTTCAGATGGTTTGTGCTAATGCAATTTAATTGATTACTATTAAGGGTTTTATTTAACTGAAAATGTTTGTGACTAATGTAGTGGCTATTAATTTTTGGCAGTTAAAATCTTTAGCTGTACTTATTTTTCAGTGGTTAGACTTTCTCAAGAAGAAACAGGGAGTGGCTTTTTCAGAGTATCTGGACCGAAGCGGGGTCAAATTACTTGATGAGTGTTCCCCAAACTAATTCTTTTGGCGGGTTGTGAATAGCATTTACAATGTGAAAGAGCTGTTAAAAGTAGTTGCTGTGGGAGGTTTTGCTTATTGGGTGTGAAAGGGAAGAAATAGTTGCATCTTTGCTTCACTTTTTTTTGAATACTTTATAAACATTGCAAGTGATGGATAAATGGGTTTGACGAACTGAGGGCGTCGAGTGAATTCTTTCGGGCGGCAATTAAAAGGGCAGCAGTTACCTTATCTCTGAAGTTCTCCGAAGTTAGAAGGAGTCAAATTTCTGTTTCTCACACGTTTGAGGTGGCTCATTTGTTGCAGGTGCTCAGCTAAGTGTCTTTTTGGCAGTATTTCTGTATCTGTTCGTTGGAGGGACCGAAAGTAATAAAAACAATAAAGGATAAAGTTCTTCCGATTGCTCAAACTTAATTTTATGTTTAATTTTCAGCCTGTAGAACTTTTGTGGATGGAAAAACTGAGTTTCCTTCGAGACTTATGCGGGAGTTTAAAATCAGTTTTTATTTTGGTCTGAAAGTACCTGGAATAAGAAAACGTTCTGAGGCCAGCTTGTTTTGTTGCAGGCTTGCCTATGCAAGCGAGCTGTGGCCGACGTATTCCTAGCCGATGCGCTCCTTAGCTGACGGCAGATTTGCAAAGCCAACGTTCAGTCGTAGAACGAAGAAATCATGCTTGAGCTTCGTGCTTGTATCATCGCTTAAGTTGAGCAGACACATCCATAGACTTTATTAGCGCTCAACTTACAGTACCTGAAGATTTCGTTCTTTCAATCCAGTATGCAGCGAACTACGAGAAATATGACACCTGAAAGCGTCTGTGTGAACGGCGTTTTCCTGCCCTTATGTTCTTGGTTCATTACGGTTTCTCCATCCATCTGTCTTCAGCTACTTCATAATTATTGATATTCGGGGCTTCTTCCCTTACATTTTCTGCAAGTATGGGTTGGTGAAGGACGATTTAGAGAACTCGATAACGTGATTCTTAGCTGAGATAGAGATAGAAAAAGACAGCACTGAATCTCAGAAGCTTCTTGTGATTAATGTTTTAAGGAAGTCCTACTGTGAGTTGTCATCATTTTTTCTTATTTATACCATTGTTGTTATTTGTCCAGTGAGGGTAATTTTAATTAATCTTAATTATCTGGGAGAAATGGAATTTTAAATTCGAATTAAGAGAAAATGGATTGTGCATTAAGCGACTTTAAAATTAATGTCTGTAAAAATGTGTAATTCTGTTAATTATAATTTCGTACATTAATTGATAATGATTTGTAACACTTAATCTAAGACTAGAAGGCCGTGGAAACAATTGTTTATATAAGATTTTAAAGTTTCTTATAATACCTGTGAAAAATAATTAAGAAACGAAAATCAAATGATTAATTAAGTTGTAGAGACATTCGGTTATTTAGGTGCAGGAGATGTGAAAAATGAGCAACGCCCTCGCCGCACCTCGAATTACGGACCTCTCTAATATACGCCGAGCGTGCTGACCACTACACCACGAAGGCATGCCAAAAAGGCGACCTTATAAACTCCCCCTTTTAACTGGGAATTAGGGGACCCAATCGCCAAATCCAGGTGGTGGAGAATCATCTTCCACCACCTTTTTTAGTTCTAGCGCAACTTGTAGAGGCACTGGGCTGATTGGAAGCAGGAGAGATGAAAAATTAAGCAATGCCCTCTCCTGGACTCGAACCACGGAACTCTCGAATTCGCTTCGAGTTCGAGTAGTGACCACTACACCACAAAGGCATGCGAAGATGCCAGGAGAAATACCTTATAAAGTAGCAATGGAAATTCTCTACAGTGATTAAAATAGTCTTATATTATGTTTAAGTTGGTTGGCCAATTTCGATAAATGATTCTTTAAAAAGCATATGATTTGGTATATTATTTTACCATTAGATGCAAGGATAGCTTGGTCAGCCATCTTAAATTATGATATTCTAAAAAATTAATAAATGTTATTAGCAATAAATATTTTATGTTTTTTCTGAGTTATTTGTTTACTTTCTGAGTTATTTTACTTACTCTCCAGTCACTCCATTTGTTTGAGTTTTAGAGCCTTTTTTTAAAAAACATGGACATTGATTTACCTAGGGTATTGTTAACAATTATTAAGAATTAAAAACACGACTCTTAAATTTTATACTAACTGCATTTTATGTAAAATATTTTTATTAATATAACGGATGACTTTTATTGAATTATTTGGTTATGTGAAGATGCCAAGAAATTATTTAAACTAATCGATTTTTCTTTTACTTTCGGGGGGAACTGTTTGATTGACATATTTATATAATTCTTTTTTGGGGTTTGTGAGGTTGTGAATTAATGGAATTGAACTTCTTGTTATCCCTAGAGATAATTTTGCAATTAATTGAGTATTTAGCTTACGTGAATTGAAAGGAAAACATTTTTTGAGCGATAGCATTCTTCCACCAAGCACCAGTGAAATTTATTCCTCTTTATTTTCAGGTTATTTATTTAGTAAATGTGAATTTGAACTTTGTTTAACTGACTTTAAGGATACGTTTATTGATTTAATTTGGTTTTAGTACAGTCAGACAGTTTCTGTATATAGTAAAAGAATTTAAGTTTCCAGTTTTTTTTTAGTCCAAAGGGATTTAGTCCCGAAGGACTATTACTTTCGTTTTGCGATTTTGCGTCGGAAACACAAAAACGGCGTATCACTTTTCAAATTGTTGCCACTAAATGTTATCGCTCTGCATTAAATTTTAAAAAATGAAAAATCTGCATAAATGTATGCATGTTTTTCGCATTGTGATAAAACCTAGAGCCATCGAATTTTGAATGACGTAATCCTACTGCTAATATGGGCATCTGGAAGCCCTAATTTTGAATTTGAAATTTGCTTTATTATCGATTTTATGTTTTGTAACATTTCAACGAATTTCTGATTAACAAACTAAATGATTTCAAAGCGAGCAATGACAACACTG
Organism: Stegodyphus mimosarum; assembly: GCA_000611955.2. NCBI lineage: Eukaryota > Metazoa > Arthropoda > Arachnida > Araneae > Eresidae > Stegodyphus > Stegodyphus mimosarum. The sequence goes on along the minus strand of KK114346.1, from coordinate 64,641 downwards.
TACGGAAAAAAAAACATTTTTATCTCCAGCGCACGAGACTTACGGAAATTCTAAAGATATGTTCATTTTAAAATGATTTTGCGATATTGATTTTGAACTGAATTTAATGGTTTGAGTACGTAGTACATGATATATAAAGAAAAAAGGTAGCACACGAAACGTTAAAAAAATGCGCCTTTGGACGTAATTTAAAATCTGAAATCTAGATTTTTTTTTTTTTTTTAATTTTTTTTTTTTTTTTTTTTTAGATTCATTGCTCAATTTTCTCTCACATGACACAAACAATTATTCTGTACAGAAATTTCTAACGTATGAAATTAGAAATATTTTTAGTAATTAAATTACTGGCGCAAATATTTGTAAAAACCATTAATTGTAGTGAGTTATAAATTACATGAATTCTATGTAGATTAAATTGCATTTTTTAAAGCTATCGGTTAAAATATAATATAGATGTACATTTTTAAGAAGGAGATAAAAACAAACCAGGAATAATATAAAGTAATGAGTTCTATCCAATATTAATCATTTATACAGAACTTGAATAATTTAATTTAATAATGAAACTAGAAATAGTCTTTATTTACTGGGTCGAATATTGTATTTTCACGAAGGTTTTTCCCCCTCTGCCCTTCCTCCTCTCGCTTTCTAATTGTGTAGTATAATTTGCCGTAAAGTTTGATCTTTTATTAGGAGTGATCAACTGAAACCAATTCGTTAATTACGACTGTATATATAGCTTTTTTTTTATGTACGACATAAATTATGTAGCAATGATTTTTGTCTTATGAACAATCATTTTGCAAACACAACCAATCCAAACAAGATCAACCTGCTATCATATAGTTCCTAAATACTAAAAAGTGTCAACCAGTTGGAACATTTTGTCAGATGAAGAAAATGTATGACGATGCCATGCTCCTAGAAAACAGTGATAGTGGCCTACGAGGAATTTTTAAAGAAGGATGCGAACGAGGAAATAGTAACTATTCCTACTCTGGTTAAGCCCATGTTGTTAACATAGGAAATAAATGTGCAAAGCTGAAAGAAGCTTATTCGTGCGAATAGATAGATGCCTTAGCATACTATGGGATAAATTTAAAGTGAATTGTGGGATTGCAGAGAAGATTGTGAAAGATCTTCGATATCGTAAAGTGTGTGTGTAGTAAATTCCCAAAATGCTTACAGAGGGAAAGTCAGAGGTTTCACTCAGATATTGAGACAAAGGCTGGGATTCATCAATGACTTGAAAGTTAATCTTCAAAATTTTACATCGGTCACACAATGAGGGAAATATCTGAAGGGCTACTGTGATTTCTTCTGAAAAGCAAGGCCTAAAGGCATACTCATCATGGATGTCTGTATATCGTGTAGAAAGTTAAATTAAATACGATTATTACTTTCGTGGGTATTGTCTATAAGCAAGTTTCACTTGATCACTTCATGCAAATTGGACTTTTTGCGAAAAGATCCAGCTTGGAATGCGGTCACTTAGTTGTTCTAAAGAAAATAATAAAATCGTATAGCATTTTTCTTAAATTCACTTTCACGCTGAAAAAGATATAAGGTTAGGAATGAAAGTTAACTTTTTTTTATGTTTTCATATTCAATATTTTATTATTCAATTACTGGTTCAATATTTCACTTCATCTTCTAATTCTACTTTTTGATTCGGAATCATAATTACGTTCTGAAGAGTATGATGCAACATCGAAGCAAATATCACATTTCTTCTGTGACTGCTTCGTTCGTCTTTTGCAATCCTTCTCCTTCTACATTTTATTATCTGATTGCAGTTAGAATTGTCAAGTTCTACTGCCCATCTGTTGTGTAGAATCTTGAGAAATATTGATGGCACTGAAGAAGGTTAAAATTGTCCTTTGTTAAACTCTTTAAAGTAAATAATTTACAATGCGTCAACTTGACGCTAACATACTAAGCCTCAACTTGGGCGGTAGTTGAAACATTAGAATCAAACTTAAAATAGGTGATATTCACAAGTACTAGAATTAAACTACAGGGCTCATATAATCCTGTATCCTACAAGGCGTAGATGAGTTTAGTGGCAGCAAGATAACAGCGATTAAGCCACGTCTAACCAGCAGCAACTGCTAAGCGGAAGCTTGCGTACAAGCACGTACAGAAATTTCCCAGACTCTCTCTCTCTACTGGAACGTCGATATTTAAACGTATTCTCCCACTGCTAGAATTTGCATTTCTTACGCGGGCTACCAAATTTAAATATTCTGGCACTTACAATTAGGGGAATGAAGGCTTATAGGAAAGTAACTTAAAATTAAATTTAACTGGTTATTTAAAATAAATATAAATCCCTACATTTGTCCATGCTAGAATTTAACAGACTTGGATAAAGGTCCTTAAAGACTTAAAAACTGATAAATGCTACAACTAACAAGATCTAAGCCCCGTTTACATTCAAAATACTAAAATTTAATTTATCACAGAAGGAAATTTTGTCATCATAGTTCTGCTGGACATATTTCCCCCTCTTTCAATTGGGCGTCAGTCAACTCCTTCCAGTAATCGGGAAGGAACACTTATGAATACATGATTCTAAATAACATTTTAAATTCATTATACAGTCTTTTGTTAAGTTCTAAACTTTTCGCATTTAGCATAGCTTAGTCAGCTTTTTCGAACATTACGGTTTTTCATGCCTCAATTATTCAATTCACATTCATGCTTAAATTTTAAACTTTAATCCCCTTTTTGGCTCTGTACAATGTGTAAAACGTGGTGTGAAGCGTGGTGTGAAAACGCAAGTACACTATGTTATAGTGGACAAAATCTCCACCTAAACGCACATCGACTGTTAGTACATAACAACCTTCTTAGACACACCCTAAATTCATGTTTAAGTTCTCCATGAGCTAATCAACATGAAAATTAACTAGAGTGTCAAGAGCCCTACAAAACACATGCGTACCAAATATTTTCTACATTCATCTTAAACGCATGCAAGCTTTCGCTCAAAATCGCATGATTTGATTTAACTAAAATTTCTTTTGAGTGAACTCAATTGACTACCTTAAACTTTAAATGCATTAACGTTTCTTGAAGTTTTAGCCCTAAATACATATTATATCTGCTCTTTTGAGCTGTAAACTTTCATTAAAAGTATCATTTACTTTAATACAACAGATATTTCAACATTTTACAAACAAATACTTTTAAGACAATAGAGATTAAAATGAAAATTTTACTTGAATGAATCCTTTTCTTCACCAAAAGTGCGAACCTAAAGTAAATTTTTATTAACAAGTACTAATACGAAGCTGCTTGTATCAGGCCAGATCTTTTGCCGCGTCGCCATAAATAGTCTTTCGACAAACAAAACCGAATCACTAGTTCTTTACTTTAAAATAATTCTATAATACACTATACTTTTTGCTTTCGCCAAATAAATATAATAAAATAACTTTAATCCTCAATCGAGGTAAAAGCTTCTGTCATGTAACTTCGTATTTAAAACATTTTCATGCAACTTTACATAACAGAGAAGATGTATAGAAAAATTCACTTATCTCTGTTTTTTGAAGCTTAGAATTCGGCCATTCATTTCTTGCAGAATTCTGTCCAAGCTAACTGGTTCATCAATGAAACTTTCCGTCTCTGCTTCCTGTGCGCTGGTGGGAATTGGCTTTTCCTTTTTTCTCCCTGATGAGTGGTCCTTTAGGACGTACTGGCGGTTGTCTTGTCTTTTCCTTTTACTGTCCGGCAAACTGGTTCTTTGTACATCGGTATTCGAAGACGCTTGCCTGTAAGCTCTTCGTTGTTTCGATCTTTCCTCTGTGCCTTCAACTTCGGCAGATCTCTTCTTCCTTTTATCGACGGGTGGTTTTGTTTGCATTAATCTTTCTGTGTGCCACCTCCTTGATGCATCCCACGCCGTCTGCTGCGAGATCTTGTCATGACACGGCGATGCTTGTTTCTAGCCGGGACGTTTCTTTCACCCTTGAATTTTTTCTTCGTTGGATCTTCCCCACGTTGACGGATTCTTTTCTCCGGAATTTTTCTGCTGGTTTGAGAGCTTGTAGTTTCTTCTTTGCTTTTTCGCGGGTGGTGGAAGTTATGGTGAGGTCAGAATTACCCCTGGGGAAGCCGCCTCTTCTGATTCGGAAGCTTGGAAGAAATCATGTAAGACATCGAAATCTTTACGTTCATGATATTTTTCAATTGATCCGGACTAGCCTTTATTCTTTCTCGGGAATTTGTTTTTAAGTAAATCACAGCCCCAACAATCTGCTGTATTACATAAAGCCTTTCAAAGTGATGGGCGAATTTTGATACGATGTTTTCAGGTGCACTAGACAAAGTGAATTTTCTTTTCAACACCTTATCCCCCCCTTGAAATGTGATTCACGGCGTTTCCTGTCCTAATAGAGTTTCTGCCGCTCTCTTGCTACATCGGAAATTTTCAAAGCTTCATCAATCAGCTTTTGAATATTTGTCTATTTAAATTCTGGTTCTCGCTCTTGAACAAAAAAGTTTGTCTAAAGGAGTCAACATCTTCCTACCTAGAAATACTTCAGCCGGCGTTTTACCCGTTGTATCATGCTTAGCAGTTCTTGGAGCATAGGCTAGTTCATCAACGTAGCCATCACAGCGCTTATGAAAATTTTTAAAGTAACTTCTAATTATTTTAACAATGTTTTATTAACTTTTTCCGTGATGTTTGCTCGTGGTTTGTACGGGACCATTTTCATATGCCGTATGTCAAGCCCTTTATACAGGTTTTCAGATATTTGACTAACAAATTCCCTACCATTATCGCTTATTACTTTTAAGGGTGCACCGTATTTTAAAATATACTTATGTAAGAACGCATCTGCAACTATTTTAGCTGACGCTCGCTTTAAAGGAATTATTTCTACCCACTTAGAAAAATTGTCTGCAATCACCAAAAGATATCGCTTTTTATTTAACTCGCTTTGGGGAAAAGGGCCAAGAAGGTCTATTCCAAGGATCTCGTTAGAAAATGTCGCACGAATATTATTTAGATACCCGGCCGGGCTATAATTAACGTCGTTAATTAACTGACATAACTTACAGGACCTGACATACGCTGTTACTACCTTCTGTAGCTGTGGAAAATACACCACCTCGCGTACTCTACGCACCGTTTTCTTTACCCGTAAATGACCCGCCATGGGGCTATTATGAAGTTCCTCCATAATACTCAACCATAATGTGGCGGAGATGGCTGGTTTCAGTTCGTGGTTTTCATTTGTTGATTTAGTATAGAACAACAGATTATCTATGATCTCGTAGTTTCTTGCCCTATTTCTAATTGCAGCAAGATCTACATGTTCAAAACTATCTGGATGCTTTAAATAAAAATAGATGTTACCGAATTCTGGATCCTTCGGCAATTCAGGTATAATTGTTTCGCGGGAATCTAAAACTTTAGAAGTTAACATAGGACATTTTACTTGATTCCCATTTTCATCCAGTTTAATTCTTGACAGGCGTCGGCCACTGCATTTTCCTTGCCGGGAGTGTGCTTAATTATTAAGCTGTATTCTTGTAACTTTAAAGCCCATATAACTAATCTAGGAGTTAAATTCTTTCCAGAATATAATCTGCCTACGGCCGCATGATCAGAGTAGATTGTAACTAAGGCTTTTCCGAAGTAAACACTAAACTTCTGAACTGCCATTAACACTGTTAACGTTTCCCCTTCTGTCGCTGTGTAGTTCCTCTGAATCTGTCCTGGGGTTTGCTAAAAAATGCCAAAGGCTGCCCTGTTTGAGTTAAAACTGCACCCACGGCGTAATCCGGAGCATTCGCCGCGATCTCCAAGTTCTCGTCTCCTTCCGGGAATTTTAACACTGGAGTATTAAATAGAGCTGTTTTCAATTTTTCGAAAGCGGTGTTTGCCACCGCTGTCTATGCAAACTTGAATTTCTTTCGTTTTAACACTAACAAAGGTTCAACAATATCAGCAAAATTGGGAATACGCGAATGACAGCAAATACGCGAATGATAATACGAGCACATGCCAATAAAAAATGAAAGTTTTTTCGCAGTATTTGGAGGAGGATAATTTTTAATTGCTTTTATTTTAGAATCCTTAGTTTCGATACCTTTAGCTGAAATTTTGTATCCTAAATATCACAATTTCTTAGTTGCGAGTTTACATTTTGCGGCATTAATAGTTAAACCTGCTTCTTTTGATAATGAAAAAACTTCGTGGTGGTCTTCCACGTGTTGTTCAACAGTGTCACTAGTTATGCTAATGTCACCGAGATAAATGAGAGTGGATTTTCCTGCGACGAGACGTAAAATTATGTATATAGCACGTTGAAAAGTTGAAGGGGCCCCGCAAAGCCCAAACGGCATGCGTAAAAATGCATAAGTATCCGATTTTGTAACAAGTCCTCTTTTATTCGTATCTTCTGGTTTCATGGCTATTTAGAAGTAGCCTGAAGTAAGATCAAGAGTGGTCATATATTTTGTAGACCTAATTTTCCGTATTATTTCTTCTATTACCTGTAAAGGATAAACCGGGAGTTTAGTCATGCTGTTAAGTTTTCGGTAGTCAATCGCAAAACGATAAGCTTTTGGATCTGAAGGGGGCAAGTTATTTCTCTTTCTGCATAGCACAACTGAGCATATTCACTATTGATGGGAATAATTATTTTATCCTTTAACATTTGTTTTATGTGGTGTTCTACTATTGCTTCTTTTTCCTTATCATAACGATAAGGATTTGCTTTGCAGGGTTTGCTTGATTTTAGCTTTATCATATGGGTAACAATTTGTGTATTCCCTGGCTTCTCAGAAAATAACATATTTAATTTACTTACGAGTTTCTCCAGCTCGGCTCTTTCATCTTCTTTTAGATGCTGAAGCTCGATTTCAGGAACGTTTATCCAAGAAAACGGAATTTTATGTGAAGTTTATTGCGGCGTTCGCCGCCCTGAGGAACTCTGTACCTAAAATTACACTGCTTTGCAAATTTTTAACAACAAAAAATAAAACTTTCAAAACTTCATTTTTTATCTCAACGTTCAGGGATAGCTTTCCGACACATTCACAAACCTTCCCTTGTGCGGCGAGTATTTCTGTGCTACAATTTTTAAACAATCTTATTCTCCGGAAATTTCTATAGTAGAATTTTTGGCTTAAAAAAATTTCCTTTCGAGCCAGCGTCCACGAGTGCTTCTACGGGTACGTCGTTTAAAAGAACTTGGATCAAAGAATATGTACTGTTAAGAAGGAAAACTTCGCAGAAGCAGAAGTGGCTCCCTTCCAACGAAAAGGGAAACAACTACGAATGCGTGAAATATCTGTCGCCAAAAAGCGCCAAAGCTCGAAGCTGAATGTCGAAGTTGGTTTGGACAGGTTCGACCGTTACGTTTAGCAAGAGTTTAAACAAAGAATAGGTTCTTTGGCTTCAAGTAGCGATATGGACAATGGAAGTTCAACAGCCAGTGAAAGTGAAACTTCACCTAATATTTCATCATTTCCGAGTTTAAATTATCGCGACAAGTCAAAGAACGATTATCTTAACCCGTGTTCCTCAATTTCCTATACACGTCGCGGAGGGGGGAAATGTCGGCTAGGTACCAAAGAACCAGCACATCACAGAGGGGAAATTCTCGCCAACAGATTCCGTCGCCAAATCCCTTGGCGAATGTTCCCTTTTCTTCGTAGCGGCGTTGCAGACAAAGTGGTTTACATTACGTCTATGGAGCCTTTCCTTATTTACATAGAGGTTCTTTGCCTGGATTACCGGCAGTTGGGAATTCTTGACTACCACGGTATTTACATACAACTTAAAAGGATTTTGTGATGCAGACGGAATCTGAACCCTCAATTTCTCAGCCCCTCTATACGTGTAAATTCGTTTTCATCCTGATGTTTGCTAGGTGTGCTGGCGGTCTTTGGCTTTACCGTTTTCATCCTTGCTTGTTGACTGCCTTGTAAGAAAACGTTTTCCCCCATTGTATTTGTTTCTTTCTGCGGCCGGCTATCAGGAGAACTGCTGATAGTAACCCTGGGTAGTAAATCTCGAATTTTCCGCTATTCGCCGGTTCTGAAACCTTACGGATAATTCGAATAATTCTTGCAGTGTTCGTGGGTTTCTCAACTCCACGAAATCTCGTACTGAGTCGTATCTTGGTAATATAATTTCAGTTATTTTATCATCGAGCTTCCTTCCATAAAGCATATTCACTAGTTTGACTTACCAGGATAAACTCGGTAAGTGTTCAACTTTCTGTTGATAAAAGCTGTAGTGTTCGCCTTCAAGCTTCGCACGATCTTTTACGATCGGGAAGGCCTTGAGAAGCGCGGCTTTGAAATTCTCAAAATTGTAGGTGAGGCTTTCGACTTCCCCGAGTAAGAATTTTCCAACCCCTTTCCACCATGACTTCAGCTGTCCTCAGAGTGAGCTGGAGACGACAGCTACTTTTTGCCTTTTGGGTACCGGATACAACTGAAAGTGAGTCTCAAGCAATTTTAGGAATGAAGTGACGGAGTTTTTTAAAGTCGAACGCCGCTGCTGGCTTGATTGCTGCTGGCATCGTGTGTATTAAAAAGCAAAATCCATCCAATGGGCTTGACATCATCGGGTCTACGTCTTCTGTCTCTTGTAAGGATGATTGTCTGTCCTGATTATTGGCCATTGAATTCGAATTAGAAGTTCGGGCGCCCGATGTAAAGTTCTACTGCGTATCTGTTGTGTAGAATCTTGAGAAATGTTGATTGCACTGAAGAAGGGTTAAAATTGCTTTTTATTAAGCTCTTTAAATAATTTACAAAGCGTCAACTTGAGTCTAACATACTACGCCTGAACTTGGGCGGTAACTTAAACAGTAGAATCAAACTTAAAATAGATGATATTCACAAGTACTAGAATTAAACAACAGGGCTCATACAATCCTGTACCCTACAGCGCGTAGATGAGTCTAGTGGCAGCAAGATAATAGCGATTAAGCCACGGCTAACCAGCAACAACTGCGAAGCAGAAGCTTGCGTATAAGGACGTACAGAAATTTCCCAGACTCTCTCTCTCTCTACTGGAACGTCGATATTTAAACTTATTCTCTCACTGGTAGAGTTTGCATTTCTTACGCGCGCTACCAAATTTAAATATTCTGGCACTGATAATTAGGGGAATGAAGGCTTATAGGAAAGTAACTTAAAATTAAATTTAACTGGTTATTTAAAATAAATATAAATCCGTACAGAGTTACCATGGTCTTCTCTCACATTTAGAAGAACTGTCCGCAATTAATACTTTTCGCAGTAACTTGAGCCAGTAAACACTTATCGTGGAAGATTCCATCTCGTCTATCGACTATTTAATTTCTATGATAGAGTGTTTGATGTTACGTTTTTCCTGGTTCTTCGCTACTTTCAATTTTGATTTCCCGACCATTTTAATAGGCATTTTAAAGCTCTCCGTGAGGATTAGAATGTCAAAACTGAAATCAACCTTAGATCAAGAGGCAGTAAAATCTCATTTTCACAGCACTGTTATCTCGCTGCAAGGAGCAGGTAGGGACTGGAACCCTAAGTCAACCAGAGAAAGTTTTTACTTTTTAATTCTGTGTAAATCTTTACTTCTGGTGTTAAACAAGACTTAACTCAATCATCAAGATTCTGTGATGTGAAGAGGTATTTTTTAACACGCGCAATTACTGACATGAATTACTTGTCTTCATTTTCAGAGGTCATGGCTTCAGACCTTTAAATAAGAAATATGTTTGAATAGTTACGTTTGCCAAAAATAACAACAAATTAATCTGCTTGCCTTTTATACCCTTAGTATTAAAAAAAAGGTTCTTGACAGGTTTCTTCCTTGAAAACCCCTTTTTTATTTGTGAACAATGGGAAGTGTGGTATAAAAATCGGTGGGGCGATGGATTACTAAACAGCTTTTAAACAGATCGGTTAATAAACGAAAGTACAGTTAAAACGTTTAACATAAAAGAAATTCCGTGTAACAAGAATAATGAGTTTTGAACACTTATAAATAACAAAATGTTAATTTTTAAGAAAATATAATTCAGCTTTACTTAAAGAAACTCATTTTCATTATACGCTATTTTAATAATTAAAAAAAAAGCCAGTTAAAAATAGTCATTTTTTCATTCAAAATCCTGCGGGTACCATAGGTAACAATTATACGTTGAATACGACGATAAGATATTTTATTTAAAATGTTTTGGCATCTGGATTATAAACTAAGAGTAACAAATACAATATCAATTACGGTCTGAAGATTATGATGCAATGCATTTACACTCATGTCCATAAATTAAGGATAACGCAAAATCAGGCAAAGGAAGAGTTAGAAGCAAAACAAATTTGACTTATTTGTAAAGCTTATTTATTAAACAAAAGGTAAAGAGCAAAAAGATGCTATATGTTTGATATCATTAAAAAAATAGCGATTTTTTCTCCCCGGAGCAAATTATAAAAAAATCTATTTACAGAAAACCAATATTACATTGTTGGTATGATTGTTAATACATTGTATGTCTCCCAGACGATGCAATACAGTCCGTACAACGCCTAGGCATGCTGAGTATCAAATTATCGATCTGATCTTGGGGGATATTACACCACTCAAATAGCAATGCTCTCCGAAGTTCCAGTAGACATGTAGGAGGAGGTTGACGGGCTGCAACTCGCCGGCCAAGCGTGTCCCACACGTGCTTTGCTGGATTCAAGTCCGGTGAGAATGCTGGCCAGTCCATACGGGTGATATCCTCCGATTGAAGGCATTCGCTCACGATGTTTGCACGGCGAGGACGGGCGTTGTCATCCATAAACACAAATTGTGCGCCCATGGCGCCCCGAAACAAACGCACATGTTGTTTCAGAATGACGTCCCGATAGATTTGGCTTGTCATGGTTCCAGTTTGAACATGCAGGTCAGTTCAGGAACCCAGAATAATTCCACCCCAAACGAGCACTCCTGCACCACCGTAACGGTGTCGTTCAGTGATGTTTCCTTGGTGGTAACGGGTACCTGGAGCTCTCCATATGAAAGTCCGGCGAGAATCAGACTGCAAGCTAAACCTGGATTTGTCGGAAAACATCACACAAGCCCACTGTTGCGGTGTCTACAATGCATGCTCTCTATTCCAGGCTAACCGCAGGTGACAGTGAGTTGCAGTAAGTGGAACGCATCTGACAGGTCTACGAGCATATAGACCAATCTGCCCTAAGCGTCTGTACAAGGTCTGCCTTGAAATTGTCGTACCAGTGGCTGAAGAGAGCTGACGAGACAGGTCTGAGGCTGTGCTCCGCCTGTTTCTTTTGGCAGTAACTGCCAAATACCGGTCCTCATTCGACGTTGTAACTCTGAGGTGACCTGTGCTGTAACGTCTACTCACATTACCATCATCTTGGAACCGTTGCCTGGAGATGACACTCTGGGCAATTCCAAGTTCGTGTGATACTCCCAGTTGGGTACTTCCACATTCCAGACGGCCGATAATTCTGCCACGTAAAAAATCATCCAAATGCGTGTTTTGTGTCATAACTATTCGGTTATTGCACCGAAATGCTTATAAAGCGCCTGCGAACAATTTTACTTCTTTGCCTGTATTCCTTATATATCACTCTCTTACACTCTCGTCATTGTGACGTACCATCTGTGTCATCTAGTTACTTCTTGAAACTTGCATATGATTCTTGAAGATGTGTGTAGTGATTTTGCGGGTGATATATTTATTTTCGAGTTCGATTTCCGCGTGACTCCGAATTATCCTTAATTTGTGGACATGAGTGTATTTCGATATCAATGAAATCGAAATAAATAGATTGGATTGTACGGTCAGATGTTTCGTACAATCCAATGTATTCATTTCGACTTAAGATTGTACGATCAAGTAAATTTTAAAGATGTTGATCTTTAAAAAGTGTTACATATTTGGCACATTTCGACATCCGGTTCCCGATCCCAAATGCACTCTATAAAAACAAAAGAGAGACTGTCATAAAAGTCCTTGTGAAAATATAAGTAAATAGCCTCTGGTACACAGAATGATTCTAAAATATTTAGTAAACCTGTAAATACAGGTAGAGCAAACTAAAATAAGCATATTTTGCGATGTAATGCGTGCGTGGAATAGGACGATGAGATTGTAGAAGGCACTATTCATTGACATGTTTTATCTATGGAGCTGTAGATGGAAGTGGAGGTGAGAAGGCGTAAGAGAATGATTAGTGAGTAAATAGCGGCCAAATATCTTAAATGCATATAAAATATTAACTACTCCTTACATATTTTCACTACTGCTGATGGTTGCAGTAAAGAAAGCTGAATCACTAGAATTTTTGCTTCTTTTGCCTTTCTGACTACTTATACATGCCATTCCGACGCAAACAATCCGTTACAAATTAAGATATTTTTGTTCTCTTGTTCTTATCTTTAAATTTTTGCCATATATTTTAAACTTACTCTATAATACTCGATTCTGGTACTTATTTAATTGCTACACAATTCTCACCGTGGATGTCATGAACTCAGGCGAAGTACAAGCTTATAATTTCATCTACAGTCAGTGGTTCAAGAAATCATTACATATACAGAGTTCATCAAAAAATGTACACACTATTTGAACTGTCATAGAAAATTTATTTTCCGACCTGAAAGGTTAAATTTCTGGCAAAAATTAATTTACGTTTTCTTAACAGATGGAAGCAGAATTGTCGATTTAGCTGTGCAACCCACTTAATGGAAAGACAGTAACATCAACATGGCAGACGCGTTTTTGACCTTTGAAAAAGCGAAAGCAGGTTATCACGGTCATTCTGTTCGACGTTCGCCTGACTAGCTAGCAGCTAAATTCTAAGCCATAGTGCTTACTACGTGATTGCTTATTGAAATAAATCCAAGTGCGCTAGTATTAGTAATCCTTGCTACGCACCATTTAGTTAGAGGCCAACTCCGCGAAGAGCTATGTGAGCAAAGATCAATTAAATTTCTATTTAGCTATAGTTTAAATTTATCTGATTGTTCATTTAGACCCAAGTGTGGTCTTTACTTTCTGTATCCCTCCCGAGTTGCGAAGTGATTTGTAAATAATATTGATTTAATAAAAGAGGATTTTAAATCCCTTTCAAGTGCAGTTATTATACAACTGAAGCACAGTACCTACAACCAGAACATAGCTGTATTCAGCTCCCTGTTCCAGATCAGGACTTTAGGACTTTAAGGAGTTACTTCAACTTTGTGAATATTGCTACGATCGAGACAGTGAAGGCATGGGTATGGGACTGATTAACCTTCAAGGTTTGCAATTACACATCTAAGAAGCAAATTTGAGGTTCATAAGGAACACTTAACAATGCCTGCTGATTCTATCTTCTCTACGTTTTATTTAATATAAGGTAATAACAGGTTTTATTTCCAACAAGATAGCACACCGCCACACTGCCATCATTTTGAACCTTTACTTTAACCACTATTTGAAACATTCAGTTTGACCGGAAAGTACTATTTCAAACTGAACTGTAGCCTTACTTTTCCCAGAAATTTAACCATGCAGGTTGGAAAATAAATTTTTTTGTGACGTTTCAAGGAGTTTACACTAATTTTCTCCAATTTTATTTTCAACTGTACCTCTTCTGCCTTTCATAGCCTCGAATTTGTTTTCTATTATAGCAGTAATTTCTCTTTTCATTTCCTCTTTGCTTACTTTCATCCTTTCTGTGACATCCCTTCCATCTTTTCTTGGCCCTCTTTCATCACTTCTGTATCTGCAACAAAGTCTTAATCTCTTTTTAACCACTCTTGTCACAGGCATTCAGACCCACTTTTGATACCAAAAACAGTTACATGCCTACGTGTTCGTAATGGATGCAATGCACGCATTCAGACTTTGTACGTCTTGAAACTTTATTTTTTTTACAACCAATACAATCACCACTCCATGTTGCATATCCTTTTTGGTGTTCAGCTTGTAAATTTGGATGCCATTTCTCTAACAGTCGATTTTATTCGTAGATGAGCAAGACATCTTTTCTTAGCATCCTTTAGATAATGATGAAATATTGCTTGTTTCTTAGCATCATCCTTCAGGAACAGTCGGTAAAAATCAAGCATCCCTAGGAAAGTTCTCATGTTATATACAGTCTCTGGTAATTTACAGTTCACTATAGCTTCGACTCTTTCAAGCTGAGGCGGAGATTCATCCGGTGTTATCAGTATCCTAAAAATTCCAATTTATCAACACCAATGATTGACATAGAAATTTCGATTATAAAGTCGTATTTGCTTATTTATCAAAACGTTTCAGGTGATGTTCGTGGTCTTCTACTGAAAAGATGCAATTCAAACATCTTCTAGATATGGAAAAGCATAGGTTTAAATGTGGAAAAGTAAAGTCCAAACCTTGGAACATTTCATGTATAAATCTTCGAAAAGCATTTGGTGAATTTCACAAATCAAAGCTCGTTATATTAAATTCATTAAGACCAAATTACGTATGAGAAGATTGCGTATTCAAATCACCTCTATGTCACCAATTTTTTATAGAGCCGTCAAATGAAGAATTAAGAATCGAAACAAAAATAATGGAACGCTAACTAGTAAAAAATTTTAATTATGCTGCCACTCAACAAATCTTAATAGTTACAAAAGAACAATAAATTATGTTGCCCCTACACTTTAATGACAAATCGAATGCCAGAAAACTTTGATTATTACATTTAAAAGAATATAGACTAACGGTTTACATTTTAAGGTGACCAAATCAGCTTTAAAATTCTTTATCTTGTTTTATTGTAATAAAAAATTTGCGTTTTGGTTTCTGGGATGCTTAATCGAAACATGCACAGGGAAACATTTTGGGCCATTTGCAGTAATAATGGAACCCAATAATGTGTTAAGATAAAAATACAAGAAAATGTTACTAAGCCAGAGACTGAACGCTACAATAATATGAATTACTTATACACTGACGTTTGTGAAAATTGCAACACCATGAAGGACTTACGCGAGTGAGCTGAAATTTTCAGGAAATGCAAAGTAGCGCATGATATGCAAATGATTAGAATTGCAAATCCGTAGCGCATGCGTATGCTGAGCAGCGCCCTCTGAACGGCTGATGGATCCGAATAAATAGACGGCTGTAGCGAGGCGTGTATGGTTATCGGTGGTTATCTGCTAGTGGTAAACGTTAACTCAATCTGTACTTATGCCTCGTCGACGAAAGAGAGCGAGATTTGAACAACTTACAGAGTTTGAACGAGGGAGAATCATCGGCCTTCGTGAAGCTGGATTGTCGTATCGTGCAGTAGCCTCTCGTGTGCAGCGTAACAGCAGCACAGTGATGCGCGTTTGGAAGCAGTGGACGGACGAGTGTCGGACAACTCGGAAATCCGGGAGTGGACCCCGAAATGTGACGTCAGCTCGCGATGATAGACACCTGGTCCGCATGGCGCGGACGGACCGTACAGCTTCCTCTAGACAATTGGCAGCACTGTGGTCAATAGCTACAGGTGTTTCATTGTGTGCTTCATCAATTCGTAGACGTCTGCTGCAGTGTGGACTGCGCGCACGGACTCCTTTATACAGGATCCCCCTAACGCACGACCATCGCCGCCTGCGGCTACAATGGGCCAATCAGCATAGAGACTGGCGTGCTGATTGGCAGCATGTCGTGTTTTCTGACGAATCCCGCTTTAATTTGTGGTACCATGATGGCCGCATTCGTGTCAGACGCTATGCCGGTGAACGCCACCTTCCGGAGTGCATTATCGAACGCCACAGTGGACGAACACCCGGAGTTATGGTCTGGGGCGCCATAGCATATCATAGACGATCTCAATTGCTACGAATTGTGGGCAATCTGAACAGCAACCGGTATATCCGTGAAGTTCTACAGCCCGAAGCTGTTCCCTTCCTTCAAAGCTTGCCAGGCGCTGTATTTCAACAGGACAATGCCCGCCCTCATACTGCTCGGATTGTTAAATCCTTCTTTGCAGCGCAGCAGGTACAGCTTCTTCCTTGGCCTGCGTGTTCCCCGGATATGTCGCCAATTGAACATGTGTGGGATGTCATTGGTCGGCGTCTTGCTCGTGATCCTCGTCCTGTTGCGTCTGCAGACGAACTTTGGGTACGCGTACAAACGATATGGAATGCTCTTCCTCAGTCAGACATTCAAACTTTGTTTGACTCCATGCCACGTTGTGTAGCAGCACTTATTGCGGCGCGTGGTGGCCACACAAAATACTGATTCTGATCTCTTGTTCTTGTTTGTTTGCTTTGAACATTTAATCATTTATTTGTACCACTACCACTCAACTGTGTATTAAATTGCATTCAATTATGACGATTCCTTCTTGGTGTTGCAATTTTCACAAACGTGAGTGTATTTAAACTGACTGAACATCACTTGGAAAGTGCAACTATTATCTGTTACAACTTCTATTCAAATGAAGATATTTCACAAAATGCGATACATTACTTGCCTGCATTAATTTTATTTAATGTTAAGAAATAGGATTAAAAATCCGTTTCTACGTACCTTGTTTATGCGATGTCGTAGTGACAAAAATAACTGGAAAATTTTCAGATTGTATTATTTGCCGGCTGGTAAAATGACTTCCTTTTATATGGTTTGTTTTGCTATAAGACTATGCCAAAAGATTCGGAGGTTCGGAATGTAATCTTTCAGGAGGTCTACGGAGTGAAATTCTCCGATATCAGGCTTGATTTTGCACAAAATTGAATAATAATTACAACATAAATAAAAAAAAATTAACCACTGTTTTTTACGCAGGTGTAACTGTTTTAATTGAATAAAAATATTAAAAATTAATTAAACGTAGAGCCGAGGAAAGTGAGTTTCGCCTTTCCTGCTGGTGAGGTTCCGTTATATTATCAAATTATTGTCATTAGTAATTAAATTATCAGTAACGTACTTCTTATTTACTCTAAACCGATGTTTTTTAAGGAGAGCTGATAATCACTAGATCTAAGCAATGTCCTTTTATTTTTGTAGGTAGCTTCTTTAATCAAATTAACAGTGTTTTCCGTTGTATAAAAAATTTGGGTGTTTGGCTTTTCGTGTGTAAAATTTATCCGTAAGTGTATGATTTCTGTATCCAGTTTTTTACGTACACAGTTTTTTGTAAGTGTGTATTCATTTATATAATATGATGTGATATTTGGTTTTTAGAAAAGACTTTTGTGACCATTGGGGCAAATACTCTTACTACCATTTAATTTATAATTTATAATCGCGTATCTTAAATGTAAATAAATTAATTATTTTTATAATTAATAGCTAATTTAGCTGTCATTTTTATTAATTATCCGAAGTAATTAAATTGTGGACGAAGTATATGTTTTACAGGTTTAATAACTTTTATCATGGTAGTTGTTTTTCAGTGAGTCTTTTATCCTAATTTTCCTCCAGAATTAAATTCATATAACGTTGTAATTGACCAGCATTGTTATTTTTTTTGGTACTTTGCATGAAAAAAAAATTATATACTTATAATTTGTATATGTATAGTTTTAAAACATTTTGGAATGAGATTGTTATGCATAAATGTAAAAGGTTTTTAAAAATATTTGTAAAATTACTCTGGAATTTAGAACAGATTGGAGTATTTTCAGCAAAAAGAGTAGGCATTTGTGTGAATATTCATTATTTTCAGCTTTGCATTTAAATTTATTTTAAATTCATTACATTCTTTTTCTCATCATGAGCATTATAAATTTCAGTTACTTTTTTCATCTAAAATTTCAAACGGTAAACTTTTAATCTGATATATATTGATTATTTTTTCTTTTAAATATTAAATCATGTGCTTTAAAAGTTTTTTTATAATATTTATGCTAAATTTAAATATTTTGAAGTAAAATATACAAATAAATAATAAGGAAAATTATTTAAAAATCATTATGTCACAGGCTCTTTTGCTTAAAACATATTGAGTCCTTTTTCTGCATATCCATTTTTCATGCATATAATAAACCTGCATATATTCCTCTCAATAATAAATCAATGTACTTTAATTTATTAAGTTTGTGTTCTGCAAAATATGATATATTTCAAGGGCATGCAAGTATCTGGATTGCAAATATACTATAAATCCTTCAAACTTCAAATCACAGTTTAATAACGGTAGCACATGCGCAGATATGCAGGTAGACGTAATGGGGGAGTGTCTGAGTAGTATAAAGCATGTTGTCGGTGTAAGATCAGTATTTCTGGCAAAGAGATTGCACGCCGTATAGCAGTTAAAATCACACCGAGTTGCTGCCTCAGCGAGAAATGGCGAATAATGAATCTGTTAAACGACATCTGGATGCTTTTACCCGAGGTTGAAGGAGACAATTTCGAACTACAGGAACAGCTATCCAGAGGTTTAGTAGTGGTCGTCCACGAGGAACCACACCCGCATATGACTGGTATATTGCCTTACAGGCCACAAGAAACAGGCGGCAAACAGCGGGAGAAATCCCTAGACACATGACACAGGCGACTGGATGACCGATATCGCGTTTTACCGTGGTCAGAAGACTGCACGGTGGTGGTCTGTTTGCACGACGCCCTGTACGGTGTGTACCTCTAACGCCTGCCCATCGGAAAAGGCGTTCTCTGTGGTGCCGGGAACTCCGGAATTGGAGAGACAATGAATGGGGACGAGTACTCTTTACAGATGAGAGCAGATTTAATCTGAGTTGTGATCCTAGACACATACACATCTGGAGAGAGCGGGGAAGCCGCAATCATCCCTTCCACATCATCAAAAGGGACTGTTTTGGAGGTTGCGGAGTTCTCGCTCGAACAGACATAATGCTTGGTAGCCGGACCGACCTTCATATCTCCCAAGGATCTTCGTCACCTGGGACTGCTATTGTAACAAGGTTCTTCTTCCTTACATGCGTCTTTTCACAAGGGCTATGGGTCCTCAGTTCCTCTTCATGGACGACAACGCTCCACCTCATCGCACAGTTACTGTCGAAGAGCTCTTGGAGAGTGAAGATATTGAACCAATGGATTGGTCGGCGGCAAGGTCGCTGGATCTAAATCCCAAGCAGCATTTACTTACTAGGGAGTCCTGTGGCAGCACGTAACTTATCGCCAGTAACGGTTCCGAAACTGCGATTGGTGCTACAAGAGGAACGAGCAGCAGTGTCTCAACAGCTCATTAACAACCACATATCCAGCATGCATAAATGATGTGAAACCTGCCTAGCAGTCAGGGAAGATCATATCCCCTATTAAAGACCAGATGTTTCTTGCTGGTCACCCATCACAGGGATGTTTCGGCCTTCAGTCGCATTGCGCTCCATGCTATTTTTTCAATAAAGCTTCTTTTTATCCCTCTGATTTCTCTTTTAGTAAGTGTTGCTTACATTACTCATGTATTGGGGATCTTACGGTATTAAATGTGTTGATTTGGAAAGCTTTTGTACAAAGTTATAGTGAAAAAACCGTCTCGTCCTTAATTTTTGCACACCAGTGTAGTTCTGAATTTAGTTCCTGATCTTTAATGTTGGCAGGAAGCATATTTTTGAAGCTGCTGATTAAAATCTATTGCTATTACTAATTCTTTTGGTAGTTTGTTAGCAGAAATAACTTTTTAAATGTGTGAAAATTATTTTTCTTTATATGAAAATAAATTGTAAAATATTTTTTTTTCTTCTTAGGAATAAAGAAGAATGTTATCTTCTTCAAAGCTTTGAGTATGATAAAAGCTTCTTGAAAGTTTGATTTTAAAATTTTGAATTTTGTGTACCGAGATCTGCAGGTGTGATTTTACTGTGTTAATATTTTGATTAATTTCTTACTAAAATAATTTCTTATTAAATAAATTGACATATTTTATGCATGCTATATGGAAGTTGTGATTTTTTTGTCGATACATAGTATGAGAGTAAAAAGTTTAGTCCTGTGGCTTTCAGTTTAGCAAATGTTTTATCCAGTAAGATATATTTATTGTAGTTTAGAATTTGCTTAATTCTTTCACATTGATTTTTAAGTAGTAAAAATTTAAATTACAATCATGTTTTATTTTTCACATGTTAATGTTTCATAATGAAAATTTGGTACTTTTCTGGGTAAAACTGCATATTACGGGCCAGTTTGGCGCATTTTCGAAAAGTCGCCAAATCGGTTATTTTCGCGCGTTTTAGAAAATCACTAACTCATCATATTGCCATATTAGATGGTTGTGAATTTGAATGAATCCTGTAAACATGTAAAAAATTGATCATGTAAACATGCAAAAATATCTAAACAACCTGTAAACATGCAAAAGTATCTAAAACAGAAGTTCAAGAAAAACAACGATAAAGTATTTGAAAGTTAAAAACTATGTATTTTATGGCATCAGCAATATTAAAACTTTTCATAATATATACCGTTTTTAAGACAGTAGCAAAATGGAGTAAAGCATTTTAGCACGAAATTTAAGATATTGTAATAAGCAATAAATGAGCAATAAATGATTGGAAAGCATTGATTCATATTTAATTTAAAACTTTAAAACAGAAGAAAATGATAAAATTCAAAATTTTGGTC
This sequence comes from Stegodyphus mimosarum, assembly GCA_000611955.2. Classification (NCBI taxonomy): domain Eukaryota; kingdom Metazoa; phylum Arthropoda; class Arachnida; order Araneae; family Eresidae; genus Stegodyphus; species Stegodyphus mimosarum. Next base: position 44,110 of record KK114346.1, on the reverse strand, counting down.
TACTGAAAACATGAGCAATAATAGTATAGTAAAAAAAAAGCGGTTAAACAATTTTAACTACGTAATTTATATTTTTACAATAAATTTTTATTTATAATAAATAATCGAAACTCACATTTGTTTATATCCACACTAAAATGTAACAATACAATGGAGATGAAATTCAAAATGGCGCGCTCATTCAACACCGACTCTACGGCTCATTTCAACCTTGTGCGTAACCACATATAATGGACACCCACCTCCATTCACACAAATCTGTCGCATCTTTCATTTCAAGTAACTTCATACTATTTTTACACTTAGGACATTCATATATATTCGCAATCAAACCATAGTTCATGCACCATTCTATCACACATCGTTCACCCTTATCTTGCAACCAAATCAAATAAGTAAAATCCACACGTTTAACTCTTTCGACGTTAGCCATTTTGCTCACACAATTTACTAGAAGCACAATGAAATGACGAAAATTCAAAAAGCCCGCTTAAATGCTATAAAATGTAACCTTAAATCCTAATGATTTTCATGATGCCAAGAGGCTACCAGATTTGGCACGATTTCGCTTCATTTGGCGACTGGCCTGTAATCTGCAGTCTAGCCCTTTTCTGTTATGTACCTGCCATACATTTTGGCGTCACTATTATAGTAATATATATGTGTGTGTTAATTATTCTTATTTACATATGCACAGACATGCACACATAGTTCTTAGATAGTGCTATCATAGGGTCTTGGCATGTGCTTGGCTTCTCTTTAACTTGCGCCAAAAAGGGTGCTTGGTGCATAATGGAAAGTACCAAAAATGTGAAGAAGTTTTCCTTTTGTGCTTTCTCTTAAAACTTTTAAGGCAATATATCCTGATCATAAAGAAAAGTTGGAATTAGATATCCTAGTCATGTAGAACATGTTCCTGTAGTTAAATAAGTAGCAAAAATAAATATATAAACAACATAAGTGATTACCTTCATCAGCAAGTCATCTGTGCTTTAGGATTCAAAATAGCTTTTAAATTCTTGATGCTTCCTTCTGGCATTTTAAAGTCTGATCTATATAATAAATATTTCTAGTTCCCCCCCCCCCCACACACACACTTGATTTCTTTCTTTGGCTTAGTGAACTGTAACTTTCAAGAAAGCAGATAGAATCAATTTCTTGATAGTTATATTCCCTGCAGACTTCTAATTTAAATATTAACAAGCATAGTACTTAATAACATAGTATAATTAATTGTAATGCATATCAAACTGCTACTCTAAACTGTTATTATGCCAATCATAGTGAGGGGGGCATTTTTTTAAATAAGTTTTGATTTTTCATGGTAGTTACTTTTTTTATCATGAAGTTTCTCATTGTTTTATAAATACTGTATTATCAAATTGTGTAAAATTGGCATGTACATTTTTTTCAGTGACTTGGTAACTGCCATTCCTGAAATACTCTTGTCATAGAAACTCTTGTCTTTTAGCATTACCTTTAAACCTTTTTCTGCCTTCTTTAAGAATTTACCTTTAAACCTTTTTCTGCCGTCTTCAAGAATTGTTAGTCATAAATTAAATTTAGTCTTGAAATTCTGATTTTACATGAAAGAGTAGACAATAGTTGCATGGAGCTGAGTGTTGGGATATGCAGGTGTAATACGTATATGTTTCTATTTTTTTTTAAGTCAAATGCTGTCTAAAATTATTAGAAATGTTAAAGCACACATTATTCTCATGTAAGTGCTAATCATATCCATATATTTACCGAGCTTAGGGCATATTTGTCAGTGTAATTAATGTCATCATGTAATACTAACCAATGAGAGTGTTATGGCCAGGAATTGCATATTCATAAATCATTCCATTATAGACAAAGAAAGAAAAATAAATATTACTTTTCACTACTTACTTTACAACTTTGTGCTTTTTTGAAGTGGGCGAATTTGGCAATTTTTATGCTGTGCTGGTCTCTCTGCTTTCAAGATCAAAGTGGTACAGTCATGATCATTAATTACAGATTTTATATAAGCTTACCATGCTGTGTTATCAGATTGAAGTGCTTGACAAACATCTATCATCTATCATGAAATTTGAGGCATAACTGAAAATGAAGCATAGGTACTTTTAAAGAATCTATACTTTTTATCTCTCTCTGCAACATATGAAGTTAAAAATGTGAAATATTTTCAGACTCCATAATGTGCGAAAATTAGCTAGTTAGTAATTTATGATTTTAAAGAAAAGTTTTTCTTTTTGCATTGTAGTAATTTATGATTTTAAAGAAAAGTTTTTCTTTTTGCATTGTCAGCTGTTTGATATTGAAGTCATTATTGCAGTAAATAAAGATAGAATTAGCAATGTGTTATTTGTATCTGTTTTTTAGATAGGTAAAATGTTGCTGTAATAAGGACTTAAATTCAACTGCAGCCTGGTTCTGATACTTGTCCATTTTTAGGTAAAATCGTAATTCTATTAGAGCTCAAATAAATGAGTTCCAGTAATTTGCTGTACAACTGAACCACAGTATTATTAGAAAATTGCAATATTATCCTCTTAGAATTGGCAGGAGTGAAGTGCTGGATTTTTATTCAAAACTCCACTTACTTAACCTTTAGCTGTAGGTGTAGCAATTTTTTTATACCACTTTTATTTTATACAAATGAATGCTTATATAGGAATTGGAGAAGAAATGCAAAAATTGAAATGTTCACAAGTGTTAATCTTCAATTGGTAAAAGCAATTTCATTGAAAAGAGTTTCTCAGTGTCCAGGAGAAGTCGTTTGCCTGATTCATTGAGGTAGTGGGTGATTAGATGGATGAAAATGGGGATGTCACAAGCTCATGCTGCTAGATATCACAATGTCTGTCATAGTATGGCCCACCAACAATGGAATCAGTTTGAATCTGAAGATTCTGTGGCTAAAAGACACATTCCATGCAGACCAAGAGTTAGAACACCTGTGGGAGACAGTTATTTAGCTCTTTCAGCTCGAAGGAGAATCAACATTACTTTGCCTCATCTCATGGCAGATCATTTAGTGGCAACAGGAAAAAAAATCCTTGACCCAAGGACACAGAGGTGCCCACTTATAATTGGAAAGAGAACACATCTCCTTGAGCAGTTAACAATGGGCATCTGTTCTCTTCACAGACGAGTCCAGGTTCACATTGGAGAGTGATTCAAGTTGTCAGCTGATCTGGAGGGAACAATGCACCAGATACAACCAATCCCGCATTATGGAATGACACAGTTATAGAGGTGGTGGAATAATGGTTTGGGCTTTGGGAAAGTTTTGGGAATGCATTCCTCAACTTTGTATTGTTTGTTAGTCTTGTATATCTTAGTTGTGCACAATGGGGTATTTTCTAGAAATTTATCTACCATGGCTTAGGAGAGATACTGTGTTTAAAATGAAGACACTGTTCAATAAAATTATTTTCTAAATCACCAATATATGTTTTACACAATTCTGCAGTGTTCTTTCTATTGTATTTTCATTAAAAATTTTTTGATTGGCTGGAAACCCAAAGTTGGAGTAAATGTCATTGTAGGTCCACTTTCTCATTTGTACTTGTGCTAAATAAGAGAGCAGAAGAAGAGCATAACTTGTATTTCTGCAGAATTTGTTGTTGGCATAAATTCAAGTTCTTCCGACATATTCTTGTCGTACAGGTTTTGGGGCATAATTGTTTGTTCTCATCGCATCTAGACAATATTACACTTCATATTTATAAAAGTTACAGGATTCTGTATTTTGTTTCAACTGTAAAAAGTTTTCTAAAGGAGTGGGTAATCTAATAGTGCTTTTGTTTGTAGCATCTACTTTTTGAAATGACAGGTTAGTTTATCTATGATTTCTAATATTTTGCTCCAAAATGCTACCATAAAATCAGTGTCCAACTTTAGTTTAAAAAACCTTGAGCTTTAACTTTTCTGGCAAGCTTTTGAAAATTACCTTCATAAATTTTATTCAAATCATCTTTTAAAATTTTTGTAACTGGAAACCACTGCTTTCACTGAATGAGCTCTTGCTGACTGATGAGTATTGCTTAGTTTTTTGGGAAGTTTGTTTTTTGGTGCAAGCATATCATTCAAAATTTTCCATCTTGATGTCGAAGCAGCAAAGAAATTGAATTTTGTAGAAATAAAAACAATTTGGCTCTTTGTAGTCAGCATTTCACCACTGATTCTCCAATTAAATTCAATGAATGTGCTTCATATGGCTTGTAGCTGGTAAAATTATATTTAGATTTAATGTATGCTTGAAGGCCGCTTTACTTACATATACCCAATATATTACAGGCATTATCATAAGCTTGTCCTCTACATTCTTGTAAATTAATATCTAAATCAGATAGTAAATGTTCGATTTCTGCATTTTTCTTTTGGTCAGTATTTAAAAAAAATTTAGAAACCTTAGAATGGGAATTTCATTTTTATGGACATATCTAACCACAATAGTTAATAGCTTGATATGATAAATATTGAGCATTGAATCTACTGAGTAGAGCATTGAATCTCTTGAGTAGTGCTTTGCTTCTTTTAATTTGAAATAATTAAACTTCTATAGTCTTCTGTTATTGGGACCGGATTCAGAAATGAATGTATGTATGCAGGTATGTAGGTACGCATGTGTGTACAAACACATACATAAGTATGGTCATGCATACATAAATTTCTGAGTCGATTTCCAATAACGGAAGAGTTCCAAAACTTCTAACATTGCTACCCAGTATTTTGACGACCTCTTCGCAGATCTGATAAATAAAAGACATGTCTATTGTCTTTATTTGTAAAATTAAATGTTTGTTATTGCAAGATGGGGCCAAATTTTTCTCCTAAATAACTTTTCGTTGTGTTTGTCACTAATAATTTGGTTATCTCCATTAAAAGCAAAACCCCTTGAACTTAAAATTTGGTTACTTCAACAGTCCATTTGAAATATATTTTTCCAGTAATTAGTATGTTTTTCCTGTATTGTAATTGAATAGTTTTTTAAATATTCACATTTTTCTGTATATCAATTAATAAGTGTATGGGTGTTTTCTTTGTGCCGGGTCAAATTTCCATGTTTCAAAATTTTTTCACTTTCTTTCCATTAGTTGAACCCTGTACTAAATGAATTCATTTCTCTACCAGATAGTTTGTGTTCAATGCAATAAATGTTTTCTGAAGAATTTGAATATGAAAATCAGTTTTGTGTTTGTTGTTCTTCATTTAGTAAATGTCTATAAAATATTGTTTTCTTAGCATACCTGCTCTGCAATTTGTAGACCACTTTTGATGCAGTAAAGTTCAGTCTTTGAATATTTACATGTGTGTTAGATATATTATTAATTATGTTCATATTTCTTCCTTCACTTAATTTTCCACATAATGCAGGATCATTATAATTTACGCGCAACTTATTATTAGCTTCATCTAAATGTTCTTTTTCTTGATGTTCTTTGGGTTGTGGCTGCTCAAAATCTTGCTGCTTCTGCTCCTTCTGTTGTATTTGGGTATTTTCTTTTCCTTTCTCATTTGATTTCAGGTCATTATTATCATACTGTTACTAATTTCCTTCTTTCTTCTTGTTGGTGATGCTGTGTAATTTTTTAGAGAAATTTCCTTTTTGAAGAAATTTGTTAATGGTGTCATTTTTTTCCAGAAACCTCTTTTGCTTTATCTTCCTTTATTTTATGATTAACAAAGCCAGATAACTGTTTTGTTTTTTATAGCATGATTAACCTTGCCTTCAAAATATATTAAAAAATTATTTTTAAAATTAACACTAGGAAGTGAAGAGTATCATATGAGTTACTATACAAATTAAAAAGTAATATATAAAACAATATCCCAGAGCTGAGAAATATCAGATAGAAGAATAAATTAAATCTAGTTCTCAGTGAAGAAGAATCTGCTATATTATCAATGTGTCATAGTATGAATAGACAGAATCTCAATTTTGCCGGCTTATGCCACCATCATAGGCAAATGTCCTAAGGCCCCAAAACTCCCTCAATTTTTTTCATTTTTTTATTATAATAAATAAAAGTTTAACTGCAATAACAAAAATAAGTAATCATAAAATTAGGTATATATAATAAATTCTGTAAGTAATTTGATTCTTTAGTGCATATAGAGAATAATAGAGCTGTGTGGATACATGAGATGACATAATGGAGAAGAAAAACTTTCAGGCGTAGCCATGGATTTAACAGATAATTTTATTCCTTGATAACTAGAATAAAATCTAGAAATAAAAGTGTTAACAACAATGACGTAAATAAATAATCATACATATATATAAATTACATTACAAAATGGTATATAAATTATATTACAAAATCATAAAATTAGGTATATAAATTCTTTGATAGCTAATTCTTAACACACATATTCTTCTTTTCACATCATCATTATGGAAGCGATAAGCACCCTCACAATTTTATCGTTGCAGGATTAATAAGTTGTTGATTAATTTTCAGATGATGCACTTTAGATTCTCGTATATTAGTAGTTTTAAGACAGGATTAGAATATAATCAAATTAAAATGAGGAATTAAAAATACTATTTCTAAATTAAAGTTAGTAATTTTCTTTCATATTTTATATCTCTTATGTAAATATATAGCTATATCTCTCTATATATATTTTAGAAAGTAGTACTAGAACAAGAGACACCTATTTGGTCAAGAATTTTGCACGTAGAGCTGCAAAATTTAATTTAAAGATTAGAAAAAGGAGTAAAATTCTAAAAGCTATCGCCTAAAAGTAAATTTGATACTGTAGTTCCAGAGTGTAAAAATACTTTGAACAAAAAATCGATTACTAAAATAGTAAAAGTAACTGCAAGAAACTAGATGTAGATTATTGAGAAAAAACTCAATATTTAAGAAAATTAAGAGCATATTTAAAGCACAAGCTAAAATCACGAAGAATGGCAGTAAATGGTAATTTAACTTAACTCAAGGTTTATCACGGACTTATCAAGGGAAAAGTGTGACAAATTCGAATCCAGCTATACCATTACGAGTTTAGTCGAACAACAAAAATTGAGATTGAAACATATTTATATTTAGAGAAAAATCAAAAGAATCAACTTAATACAGTTAGTCTCAATTTTTATCCCTTCTTTTCCCAACGCACCTGCCATAAATTTAAAATTAAAACACAACCGAAAAAGAAAAACTTAATACATACAAACATAATAAAACATAATACTTGGTAAGGCGAATGTACAAATTAAAATAAATGGCAAAAAAATGACCTAGTCGAAAAATACATAATTTTAAGGGAGATCTCAATAGCTAGAAGAATTAAACTTAGTAATTGTGAAGTAATAAAGCTAAAATTAAAAATAAAACACAAGTGTCTTGCAAGGACCTAATGCAACTTATAGTGAAAAAAAAAGAACAAACCTGCATCCTTTGCAGTTCCTGTTTCAAAATTAAAACAGCAAAAATGCTGAAAAAGGTTGGCAGAATAAGAATTCTGAAAAAGGGGCCAACCAGAAAAGAAAAGCAGTTAAAAATCACCAGTTAGGTGTAACTTTGTAGAAGAGGGAAGTAAATGTCATAATGTTTAAGCCAATGGTGCGCAATGGCATGTGTGGAATTCTGGACAGAGGGTGGGGAGGAAATGAAGGGGATTTTTTTTTAAGTCGAAGATGGACCCTTTTTCAATGAAATGGCATCTTGTTCAGTGCTGAGTCACGTAAAAAATTGTTTTTAATGTGAAGAACAAAATGGCTAAACTTAGCAAATGTAAAATCTGGCCTGAAAGCAATGGAAAAAGGGAAAAAAAGCATGATTTGTTAAGTGATAAGTGACGGTGGACGTGGGCACTGTCCCTTAACCATAACGGTTAATCAGTACAGCACCACATCCACCATTATCTAGAGCAGGCCTGATGGTATGGCTACACGTGGTCTCGCACTCGACTCCCAGACCCAGCTCCCGGACCGTCCGGTGGGCAGTCGAACAGAC
>KK114346.1:15882-36057 GCA_000611955.2 Stegodyphus mimosarum | reverse complement strand
ATACATACATAGGATTACCTAAATACATACATAAACTTGCATAGAGTTACATTAACTAAGGATATACACTATACATATTGAAAAATTAACCTAAACAAGACATACATTTACATTTCACTTCACTAACGTGTACATTTACATTTCACTGTTATAATTGCATTAGAAATTTAATCCTACTCATTAAATATAAACTTTGCTGGTATACACTATACATCATTATGTCTATAGGCATGCAGAGGACTGTGGCTGCATTTGCTGTACATTAGTACTGAAGACCAGATGCACAGATTATTCTGCTGCACAGAGGTCTGTGCCTAAGCTGGCTAGCTTCTCCATTATTTTTGTTAGCTGGCGGCAGAGATGTTTTTGCTTAACCATATATTTGCAGAATGCCTGCGTATTCGTGGTAGGGAATGGAATATGTAGGCTGTTGGTGAGCGGGCAGGAAGTTACGTAGTGTTCCGGAGTACCCAGGTGGCCACAGCTACACTGATCTGTGTCAGCTATTCCGTGTCTGGCGAAATACCCCGGAAAGGGGCCGTGTCTGGAGATGTAGCGGACTAAATGAGGATTTGAGTAGTATCTCATTGGATTAACGTATGAAAGATGATAGTATGCCCTTCTGCCAGTTTCTCCAAAGTCCCATTCCATTTGCCATTTTGAAAGGGCTTGCAGGCGCAGCATTCTTTTAAGGGCGAAGTGTGGCCAGGGTAATGAGAGATCTTCTGCTTCTTTATTAAGGGCAGCGTTTTTCGCAAGGAGATCGGCGGCCTCGTTGCCTCTGTTGCCTGCGTGTGCCTTCGTCCAGGCCAGATGGGTAAGAAGGTGTGAATGTTGCCTTAAGTTGCGTTGGATTTCTTGAACGATTTGCGAGCTGTGCGCCGGATTCTGGATTGCTTGGAGGGTAGACATGCTGTCTGAAATTATGGTTGCTTGCTTGATGTTATTGCTTACGATGTAATTTAATGCTCGCTGTATGGCAACTGCCTCCCCTTGAAAGACGCTGTTATTCCCATGCAGATGCCCCTTCCACTGCGTATGTGCCTCTGTGCCTTGGTAGACAATGTAAGCGCATCCCACATTTTCGTCCATCTTTAAGCCGTCGGTGTAAGCATAGGTATTGTGCGTATGGATCTCAAGAGACTGTTTTTTGATGGTGACGTTTATTCCTATGCATTGTTCGGCCGGGTGCTTGTCCAGGATCATTGCTGGTACTTCATAGTCGCTCGACCAGTACGTTGTGTCCTCAAAAGACGCTGGCACATTGAGCTGTTTGATCTGCTGTAGAACTGCTTCCCGTTCCGTGCTAATGTGTAAGGGAACCAGTCCTGCTAGAACGTTTAGCGCATTTGTGGCCGTTGTGCGGTATGCCCTCGTTATATTAAGGGCGAACTGTCGTTGAATGCTGAGTAAGTGCCGGATCTTTCTGCCTTGCATCGGCTGCGCCCATACGGCCGCTCCATATGTTACTATTTTCTCTGTTACAGTCTGGTACAGGATCTTATGTATATGGGGGTTAAGGCCCCATCTGTAACCTTGCATATGACGCATGTACTTTGCGATAGCCAGTGTGCGTTTTTTTAAATCCATTATATGAGAGATCCAGCTGAGTTTGTTATCGAAGATGAGTCCCAAATATTTGAACTGCGGCACAATCTTGATCCGCTGATTATTTAGCGTGATGCGCGGTTGACGCTCAAGTGAACCACCTTTTTTGGGGTACAACACTATCTGTGATTTGCTCTCTGCTATGCGTTATTTAAAAGTGTTGCATCTGGTGTTGAAGATGGAGCAGGTCTCGTTGCAGTTACCTTGGAGCTCCCTTCTGGTACGTCCTTTTACAATAAAAGCCGCGTCATCAGCGTAGGCTATTACTTTAGTATGTGATGGCCACTGCTCTGCTATTATGCGGTTGAAAGTAATGTTCCACAAGTGAGGGCCCGCGCACGAGCCTTGTGGGCATCCACGGGTTTGCCTCCTTTGTAGAATACCACCATTGTGCACTATGATCGTAATTCTGTCTGATAGGTAGTGTCGGATAGTGCGGTAAAGGTTGGATGGGCATCTGGCATCCGCTAATGCGTTTAGGACGGCGGGCCACCACAAAGTGTCGAAGGCACTTTTCAGGTCTAAACTGATGAATGCCGTGTGGTTGCCGCTTCCCTTGTTTGCAAGTATTTCGTTCTTCACTTCTGCTAGCGCATGGACTGCTGATTTTCCTTTTCTGAACCCAAACTGGTAGGGGCTTAGGTAATCCGTAAGATGGAGATGATGCCGCAGTCTGTTCATTAAGAGCTTTTCGTAGACTTTTCCCAACGCGGGCAACAGGCAAATTGGCCTGTACGAGTCCGGGTTGGTGGGGTCTCTATTCTTCTTTAAAAAGAAGACCGCTTGGCCTACTTTAAAGCATCTTGGAAAAGTGCCTGTGTCGTACAGACTATTGAAAAGGGTCCTGAAGAATTCAATATTGGTGTGTATCACCACCTTAATGATCTTATAGTTGACACCGTCCGGACCCGGCGCTTTTTTGCTAGGTAGTTGGCGCAGCACTTGCTGGATCTCATGAGAGGTGAATAGCTGATCATTTGGGTGGTGGGTGTCCAGAGCCGTGTTCCGCAAGGAGTGTTGTTCTGTTGAGTCCTCATCCTCATTATCTTGCGGGAAGACCGCATCCAGGATGCCATTTAACGTGTGCACAGTGGGACTGTTGTTGTTATTTCCTGTTGCTGATAGAAGATGGAAGTTGGTTGGCATGAACCTTTTTCCGGTGGCCAGCTTGTGGTGGATACCATATGGGGCTGTAGTGTCTGTACAGAAGGCCCTCCATGCACTTAGTTTTGCCTGAAGAATCATCCTTTTATATAACCACTGGTGTCGCTCCTCTGGTACAGGAATGGGAGGTAGTAGAAGAGATAAGTGTGTCCGACCACAATTATATAAAATTCACCATAGCATGTGAGACGACTACTTCTATCATCCGATGCTACAACCTTCCCGGAAGAAAGGTAAAGCAATTCATCAGACGATGTAAGACTCACCTAGATAGAATACGTATCAGGGTAGTTAAGGAGTCTACTCAGACGGAGCTAGAAGAACTCACTGAAAACATCGTTAGAGCAATACAGAATGCATGCGAGGAAACTCTTCCAGCGTGATCAACTAAAAGATTACAGACACTGAGCTGGTGGACCAATGAACTCAGAGTTCAACAGAAGAAATGCCGGGCCCTCCGACGTCGACTCAAACGAGAACGGCAGAGGAGCAATGGCACCGAGACGTCTTTTCTGACAACATTTCAAAGAGAAAGGGCACAATATAAAAGGATGATTCTTCAGGCATGATTTGTTAGAAAAAGTTGTAACTCTTCTTGCTAGAGGTCTTACAACTGATAAGAAACGAAACAGGCCCTTAAAATTAGTAAAAGGAAAGAAAGGCCGGAAAACAGTAATATTAAATTTTAAATTTAATAATTAAACTGAAGTTCTGTGCCATAAGAAAGTAAAAAAGTAGCAGTAAAAGGAACCTATGATACATTTCTACATTAAATCACTTGAATTAGCCATTCATCATCTACCTTCCCTTGGGATTTAAATAAAAAATTTCATTATCTAATCCAAATAATCTAAAATAAAAGGTAAATGCCAGCTTTTTTTAAGGAAGTTTTAATTACTGTTTTAGGAACAAGGTTGTTTTGTAAAATTTTAATAAAGTAGAGAATTTCTTCTTGTAGGAGTTCAGTGTTATTATAGATTCTTTTAATTCTTAGAAGTTGTGCCTTAATAGTATTGACAATACCCTTTTTGAAATGTTTAAATTCCAGTTAGTGAATTTTAATGTATGAAAATTAAAGTCTCTACATTTATCAAAAACTTTAATTTGATTGTAATTAAGAATTTGTAGATCTAGGTAAACTACTTCATTTTGCAATGTATTAGTAGTATTAAGTTTGAGTCAAGTAGGGTAAATATTAGCATTTTCAAGTTTTCAAAAGTTATTAAAGACAATAACATCACCAATATAACGATAGATGTGCTGGAAATACTTGTGTTCTTCGTCTTTAAGTGAATGTACAAATATAAATTCTTGAGTGAAGCGGAAGAGCTCACAGACTGCAGTAGAGCAATTTCCACACATTCGAATTCCTTGTACTTGTTTAAAGATAATGTTATTAAATTGTAAATAATTGTTAAAAAGTACACTGTTAAGGAAAAGTTTCCATTCTTCAGGAGCTAATATTGCCTGGATCTGTGGAAATAATTTAGAAGAGTTAGAAGGTTATTATGTATTTCATCCAAGGGTACCGTAGTATAAAGGTTCTTGAAGTCGTAACATTGAATGTGTTTTATTTTAAGCATATTTAAAGTCTTTAGGATAACTTCATTATTAGAAATCATCCAATTGCAATGTTGATCTTGAAAATCAAAATTATTAATAACATCCAAAACATGTCTGAGTTTCTCTGCAAAGAGATAATCAATTTCTTTTAAAAAAACTTTTAGTACTATTGGCAATGTATCTGAATTTAACAGGAGTTTTATGAAATTTAGGTAGGGCATAGAGATTTGTAAACCTATAATTTAACTTGTTGGGATGAATTTTGAGTGTTTTATGAAGGGCTGTAAATTTTTCTTAAGAATTGTAGTGCTGGTAGCAATTTGTTGACAAGTGCACGTGTGGAATAGCTCCTTATATAAAAGCTCAAAATAAAAATTTTTTCAGCTAACACTGAAATTATTACTAGCTTTGTCTATTTGAATGATGATGAAACGTTCTTGCAGCATCTTAATTTGAATATCAAGATGTTTCTTATTGTGTGTTTGATTAAAACTTGTAAGAGTAGACAACTTAATTTCAAAATCCTTTAGAGCAGCTGCTTTCCATTCAAGAAAAGTAATAGCTGGCAAGTTAGAATGATTGCAAGCTAAAATAATAAATTTATCAAGATCGTTGCTGAGCTGCTTAAAGCAAAAATTTTTGTTCAGATAGAAAGTGGAACAAAATGTGGTACCCAGTTGCATGAGTTGTCTTGATTGATAATCTTGAATGATGCTAAGATCTCCTGTTACTATGTGCTTGTGATAGGGATCCACAAATTTGTTGTAATCAAGAAGCTGGCAATCACATTTGCAATCAGCGGTTACATCGCGGTGATTAATAACCATATTTCCTAAAGTGTTTTCAAACTTAAAACAAGGAGTAACTTGTAGCTGTTGGCTAGAGAGCAGACTTTGAAATTTTTTTTTAATTTGAGGAATTTGAAGCTTATCATAAAATGGATGTTTGAATTGTACAGTACAGTAAGGCTTTTTATGAAAAAAATACTTTTCTTCAATTTATAATTGCAAAAGTCGATAATTAAATCTTTGACAGTCAGGAAACCTGGCAAATGTTTCTTAATTTCTCCAAGCAGCTTTCATAGCGTGATACCTTTAAAATCATGTAATAAATTAGTGGAGTTTTTTGCAAAAGCCTTCTTTTGAAGGAAAGCAGATATTTTTTTAATGATTAGATTCAAATCCCGTGAGGAAACAATTTTTTTATTGCCTGAGTCCCTCCTCTTTTTCCTCTGGAAGTTTTTGTACCAAAAAATCTAATTTGTCCATAAATAGAATATTCTGCTTTTCTATCAGTTCTTTTGTTGAGATGCTCGTTAAGTCCATAAGGATAAAGTGTCCTTTTCTTGAAGAATGTAGATAGATTCCCTAAAGAGTCTTAATTTTGTGTCAGGTACGATATCAAGAATAGAAATCTCTATGTTGTCAAAATTCTGGATTTGAAAATGTTAAAGAACAGCAGTTTGGTGTTTTTTGTGAAAATTGCTTTTGTTAACTTTTTAAAAATTTTTTATATGTGACATATGGTTATTGATCGTAAGATTAAGAGTATTTTGAGTTTGACCTATATAGGAAAGGGATCATTCTTTACAAGTAATTTGGTAAAAATAGTTATAAGTTTTTCTGAGTATTAGCTGATTTAAAATATTAGAAGATGCAAGTGTAGTATTTAACTTACAATATTTACATAGCAAATTGCTTCATTTAATTATTTCTAGATTTTTTAACTGAGCAAGCTATAAAAGTAAAGAGGGAGCTAGCCTGCTTTACAGTGTTTTTCTACTAGGAAGACTAACCTAAAATGGAAATAGGAACTATAATGAGCATCAAACAACTTTATTGCTAAAGCTAGCAGAATGTAAAAAGAACAATTTTAAGTAAAATCAACAAACTTTTTCCACTAACAGCTGCGAAAAAGGAAAGAAAATTTTAGAAAGTAGTACTAGAACAAGCGAGACCTATTTGTTCAAGAATTAGAGAGACCTGTTTGGTTAGAAAGACATATTTGGTCTCTCTATATATTTTCATAATCGAGATAGCCCAGTTATTTATTGTAAAAAGAACCTGTTTTATATGACAAAATCGCTTTTTTTCAATTTGTTCATTGCAATTTCTTTTTTATTCATGTTTTTTTTTAACAGTTTCCATTTTAGTTTAGGTTGCATTATTTTTGTATTATTGTATAGTTAGGTTGTATTATTGTATATTTTTGTAGTTTACTTTTGATTTAGTTTTAGTAATTTTTATTATTATTAATATTTGATAATTGCCCCCTTTTACATAAGGGTGTTTGTTTTCTGAGAGTATGAATGCATGTAAGAGAAGCTCTGAACTCATTGGTATATTAATTATTTTTTCATAATTTTGTAGAAAACAGTTTTAAGTCTCAAATGGTGAACAGAACATGTATTTGGAACTTATTAATCACCTAAGTGTGAAGTTTCAAATACTATTCCCTTAACAAGTGCTGTTTGAAATGGTAAACAAGAGAAATTATTATTTTCTGTTGTCCATTAATTTGTGAACTCTTCTTGCTGTGTTTCATGTGTACTTTTCACTTTTTTGAGAATTTTTAAAACACTTTTAAGGTTTTTTGGTTAACTTTTCATGTGCAATAAGTTTACTATAATTTCTTTACCACGCTTTCCTTGGATAGAATTAACAGGATTCATTTTGACCCTTGCAACTGAATTTATTTTTATACTCTTGAAGTCATAATTGATTATATATTAGATAAAAAAATATGTAAATCAACTTTTCAATTCAATTTAGCAACAGACTTTGAATTCCTGATTTTTAATTTAGGTATTTCCTCTCTAGTAATAACTTTTCTGGATCTTTGGTGCTGCCATATTGCATAAATACTTACTCCATTTGTATCTTTGTTGTTGCTTAGATTCCATTTCATTTTGCTGTGTTCTCTTCCTATCACAATAGTATTCAAAAAGTAAATGTTCTGAAACTAGCTATGATTGGAGTGCCAAGTTAACTGTGGCTATAAATGTGAATTTAAATAAAAATGGAATTAAAACCACCTTGATTGCCACAATTCTTAGTTATTACAAATTCTACATTCTAAGTATCTACATTCTATGCCAAACAACATTGCTGCTACACGTTTTCCTCTTTTTTATCACACATATGCATGTGTATATATACATGCATATATATACTGATATGTGTCTTAATTACTCTGATTGTTGTTTTCTGTCATATAATTTTGATTAAACAATGCAAATTTGGTTATAATAATGAAAATTACTAACCAGTACCCTTCTTAGGGTTGCACAAAAAGGCCAAAAGATGTTTTTGGCAATCTTTTTCTGAATTTACAGAATATATAAAAGGGTGCTAAAATATGTTTTGCCCGGAATGCTCGAAAATGTAGATCTGGCTCTGGATGTTGATAGGTACATTATTTCTAATTATTATTTATTTAGATAAAATTTAGTTCATAATTAAATATGAATAAAGTTATTATTTTAAACAGATATGCACAATTATTGCACCATTGTTGGATACATAACTATGGTGTAAAAGATTTTTTAAGGAAACATTTCCCCACTGATTCAAAAGGGGGGAAGCTAATATTTGCTAGATAAACACACAAATATATAAAATACACTTTCATATCAAACATTAAAAATTGCCATCCCAAAGGGCTTGATTATACATGCACCCTGGGGCTGTAGCCTATTTGTCCCTGTGTTTAGGTGGCCTGGCATAAACTAAGCTAAACTGAATTATGAATCTACGATAAAAACTATTTATGAATCTTAAATGGAAAGATTTCTTCTTTAGATACTAAAACTGCTAAAATTTAAATTTTTCATTGAGTGCTGCTATGCTTTTAATTGCTACATAACTTTTAATAATATTAATATACAAGCGATATAGCCAACTTCCAATTATTTTATATAATGATAACTTCTATTCATTAATATAATTTTTATAAATTTTTGTTTTAAGCAGCATATTTTTTATTAAAATTCAGGATATGCCTCTGACCATTTTGTGCAGATAAATGCAGGATGGTGAATGTGCTACCATGAGATGTATTTAATATCTCCATCACTCTGTCCACTGTTACTCGGCAATCTCCTTGAAAAAGGACAGTAGTTGTATTTATCATATGTCATTCACTGTACGAGCAGGAGCACTTAAACATCACTGCTTCAAAACATGGCTTTTTTTTAACAATTTTTTGAACCATAAAAATGCTACTGATTCTGATAAAACATCTTTACCATATGGGCTTGTCATTGATAACTGCAAGCAAATGTAAAACTCTGAAGGTGCATTTTGCTTATTATGAATATACTTTATGTTCTGTAGTTAGAAAGAACTTCATCCTGTATTTGTGTTTTCTTTCTGCCCAAAACATGGCTAGATATATTTGCATCTCCTCCTTCCTCAAGCAACCAGTATCTGAGCTAATCATGAAGATCTATTTCTTTGCTGTATATTGCATGAATATTAAGAGATAAATTAAGTCTCATTCCTTTTTGATTACCTTATGTATAAATGAGATATATGTTTATTTTTATATTTATGTTTCATAACATTTCATTTTATATTTTTAGTGCTAACATGGAGGATAGTGGTATTGATAGTGATTCTAAGTCTGCTTTAAACTTGAATCACTGTGCCAACAGTGAATCTTCAGATCTTCAAGATAAAAACAAAGAGGAAGAAAGTGGGGTTGTTTGTAGTAATGACTTAAACACTGAATCCACAGAAATTATGAGTAATCCATCAATGGTGAGTTTTAATTATATTTGGTACATTATTATATTTCTTCACAACTGTGTACTGAACATAATTGGTATTTTACATAAGGATATTGTAGAAGACTTCAACATATCCATAATATGTGTACTTTAACTGGCCATGTTTTTATCAAGACCCTTCTTTTCTCATGAATCAGATTTTTATTGCTAGTTCAAAGAAAAATTGCAGTTGTATACTTGGAGACAATAAATTCATTTGCTCAAAAAGTTCGGTAAGGCTAATTTTAAACTTCAGTAATGATCATTCTTCACCTTTCAGATCAGTGTTTTCCAAAACTTTCTCACTCAAATTTATTCTAGCATACTTTAAAAAGTTTAGAACTGTACCACTTTCAAAGTTCTAAACTTTTTAAAGTATGCTAGAATAAATTTCAGATAAAACTATTTGTAATAGATAGTAATGTAGATATAGTAGATAAACAAATTTATTCTAATTTTTATATTGTACTTATAAAAGAAATAATTTTCAGATCCTAATTTTACCCCCCCCCTTAAAAAAAGTGACCCATAAAACTAGTAAATGAAACAATTAATATAAAAAATTAAAACACTTTTAGTTTTCAATGACTGTTTTATGCTGGAATCAGTTGTCAAATCAATTGAATTCTTGAAATCAACTGTGAATGTATCTGTCAGCTTAGATGTGGTCCTAAAAGAATTTCAGACCCAGGAATTGTCTTCTTGATAGTGTGGGAAATATTGAACAAAAATTAACTTCAGTCATGCAAATTAAGATCCCTGCATGGCCTTAAATTATAAGCCTTGTCTGTAAGCCTGTCTATATTATGAACCCTTGTCTAAACTTCCATTACGTGAAATCTGCACGTCAACCTTTTGTTAGAAAATAATGGCAGTGCTCAGTTTAGGTTGTTTAACATTGAAAACATGTTCTTTCTTCAAGAGCCTTGTATGCTCATGTCATTTCACTAGTGGTATCATCTCATTCTTAATTTCAACATGTATTTTATGTAACCCAGAAGTATATCATGAATTGAAATGTGCATTTTAATTGTGTACGGTAATGTGCATTTTTATTGTCTACAGTAATGTGCATTTATATTACATAGCACATACCCTGTCTCCACTTTATGTATTGCATTACTTTGTTTATTAGTAGTACAACACCTTAATAATGTCTCATTGCTGAAATATTATACTTCTTCAAGAGCCTTGTTTTCTCATGTTATTATCATTATTATTATTATTTATTAGTAACACAATAATGCTGTCTGTACTGTCATCCCAGCCCCTGGCTGGGGATTGGCCTGAAGTAGATCAACTCCGATGAGTAGGTGGAAATCCCGTATGGAGAATAACCTTGGTCGGGAGCCTGCTCAGCGGCGAGCAGTAGTAGTAGTTTAGGTTGTTTACTTTGTATAATGTAGCAAATTTTAAAGCAGAATCGTAACAAGGTATGAATTTGTTTCAGAATCACTATTTTGAAAATCTGTTTATGCTGTATTTTTTTTTTTATGAAATTTATTCCATATTATTTTGTTCTGTTTGATTCAAGATAAATTCATTGCTGAGGAGCTCAGAAGAATAAAAAATATTATATTTGCTTAAAATTTAATTACTTCATATTTCACAATATATTTTATCATATTGTGCAATTTTTTTCCACTTGTTTGGTTTTCCTGCTATCTTCATTAACAAAGGCGATGTTTGTTTATATATATCTTAGATGTATGCAAAATTTCTGTTGCTGGCATTATTAAGCTATTTCAAAAAGAAGGAAGATACTGTTTGACTTTAATTAATTAATTATTTTGCAACACTCTTCTAGTTTTTATTTTTGAGTGATTTCTTATTTACACATCACTATTAAAAGAGCAAACATTTGTTATTGCCAAAACCAAATCTAAAATACATTGTTGCCAGTCCAGTTTGCATTGAGAAATTTTACATTGATAAATAATTTGTTGTATTTATCCAATAAATTTAAGTAATGATAATAATGATTAGACAACAATTTTATAAAATATGCATTTTAGAATAGCTATATAATTTCTCTGCTAGAGTTATACTTACTTTGTTTTTAAAAAAAAGTATATTTATGTAATTGCTGTAATTTAATATGAAATCTCACCATCTGTTTTGCTGTAGATTAATCCCTTGTTGATAAAAGTCTTCTTACCTTCTGGTTTAGAGAACAAAAAAAGAAAGAAAATGCTTGTTTTTCACATCATGCACACCGTGAAGGGTTTCCAGGGCCAAGGAATTCCAACAAATTCCATTCCATTTGACAAATGTTTTGTTCTGTTATGACTGAAAAAGATAGTCCTAGTCCATAGGAGCAAGGTCTTGGGAATGTACTTTATAAGATAAAATCTCTAACTCGACTAAAGTCGAGTAGTTTTCTTTGAATGATTAAAGCAGATTGGGGTCTAGCATTGTGATATTGAAAAATAATGCATTTATAATTGAGAAGTGCTGGTTATTTAATTATTAGTGTTTTCCTTAATCCGTCCAACTGTGGGCTGCACATGTCAAAATTAATGATTTGGTTGCATGGGAGCAAGTCTTCATGAATTATCTGTTTCATATCTCTCCATACTCTTAGCAAAACATTTTTAGAACATGACCCTTCTTTTGAGGTGGATAGAGCTGGCTGTGCTGTATAACACATAATTTTCCAACGTTTGACATCATGGTAGGATACCTATTTCTTATCTCCATTAAAATTCATCCCCAAAATGGTTCATCTTTGGAATAAGACAGTAAGAAACTGCTTTTCATATAGCTAATGTGGAAAGCAACTGCTCTAGCATTTTGATGAAATGAGATGCATGCAGGTTTCAGCTGTTCTATATCCAAGGAATTTCTGCTAATTTCTCAAACAGCTAGGTTGGGCATTCGATGCAGGTTAGCCAGGAATCTTCTCAGAAAGCACTGATGCATTTGGTTGATCTGTCTAGCTTTTCTCTTCATTACTGAATTTCCAAAACAAGAGATAAAACATTATATTATCAAACAGATCCTTTCCACATCCAACATTTGACAAATGTTTTGTTTTGTATGGCCTGCAGTAGTGCCTTATCAAACTCATGCAACAAGCAATGTCGAATATTCTCCTTAGGTCTGATGAGTTTACACTCACCAGTCATATATATATTTTAAGTTTGTTAGGTTTTATTTTAGAACTTTTTAAACTTCACTGTGGCTGCTGGTTAGGCAGCCTCTTGTGAGCCTTATGGCCAAATGTTGCTTTGGCTAGGTGGGCTCGGGGCAGTGTCCCTTTCAGTTACCAACTACTAGTTCGCCTTATTGTTTGCTTTTTAAAATACTTGAAATTTTAATGCAAATGATTTATTCTGGCAAGTATATTGTCTTTATCTACTACCTGCTTGTGTGTTTTACTGGTTGAAAATTCCATTCATCATCAGAGCGTGAAGTGCGCTGGAGCTTACTGGAGCTCCAGTAGTTCTCAGTCTTTTGAGATAATCATAATTCTAGCTGGGATACTCTGTAGCCCTAAATCAAAGAGATCTGCCACTTCTTTTATATAAGTGAACCATTATTTTAATAATACATAAAGCTTAAAATCAATTCAAACTTCTGAATGCATGCCTGTTTTCCATGGGAATAAAAAGTTTTAATGAAGTTTAAGACTTTTAAGGAATGAAGAGCATTCACACACATGTCAAAGTATTCTGGGAGTGCAATGAGTTTATGAGAGTGTTTAAATTTTTCATTTCCAAAAGTGCTAAAAGTAATCACTTTGGTTGTGTACATAAAACATTAGTGATTTTCCACTGCAAATCACTTGCAGATATTTAGTACATTTATTCTCACTCAGTTACTGGATTGGCTTCAGACAAAATTTTTTCCTGTGTTGTAGTCTGCTTGAAAGCTAGAATTATATCTGCTAGTCATTGTAGCCAGAAAATGTTGGACTTCTCTCTCTCTTTTTTTAAAAGTTGCACTCCTCCATTAAAATTTCCTTGTATACTGTCATACTGTTTCTAGTGTTCTATCTATATACATTTGTGACACTTTACCCATTTTACCACTTTTCATTTCTGTGCTGGAAAAAGAATGATTTTTATGTATATCGTTGGCCTCAAAGCTTAGTTTGCACGTGGACCAGATGCATAATCTGAAAGTAGCTGATAGGCCACAATAATAAAATTTTTAAAAAGAAAGAAAAAACAAAGGGTTCCCCCCTTTTTTTCTTTTTTTTTTAAAACAAAACAATTTAATGATGCAAAGAAAAGGTCAAAGGTACTTGCGTACTATTGCAACCATCACAGTAGAAGTAGGCAAATTTTCAGAAAGTGCCAAACTCTAGTAACCATGCTCATAACAATCGTTTCAGTCAAGTAATGTTGCTATTTTTGTATGCTTTCTATTTTGTTGTATTCTATGTCCCAGTGGTTTTTGTTCACAAATCGTGATATTTTTTACCTTAAACTTAGTTTTAAAATTTGAGCTTGTGGAATTCACCAGGAATGGAAGAAACTAAGGTAAAATTTTGGCAGTAATACAGAATTTTGCTCAAAAATTCTTAAAGGGAGTAACGAGGAAATGCGTTTTTTAGATAGCCATTGTTGTCAAAGATTGCACGAAGCCAAGTCTCCACAATTCTGTGATTTTTTTTAATGAAAACCGATCACTGTGTACTTCAGGAGAAGAATCGGAAAAAAAAAAAATTTACAGAAATATTCGAAGAAGATTGTGTTTTATTTTTGTAATGTATGTCATAGTCATTGTATAAATATAGATAGTTTGGGAATCTTTTTAAAGAAGAATGCCCAAAAACCATCAATTTGCATATGCCAAGTAACTTCTACATTTTCATCCGTAAAAAATCATCAAATTGCGCCAAGATATTTGCAATAGTACATGAGTACTAAATCAGATTTATAACTTATTTTCTTATTAATTTCAACTATGAAAAAAAAGTATTTACTTCTAAATGAACTCCCAAATAGAGTGATTATTGCAAAAATCCATAGTTGAAGATATTTATCTTTTGACAGGTACTGATAATAATTAAAGAAATTTTATCTTCATACCTATGAATAAGATTTATACAGGGTTCAACGGTTCTTAAGAGTCCTTAAAAGTCCTTAGGTTTTTTGGAATCAATTTTTTGTCCTTAAAAGTCCTTAATTTTGGCCAAAATCGGCAGAAGTTCCTTAATTTTAATCATCTGAAATTTCTGTCTGTTTTTACGACTGCCATTTTGAGTGTGAATTATCATATTGGAGGAATATTTTTGGCGATTCACTGACATATATGGTTACCTTTTGAATGGGTGAATGGATTTATGTGTTATAATTTGTTCCTATTTCTAATATAAATGGTGGGATACTCGAGTTTCTAAGCAAGAAGTGAAAGATAAGCAATTCGAAATTCATTTTTTCCAATAAAGAATTGCTTGCTCATAAACAACTTTTGGTGCTGTGAATTTTTTTATTTAACAGTTCTAAATTTGGCGACTTATCAACATTTTGGCAATTTTAAGATCAGTTTTTATAGAAAATTTTTAATTTCGAGATCTGGGAATTTTTTTTCATACATTGTAACATTGATACATTTCATTAAAATGATGGTAATATATTGAAATTATATTTAAAAAATAGCATTAAAATAAAATATTTTTATTTTTCGCTGTCATATTATAAAGTTTCATTTTAACAACTCATTATCAATATTTTGAATCTGAGAAATAAACAAGGTATAATGCTATAAAACACAATTTACAAAACAGTTCTTACTAAAAGCGAAATTAGCTATGTAATTAATTAAAAATGTCTTCTTTTTAATTTTTTCATAGTAAGAATTTTTCCCATGTAATTGTCTCAGAATATTCAGAATTCTCAGCATATGCATCAGTTTCCTCTGTAAAATTAATTTTACACTTTTCCTATTTTTTTTCTCCAAAAATTCTGGTTGTTGGCTATTACAGAATTGGTAGGGATAATTTTTCTTTAGGATTTTAGACAGTGCAGCTTAGAAAGTTTAGAAGGATTTGAAGGCAAGATTTATAGACCCACGATTCTAGAAGATTCCAGTAACATGTAGCAAAATGAAAAATGTCTCCATGGTATTAACACATAAATGGATTATTGTACAGAAAGTTTGTGGTGAATTTCTTTCTTTTTGGAGAACATCTGGAAGAACAATGAAAACATAATATTTGAATGTTTTACTTCTGATACTAGAATCTTTTTCTTAACATGTTTATCTTCCCTTTATTTTCTCTACTTTTCACTGGACACAAGCATGGAAAATATCAAAAATGCTTCTAATCATATCACATGGACAGGCATTATAGAAATGCATTTTTTTATTAATAAAGAAATTGAAAACTGTCAATTTAAAAGATTCATATAATATGCCTTAATGCATCATACAGAACTGGAGCTAGGCATTTTCCCACCTGATGCAATCTCTGTTTAACCTAAATTCTACTGCCTAATGCCTTTCTAAATTCTGCTTCCAGTGCTTGCTCTAAATTCTAAAAGTTATGACATTTCTAGATTTTGTTGCTCAGTTTGTCACTAAATTCTAAAAATTCTGCCACATCAACTCTATAATCAGCCCTTACTATGTATATATTTCATATTTCTTCTGAATTTTGATATTGCTAAAGAATGAAATAAAATTAGCAGCTTTTTCTATACATTCTAAATGCATTTAGTTTTTTTAGAATAACAGAAATCCTGAATTCAATCCAAAAATTCTAAAATTAAAAGGAAATGTGTTGAAGAAATAAACTGAATACATAAAGAAATTATTCTTCAAAGATATGTACAATTATTATTATAAAAATTATCCAGTTGTGTATGATTTCAGCCTTCAGTATAGTTTCCCATTTCTGTTTCCTCATATGATAGAGTTAGTGAGCCAGCTTAAATTAAAATTAAATTGTATAGTCTTTAACTACTAGTCCACATTTTTAGTTTGAATTTGACTGTTCTTGTTTATTTTCATCACCACGAGTTCTAACTGATTTCGTTAGCATCAGAACATGCTTTATGTTCTAAGTTCATATTAAATAACTTATTAACTTATTTATTAAATAACTTATTTAAATAGACTTATTTAACCTTTGTCTGACATTGTAGTTACTCTCAGACATAGTGGTAATTTGCTTCATGTCTGTCAGGAGATTTTGGACTATTTAACTTTTACCAGATCAAGTAAACCCTCATAGCTATATTGTAGAGAGATTGACAATTTAGGAGATAAAGCATGCAGAAACTAGTGAAAACACTGGCTTGCGTATTGAAACAATTTTCTGATTGTTAGAAAAGATGCTAAGGCTTCAAATTAAAAAGAGGCATAAATATTTTATTGAGTTTTGTTGTTACAAAACGTAAATGTTTTGTAGCTTATAATGTGTAATATCTTAATATCATTTAAGAATCAATATCATAAATTATATGTATTTTAAATGTGAAATTTTATTAGATTGTGATTTTAATAGGGCTTTTTTAACAAATATTGTTAAAACATAAATAAAATTTTATATTGGCCATGTAAATCCATAATGACTGAGGTTATCTAACTGCCTAATTTAATTATTTATAACTAATTGTTTACCCATAAAAATTAGCTCTGCATATTAAAGCGAGTTATTGCCTTTCATTAATCCTTACTGTGGTCACAAAATAAAACACAAAAATGTAAAAAAATCATGTAAAACTTATTCTTTGCATCTAATGAGACTTAAAACAATACAAAACAACTTATTACCTGTGGTGCTTTACTGGCTTATTGAACCTACACGAAGCTACAACACAAACTGCGACAGACAGAGCCCAACTAACTTTCAAATCTTGCCAACCGTGCCTACATCAGGCCTTTTAGGTTTGTTTTAATCAGCAGGTCTCTCTCTAGGCAAGCAGCAGCGGTGACAGGGCGATCTTTTTTTTTATGAATTATGCTGATTAGATCTTACTTCTATTTTAAGATTAAAATAGAAGTTTAAGTTCTTAATGCCTCTTGACATAAAATCTACTTGCTGTTTACTAAACTTTTAGACTGAGCAAATATGTGACAAAAATGAAACATACAAAAAAAAAAATCAACATAAAATTAACTGGTAGCAAAACATAAATAAAATGGCATTTATCTTCTTTCAAATATGTCCAACTATTATAAATGTAAAATATTTAATGCTACTTGATACATTTTATAAAGTTGATTTTATTCTCAAACGTATTAACAATTTTCTTAATTAATTCATGTTTAATAATAATTCATCCTACTTACAGATCTATTTTCTTTTTAGTATGGTATTACAAAAATGAAGTTCAGACATAGATAATACTTTTAATTTAATTTATTCATTTCCCATTTGCTCATAAGTCCTTAATTTTTTTCATTAATAGTCCTTAAAAGTCCTTAATTTCCTTGTGCAGAAATATGTACAAATCCTGTTATATCTTAGTGTAAATTAGTTAAATTTTCCAGAGCATTGCTCATGTTTGTTTTTGGTAATGAAAATAATGTAAAATTTTATGGTACTGTTCTGTTATCACCTCCAGATTCAGAAATGTATGCCCATGTGTATGTATATATGTGTACATTTGTACTTAATGCAAACATGAACACGCACATCCATACGTTTCTGAATCTGATTGTGTACTTCAAGCCATTAAGATCTTAAACTTTTTCTTTAAATTTTTGTCATAATAATAATAATAATACTAATTAATTTACAGGAAATGTATTAGGCCACATAAAATTGCTTCAGGGGCCACCAGTTTGAGACCACTGGTTTTTATCATCCTTTGCAATAGTACATAATACCATATGTTCAGGGCTTAAGGTAGTCGATTGAATTATTTCTTAGTTTTTGAGTGAAACTGTTATTTCAGCCTGAGTTTAAAATAAAATGAGGTCTGATATTTTATTCTATTACTTAGCTATGTATTACTAATTTAGTAACTAAATTTTTATTTATCTCAACATTTTATTGAATTTTAATTCAATTATTTTATTTACAAGTGCATTGCATTTATCTGTGCCTGCTGACGTGATCTATGGTCTGAAAATTCCATTTATAATAGTGTCATGAACAATGTCAAATCCTCTTATAATATTCATTTCTGAAAACGGGTAGAACTTTTACTCTAACCTTGCATATATATACATGTGAGTGTGTGCATGCATGCAACCTTTATGTTACTCATATGATTACTTTTACACTCACCTTACATAGACACACACATCATTGAGGGGTAAATGCTTTGTGACATTCAAATATAACCAAAAAAAAAACTAAAACATGATATCTGATATTTCCAGAATGGTTCTGTTAATCAGTGCAGTCATCCAAGTAGCCTTACATACCTCATATCATATAAATGGCCTTCATATTGTAAACAAGTTCGTTGACCGTAGCTTGTGGCAACAAATCTTTATTATCCAAAAGTGATAATTTTAATGTATTAAAGGTCCTTAAAGGGTGTTAACATTTTTTGGCAAACTTTTTTGATGGGTTATGCAGAAGATAGTGCTGCTCTGTAACATCAGAATCTGAATTCAGGTGGAGTTTCATTCAATACTAATTTAGCTATATGTATGACTTTTATATAATAGTTAGTTATTTTATGGTTCTGTTTTATTTCATGCGTCCTGGAAGCTGGTTTCTGAGTAAGCCGTGATTGATTAGGGATTTCATAAATTACATTTGCTTTTACAAATTTTTAGACTTTTTTTATTCCTCAATTGTTATTCTGTTTATTCAGTTTGGAATAAGCTTGTTTTTTTGTTGTGTTATGCAATCAATATTTTTCTGTAAATTCTTCATTATTGAATAAATTTCCGCTTGACATTGCAAAAAAATGAAACTGATAATTTTTCTCATTTGTCATGACCTGTAATTTGTGTCATTTTTGGCAGTTAGGCTGAAAATAATGATCATTTGGAAAGGGCTTGTGGGAAAGGTATTAATTTGCCTATGCATTATTTTAAATTTTCATGTTCAATTTTCGTGCTGTCATTTCATATTAAAAAACTGTTATGAAAAACCATATTGATTTTGTGTTTTGAATTTTTTTTATTTTCTTTTAAACCCATATTTATATACAGATTGGCAATACTGTGTGTCATGGAACAATTGCTTTAGGCTATAAAGGAACTCCTAGGTTTATGCCAACCTCAATACTTCAGAAGCGTTTAGGTGAGTATATTTGTTATTAATGAAAAGTGAATGAAGCTATGTATCTAGTACAAGTTTTCTAAATTTTTATAGTGGAAAGTATTTTGTTTCTAATACAGGGTGTTTAAAAAAGAAGAAACAGATTTTACTTTCTTACAAAACTGTTAGATCTTGTGCCAAAATATGTTACAATCATATAGGAAAAAAGGAGAAAAAAATGAGTCTGCATTTTCAAACTTTAAGTGTTCATCTTGGATAGTTGATATACATCAAAGCAATAGTTATTATTGTATCTCATACATTCTATCTGCACAGCACTTATGGAAAACATAACTGCAAATTTTATACCAACCACCACTGTTACGTGGTGACAAAGGTGACACATATATGGTATTTTTGAAATATCCTGAAAGACTGCTAATTTGTTATTTAACCAGTTAGAGCAAAATGCAGAAAAACTATCTGCAGGAAGCAGGTGTCCTCAGGGAAGACTTTCTAAGGGAAACTGGCTTATAGTCCTATTGCGCATTGAAAACCTGTAAGTACATACATGCGGCATTGTAACCTGGACAAATTATGAATATTCTGCAGTCTTATCTACGCAATCATTGCTAAGCTTTGAATCCTCAGAGAAAAAGATCACAGGGGTTTAAATCTGAAGATTTAAGAGAACAAGAGCATAGCATTCAGTAATTTTGCAAATTCTGGAAAATGCAGCATTGACTCATTGCATTCATTAGCATATTAAACATAACTGAAAACAATGCTACTTTGATAGGTATAGTGATTAGTATTGATAGTTGCCATATCATTGGGTCTGGGTTCAAATTCCGGAAATGGCTAAATGTTTGTATAGTGTATTTGCTGTATGGAGGCACTTAAAATACAAGGCAAGCTGAACGTGTTCTCAAATGGTTTGATGATAGGGAAA
>KK114346.1:0-15866 GCA_000611955.2 Stegodyphus mimosarum | reverse complement strand
AACTATCCTCCAAGGAAAATCTCTTTCAAAATGGGACAGAACTGGTGAAAGTCATACTGTAACCTGTTAAATGTGTAAAACATCCATGTCAGCAAACAACACATTTCTGTACTCCTCACCATGATAAAAGTCATGGACTTGTTTTGATATTATGATCAAGCAATTGAGATATGTCACAGTTGTCAACAGAATAATCTTTCTTCTTTTCCGTGTCAGATGAAGTATGGAGTAACTTGTATTAGTAGAAGTAACAATTTTACTAGGAAGTAAAATCTGTTTTTAAATGCTCTTTTCTAAAAGCATATTTAGATAGATTTATTGTTTTATACTTCAGCATAATATTTACTTTTGTGAGTTATAAAATAGTTATATTATTCGTTTTGTATCAAAAGTTGAATATTGGTTTAAAGTATTACTATAAATGTTCGTTTTATTCATGTAATTTTAAAGCTCTGTTTTAAAATTTTTCCTATATTATTTTTAGCAACTTTAGTTTATTCTTTAGTGAGATTTTACTGTCTTGTATGCTGTATCATTTTTTTTTAACATTGTGTAATGAATATCCAAGAATGAAATTAAGCTAAAGAATCAAATACTCTGACCCAAAAGTAACTTACTCTTTGTAAAATGTAATTTAATATTTGGTATATTTTTTCATATTAGAGAAGCAGATACAGCAAACAAAAAAGATAAGACAAAGAGAGCAAAGTATAGATGGATTGCCAAAGAAGCTAATTCCTCGCAGTAGGTATGTATTTCTACCGCTTGAAAACACATTTATTCATCTGTCTTGTTAAATTGTATTTTTATATTTTTCATGAGCATTAAGCTCAGTGTCAGAAAATGTAACTTTTTACATTTGTACCATTTTAAAACTCATAAACATTGAGAAAGTGAACTATCTTTTGAAAAGCATTTGCATAACATATGCGTATTGTTGAAATTTTAATTTGTATGAAATGTTGTATTAATTGGATAGCATATTTTAAACAAGTTCAGTGAATCAACTAATTGTATTTGTTGCATTTCAACTAGTATGTGTTCTTCAAGTAGAAAAGCATTCATATTCTTCAAGTAGTACAAGAAATTCCTTTTATTTTTCACTTAATTTTTAATTTATCATCTAAGTACGTAGCTGCAGATAAGAGTTACCAAATTTTAAAGCTTAAAAATACGAAGTTACTTTTTCAACTTTCAATACACATATAAGTAATATCACACTTCAGAATAAAGTAGGCCTTAATTAATCATCACCCACATCATAGTTTTAAAAAAGTCACTTGCACAAAAAACTATACCTCTGATGATTATTCACGGAATAAAACCCAACTTTAAAGAAAAAGAAGAGAAAAAAACCTTATTATCTCTAAACCAATAGTGCTACAATAGCAGTCTTGAACTTAAACATACATAAGTATTGCCATGAGCAAGTTTCTAAGCTGTACTAGCAGAATTTAAGTGAGGCTTGGGCATCATCCAAGACAATATAAAATTCAAAGAATGAACAGCAAAATAATAATGTATTCTTAATGTTTTGGGCTCTTAATTACATCTAGTACAGAGTTCTGTTTTGAAATAGTCTAGGATATTTAACTGAGTGATTATAAAAGTTGAAGTAAAAATTTTAATAAGATAGAAGGGAAACCCATAAATTAAAATTTTAGTGACTTAAGGTATTTTTGAATAAAGTCAAATCTTGGTAAGTACTTTTATTAACATTCTCTCAAAACATCAGTATTTTGATAATAAACTTGCTGCAGAATGTATGCAGACTTTTCAGTATTTGATTAATTAGTTTTCTTTCTGCATCCTTTTCTTCTTACCAATGTGTGTTTATCATGTAAGTTGCATAACTTGCAGTTGTCATCGACTTTATCATTAAAATTAATTTTTCATAAAGCATCCTGGATTATCTTTTTTTTTAGATATGATAGCCATATTCTTATGGCATCATTATCTCATACTTTACTTGCGTTTTTCATGTCCTGGAAACATGACTTGGGAAATATATTAGATTTATATATAACATTGTTCTAACTTATGTATTTTGATGCAAGTAGAGACTTTTCTGAAATGACATGCCAATATTTTTACACATTCCGATTCTTTGAGTCATTATGCGTAAATACTAAATTCTGTAAAATTTGATGTGATATAGCATAATTTCTGCATAAGTTTTGTATCAGATTTTATCTTGGTGCACTTTTATCTTAGTTTGTCTTGGCACACTTTTTTGAATTTGTGCAAAGAATAACCCTCTTACCAAAATTCGTAATTGATGGTAACCTACTTTACTTTCTCTTTCATTGTGCAGGAGAAGAGAAAATATTCATTGTTTATTCTTTCAAATATTTTTCTTTATATAATATTTTTGAATCATAGTTGCTATTTTTTGATAATTTTCTCCTTTTTTAGAATTTCATTTAAATTGTTTGAGTAGCATGGTTGAATTATATTTCTTCAAATAGTTATTAAAAAATTTCCTGTTAATTCATTCAAATGTGCATTTTAAATACATTTATTAGTATAAATTTTCAAGAATTTTATTTTATTTATTTAAATTGGATTTTATTCAAAAGAATACATTGCGATCCAGACTACTATGCATTTTAAAACTGCATATATTGAAAGAGAAAGTACAGTAAAGCACAATTAATACATCTTTCAGTGGGCCATTTAGAAAAGAAATATGATACAGAATCTGAAATCTGCATTCAGGAAGACTTTGGCTATTCCAGATTTCAGAAGTTTCTGGATTTTAGATTATACATTTAAATCTAGTAAAATGATCTATAGATATAGCAGTATTGGAGCTTCACTTATTGCTTACATCAGATAGAAAAATGGTAACCCTCTCACAACCACTCAAGGGCTGAAACTGAACCTAGCCAACATCAGTATGTCAATTCATTGCCACTGATCACTGTGCTGCTTCTCCCTAACCAGTAAGTATTTGAAAGTGACTTGCTGGGAATCTCAGCAGAAAGAAAAATCATGTTTAAGGCACACTTGCTTTTGTTATTGAGTATTATATTATCCATTTCTCAACTTTGTAAGAAGGGAGGAAAATTTTTCTTGCTATTTTAATTTTATTTAGATATTTATTTGTTTACTGGATTGGTGGTTTGAAGATCTGGATATTAGATGTCTCGATATCAGACTTTATACTGTATAAATGAAAAAGATGTGTAACCATTTTAACCCTCTAAGTGGCACAACTTTTTGGATCTGCTTATAAAGACGTGTATTTAAATGGCTTCTATTAACTAAATTTTTATAATTACTATTTTAGTTTCTGTTTCCATAAACTTCCATTCATCTGCAATATGCACAAAACTGTATCAAAATGCGATGTAAACCCCCAAGTATTTTTTACCTTAACCTGCAACTTCTTTGAAGTAGATTTTCCCATAAATTGTTGTTCTATCTTCTGATTTCCTTCTTTCCTTTTAAATTTGTTTTTACATTTCGTCTGCATTTGTTTCTGGTATTGATACAAGAATATTAAGAATTCTCAACCATTACTTTTCCATAAATTTTGTATTTTTGTCAATTATTATTATAATTATTTATTAAATTTCAATTGCATTTTCAAAGAATCTGCTTTTGTTTTCTAGGCATTTTAGCTGTAAATAAAGTTTAAAGCAAAGCTCAAAGGATTATATTTATTATATTTGAGTTAAAATATTTTTACCAAATGATAAAGAAACAAAATATCTCCCAAACTTTTCTGGTCAGCATGGGGCAGTGTTTATTTTCCCTTCAAGTAACCTGATCCTTATATTAGGTGCAAACAATTTAAATCATATTATTTTGGCAAATTTAAGAACAATAATTTCCATGCTAAAGAGCATATTTTTCTGCATAATCAATGATAGCATGAGGGAAAATTAGCTACATAAAGCATTCTTTGTAAGAAGATTAATATAAAAATTTATATTTCTTATATTTTTACTAAAAGCTGATACATGACTCAAGGTATCAAACTTTTAAAGCTTAATTTATCTTGCTAAATTTTAATTTGAAACTGTGCATGATGAAATATTTATATCAAGCATAAAATTTTTTGTTTTTATGGAAAAAAAAAAGAATCAATCCAAATATAGTCAAGTTGCAACAAGTCAAATGACTCCCCCCCCAGCAAAAAAAGTACTGAAAACTCAACCTTGAATTAGTTCAATTTTTGAAATGTATGCTTTGATATTCAGTCTGATTTCCATTTGAATTCCTAGTTCTGATAACTATTTCATCAAAAAATTTCAGCTTACCAAGGTAGTAACTGAAATTTATATTCACTGCATGGCAATTAAATAATCAGAGTGTGTTAAAAAAGTAGGTTGTAGAGCTTGCTTACACTAATACAACTTCCTGTATTAGTGTAAGTATGGCAGGTAATGTAAGAGAAGGCTTGTAGAGGTCTGTTTTTGACATATTTTACTATTTAAGTGAGCTATTTAGCCAAATGTTTAAAACTGAAATTCTGTTTTGATGCCTCAGCTTGTAAGTTCTAATGTTGCTTAAGCTAAAAACCTGTTTAATATTTCCAGGTGAGTAATACAGGGAGATAATCATCCCATCTTTATCTTAGATTCCAATAATACCAAGTGAATACAATAATATCAAACGTATCTGAATTTTCATTTGCACTATGACTTGGTAGTTAAAAGCTGGCTCGTTAACAAAACGTAAACTCTGCACTTTGTTCTTGAGAGTGTAACAATATTTTAAATACTTAAAAAAAAGAAGGGGGGAAAAACAGTAAATTAGAGACTTATTACTTGGCTACTATTTCAAGTGGTTCTACCAGTGGCTGAGAAAGATTGCTGAGTACTGGTAATTTGTTCCAGAGCCCAACACAGACAAATGAGATGGCTGCATGGTTGGCATTTGTGATCTTCTTGTGTGCAACATGAGTAAGAGCCGCATTTCTTTACATAAGTCTTCCGTGAAGGAATTTCTCTCCTTAGGCAGAGAGCTGCATGTGCTTTGTGATATTTAAATAGCAAACCAACATAATTTATATGCAATTTCTAAATTAAGTAAACCAAAAACGCAGCGAAAACCAATCTAGTTATCTAGTCATGAGAAATATGATAGATACAATGCCATGGGTGAATTGCAAGTAATCTCTTTCTGAACATAGATTGTCATTTGTTAGTTAAACTCATGCAATTTGTACTTTTTGGTATACCTGTATATCCAGAGAGAAGGACAACTTTGTAAATTTTTAAAATTATTTTACCAGAAAAATTTTAATAAATTCTTAAATATCTCTTTCTCAAATACTGGAACACTCTCTCATAATTTTAGGATGGTAATGTTTTTCCTTGCACTATCAAATTCTTATAATGGCACCTTGTTTCAAAGGTCTCAATCAGGATGAAATCAGCAAGCTGCTGAGAGATTTAGAAAAGGAAAATTTTGCTGATACCTATTCTGATTATTCAGATGCAGATGGAATATATGTTTTGATCAATCTTTTTTTTAAAAAAAAAATAAAGACTTTGAAGACAATTTTAATAATTTATTTGAATAGAGACAGCCAAATGAGCATGAGACAGCTGAGATTACTGCTGTGGAAAACAAAAAGAAAAGAAACTACATTTAGAAGATCGTAGTGTAATGAAATGCATAACACTGAATTTTTCTTGTTTAAACACTTTGGTTCAGGTCCCAGTGAATGAACTGCTTGTATGGTCTCTTTCATGGTTTTCCCCATGAAAGACCTGAACGTGAGCCAGTTCTTCTGAGACCTACACAAAAGTATCACTCTAGCAAAAACGCTGTTCAACTATGCCTTAATCAAATAATCCAGCTGATGTTTAGGCTTCTTCTCTGAGGCCAGTAAATATTGTATTTAATTACATCGTAACAACCAACTGCTCTGCAGGTAAGACCATTAACAATCTCATTAGGTAACTAATAGTTTGATCTAGATTCCAATGCAAGCAAATGAACAGATTTCATAGGCTTTTCTCCTCATGTGTAACATAATTATAAATTGCTTTCTCTCCAAAAGTCTTTGATGAAGATTAAGGTTATATTAGGAGTGACTCAACAAGCAAGTTCACTTGTTTAAAATCATTCAAAAGCAAGGAAACGGGGTTGCATATGAACTGAAGCCGAGAAACATAGAACTGGGGCCGAGAATGCGGATTTTTTACATGTGAAACGGTTTATAATGTTTACATTATAGAGTCACTGATGATGAAAAATGAATCCACTATTATAACCCAAAGAAGAAAAAAAATCATGGGTACCACCTGGCCATGCTTCAATATCGACAGCCATTCGGAATATTCATGAAAAAAATTGTGTTGTGTATATGGTGGGATCAACTTTGTGTATGTATTATGAGTTGTTCAACTTAAACGATTATTGGCACTCTACTGATTGCAACTGATGAGACTGAGCTGAGCACTCAAAGAAAAATACACCCATTACTACTCCAGAGACGACAAAATTATTTTCCTGCATAACAATGTTTCATCTACATGTTGCAGTGCTAGACAAAACCTACTTAGAAACACTTAAATGAGTAGTTCCCTTTCCTGCTGTATTCACCAGCCATTGTTTCTTCTGATTACCACTTGTTTCAACTGATGACGCATGACCTGTCTGAGCAGTGCTTCACATCATATGAAGATAGCAAAAATTGGGTTTATTTGTGTATAGCCTTAAAAGAATAAACTATTCTTCCAATGCATTATCTGTATGTTGCCAGAAAGATTGGGAAAAAGTAGTGGCTAGCAATGGACAATACTTTGAATAAAACATAACATACTATTCTTTCACAATAACTGCCCAATTTTTGATAAAAAATGCCAAGACTTATTTCTACTATTTTGATAGTTTTCATATGGAGTTTTAGACAGCAAAACTGGTGAACATTATATTTTTTAGCTTTTTTTAATTTGTAAATCTTGGTTTATTATTTTATTTACTGGTGTTGCAGATGTATTTAATGACTTTTCAGTTGATTTCTGTGTCAGTGGATTTTCTGTTGTTACCAATGATTTATCTTTGAAAATATTATAAACAGTACATTCCTTTTATGGGTATTAATTTCTACCCCATAAATGTAAGTCTTCTTTCTATGTAGAAGTAATGGTTGATGGTTTTTCCCTTTCCAATTAATAATGTTGCTTAGTTTGCCCTTAGAAATTTTAATATCATGCATTTCATAATGTTTTTGAATTATGGAATTAAATATTTCTTTTCTGAAAATTCAGAAGCATATCCTTCAATCCACAGCTTGTTTACATGCAACATTTTGAAAAACAAATAAATTAAAAAATAGTAGACAATATTTCTCGTCATAGATAATAAGCTGTTGCCAAAAATGTTTATTTCAAAATTTTTAATTCTTTATTGAAACTGTTCAAAAAATGTGTAAATACCTTCTGTAGAATCCCCGGGCTTAAAGGTTGATAAGTTTGCAAGATAAAACTTGTGTTGCTGCTGGTGGCTTGCATTTCAAACATAGTCCAGTAACTGATTCTGCCAAAAATAACAAAATTTTGCATAGCCAGCTGATGACCTCCTGTCAGTTCCATGGTAAGACGTGGAATTGGCAGAATAACAATGAGCTTTTATTTGAAGCTAATTCAGCACGAAAGTGAAAAGAACACAAAATTTGGGATTGAGGCTAATACATTTAATTGCTTCATATTGATAGCTTGTCTTCAGACAAGCTTATTCTCATTGCTTTTAGCATAATCCCAAGAATACATTTAATGCTTATGAGTGTAATATGTTGTTCTCAATAACATACTAATTTTAAATATAGTACGGAGTCTGAAATCTGGACATCCAGTAACTGGAATGGTCTAAAATCTAAACCACCAGCAATCTCTCTCTCTCTCTCTTTTTTTTTAAAGATTCTATACTATGACCATCAATACATCAATACAAAGTCAGCTTCAAAAACGACTCATGCAGTGATGTCTTAGCAATTTTTTCTTTTAAATATTAGTATCTGAATACCAAAGAATATGGTAACTTTTTATGCTGGCGTTATGCTTGCCGATGATTGCAAACTTCAGTTTTATGCTGCGAAGTGTTGAGTAGGTTGATGAGGAGAAAATTAACAGAAATTTCTTTCTATAATGCAAGAAATAGATTTTGTAAATGATAATGCCAAAAGATTGTATTTAGTGTTCTTTGAGTTGAAAATAATTCATTTGTATTTATTCAAATAAGCACTGAACTGAACCAGAGTTGGCGCATTTGCTGGCGGAACTTCGAGCAAGCAAATTTTTGAGAATTTAAAGAAGTATCAAGCAACAAAATTAAGGAATGACAAAATATTTAGAATTTAGGAAAGGCTCTGGAATGCATAATTTTTAACATTTAGGGAGCTGCTTGGCAGCAGAATTTAGGACCTGTAGAGACTACACAAAGCCACAAAATGTTTAGTGCCGGCTGTGTTTAAGCTTTACATGTCTGTAGGAATTTATTTATGTAGGACTCGGATAAGCCTTAAGCATGTCCATAAAATAGGCATAAGTATAATACATAAATAAACTAATAGAATTCAGGCTTAACTTTGATAGTGAACAATAGAAGGAAGATAAAATTTCATGGAACAACATGTCTTTAATCACCAGTCTCATGATATATTGTCATTAGTGTATAGTGGACGCTTACTAAGCCGTTTTGATGATAACCGTGAACTAAAAGGTTTACAGATATTAAAATCAAAAAGTGAAATTTTCTAATTAATGGAATTTATGGAGAAGTGGTAATAAATGGAAATGATATAACAGAAGTTTTTTCAGTGTGATGGCATTGCCCCAATCATCAATCACTAACAGATGGTGAAATCTGTAGCTGATTCTCAATTCAGAAGAAAATGACAGGCAGGTTGTTGAGAATGAAAAAATTTCAATTGACAATTTAGCAAGAATTCGCTACATGGCAGGTAGGCAGTTAGTGCGGATGAGAATCTTTCACACACAAACAGATAGATAGACAACCATTCTAGAAATAGAAAAAACATGTTATTGTAACCCTAATTTGTGCTTGTTCATTGAAAAATTATGATCAGATTTTTAGACTGAAAACATTGCCACTCATAGCTATATAGTATATGTATAGGGATACATTACTTCTTGGGAGGTAAAAATGAGAATTGGTTCTGAAAACAGCATTTTTTTCTGTCTCTGTTTTACATTAAATAAAACACAGTTAATAAATTCAGATATCTTTATTAGAAATAATTTTTAAAATACATGTTTTTTTGTAATTCACTTTTTGTCTCTAAAAATTTTATAATTGATGTCTGCACATAGTTCTTCTATCACTTTTTCTCTTCAAACATTTCTTTATAGCAATGAATTGTGTTGTTTATCATTCAGCAAATTGTAAGGCTACATTCAATACTGGGTCAATTTATAAAATATGCTATGAGAAAGTTTCAGCCATTCCAATATTTTTTTTATAATTTTTCAGTTATCATCTGAATTAGTAAGTGTTTTATTATCTAATTCATTAGTTCTCAATTTGACATACTCTTTGTTAATGGAATCTAACTCATTGGAACAGGATTGCTGTGTGGTTTTCCCAGTGTTATTAGTGATTTCAACAAAAGAATTTCAAAGCCAATGAAAGCATTTCTTGCCGTTAGTACATGCCATACTTATATTTTTGATAATGTTTCTAATATTATAGCTCTATCAAAATTTTGTTAGTAGTAGGTGCGTTTTCTCTTGTTGTAACTTTTTTGCTTGAGAAAAAGTGCAGCAAAAGATTGAAATATATATTGTATTAAATAGCTTTAAAACCACACAAAAAGAGACTTGTATAAAGGGGAAAAACTATCATTTATGTAATAAAAGTAATTTTAAGTACTAACTTTTCAAAATTTATTTTTATTTTACTCAGTTATTTTTTACATTGAGTGTCTTTTATAGTATGCACAAACCACTTTTGCTTGTCTCATAACTCAGAATACTATGCATCTCTTGGAATCAGTTTGTAGGAATTTGTGTGCAAATGTAATTTATTTTATTATTATTGTTATTTAGGTTAAAGGTTCCAAAAAGTTTAAATCCAGTTGTTACAAAGACAGATTCTCATCCCTTAGTATCCTGGGAAAGTGACAGGTAAAATAATAATAATTGCTGTTCTTATTAATGAAAGTTATTTTATGAAAAAAAAATTAGTGTAATTTTATTAAAAGTTTCAAATAGTTTTTATTTTAGTTTTCTGATAGTGTAACATTTGTTTATTTATTTGCATTAGTTAGTATTTCCATTGAGCTGCTTGGTCTAAAATTTTTTATATTATTTCCATCATAAAGTGTTTTATAGCGTGCGTGGAAATGCATGACATAGTTACAGTTGACAAGATCATTTATAAAAATTTGCTTCTTCAGTACAATCAAGACTAGAATTATAAAACATTTTCATAACTGAATTGTTTTACAAAAATAAATGTGTCAGGTAATCATTTATGTAAAGGACATTTGTAAAAGTTGCTTCTTCAGCACAGTCAAAACTAGAATTGTAGGAATTTTTCATTATTGAATTGTTTTATGAAAATAAATTATCAATTAATCATTTCTTAAAGGACTACAAAGAAAATATTTGTCCAGTTTTAGTAATGAAATGTGGTCAAATGTTGTTAGCAGAACACCCGAAGATTTCAAAATTTATTCTGCTTAATACTAATCAGATGTATATGGTCCTAACCCAATTCCTATTCTTTTTGATATAATATGAATTGATAATTAAATCACTTTTGAAATGTTGATTTTTTTTCTTGTGTCATGTTCAGAGTTAGCGATGTGAACTTTTTTTAAGCAAAAGGACAATAGGTTTTTTATTATCTTAAATATTTCTCCAGATTTTCTGCATTTCTGTTACACATAGAGCTAAATTGAGAGCTATAAAAATTTTTGGGGTCAAGATATGGTGGTCATTGGCATACTCTATGACTAAAATTATGTCAGACTTCATAATAATTATGCATCGCTAACTCTGAACTTCATTATGTTTCTTTCACATTATGTTTCTTTCACATTATTTAAGTTCATTAATGCAATTTTAGTTTATTTTTCATATTACTTTCTAAAAATATCATACTTATGAACTAATATTTTTCATTCATTTATAACATTATTTTTTTAATGTGAGTAGTTTTTTAATGCTTGCATATGATTTAATTAGAGTATTTTATTATCTTCATCTTCTTTATGCTTTTAATTCAACCAAATGTTCTTAAAAATTTATTATATAATTTAATAGTTATTAATTTTCTCAATGCTGTACTCATTTTCAAATAATAATATTTAAAAAAAATTCAAAATTGATATGTTATTTTTAGTGATGAGGAAATAGATTATCATCCAATATCAAAGTCTGCTACTAAGGAAATTACAGAACAGTTGATAAAAGATGGATATAATTTAGATCTGACTCCTGATGATGAAGATCTTGATCTGATACCACCTAAGCCTCTCACTCAGAGATGCGTATGTTGCAGTCTAAGTTGCATGTGTCTCATACAATAAACTATAGCATTTTGGGAATGGTCACTAAGTCAGATAGAATATTGATTGATACCATTTTTGTTTATAAGTCAAAAAACATGTATCATAAATATTTGTCTAATTTGTGTTGTATCTGTGATGGTTGTCAATTATCCTAGACAAGTGTATTTCAAATATTTTTAAAATAATCATAAGCATAAATTTCTTGGGTGTATTAAGTTTATTAATTATATTTAGCCACTATATTATTATCACGATTTGTGATTTTTTATTATGTCAGTTTTTCAAAATATGCTTTGAGGACTGATTATCATCATGCTGAAACTGTTCTTTTAAGCGCAATTGTCATCCTTTGTACTAAATTTTGCAAAGTGCAATCAGAAATATTGCTATATTTAAAAAATAGTTAATAGAGAATCATTATCTGAGTATAATTTTGTTATATTTATTTTCATATCTGAATTTAGGAGTACTAGAAACAGAAGCTAACTTTTTGTATAAACGTGTATATTTTTAAGGAGATGATTTCTTTATTTGCACTTATGCAACATGTCTGGTCAATTGCTATTGATTTTTAATCTTATTGTAAGTTTTAAAATAGTCTTTTTATTAATTGTATGCAGTTCTCTTGCCATGTGTTTATAATTTGTTGAAATAAGTTTTCATTTTGTTGTGCATGTAGTCAGTCACATAAGCTTTATCAGAACATTAACAATACGCACAATAAAATATTTCATTAATATATAGTCATACCCAACAAGAAAAAAATATTTCATGAAAGAATAGTTGATTTCTCTCTCCCCTCATTTCTTTTGAAGATAAGGATTAAAAATTGTCCTAATAGTTTTTAAGAAAATGTTCAAAAAATTATTAACAGGATTGCAGGCATTCTTATATTTCAGTACAAGGGAATTACTTCTACTAAACGCTTCAGTTCTGTTAAACTGTGCCAATTTTAAATTCTCTTCCAACCTGTTAAAAGAGAAAATTAGTTTTAAGGAATTTTAATAAAGTTTATGGAATTTTAATGTAATGATTATAGAAAAAACACTGTTCAGTTATACAATGTTTATAATTTGAAAATCATTAATATCTATGATCAACTGTTTTGTGTACTGAGACTTTTTAATCCTATCTTTGCATTTTTTGCCAAAGCCAAAAATGCTTGCCAAATTAATCTTCTTCCACATTTATGTGTTTTATACCAGTTTCATTTATGAATCTTTTGTATGATTTTCTGTGTCTAAAAAAAATTTTAGATGATAATATGTTATTGTTTTGTGATATATTTTCAGAAGTAAAATGGTTTGATAAATAGTGCATGCTAAAAATAAGTTTTTTGAAACAAAAAGAATAATTGCTTGTAAAGGAATGAAAGTGAAAATTTATATTTCATTTTTAAATCAATAAATAAATATATCTGCTTTTTTTAGTGAGTAAAAAGTTACATTGAATTTTATCTTTTATATTTATTAAAAGTGTTCTTTAACCCCTTGAGGACCCGTGCGTGGAGAACGAAGTGCAGCCATGGTACCGAACCCCTCGAAATGGAACGTCGCCAGCTGTCTACTTCTACTACTGATAACTTCAAAAGTCTTTATAATTATTAAATTATAAAGACTTTTGATAAAATTTTAGAGCTAAAATAGAAAACTAAATTTTTTTGGTATGCTTTTCTATATATTAGTGTAATTAGTTATATTCAGGGTTCGTACGGTCCTTAAGAGTCCTTAAAAGTCCTTAGGTTTTTTAGAATCGATATTTGGTCCTTAAAAGTCCTTAATTTCATCCCAAAATCAGTAGAAGGTCCTTAATTTTAATCATCTAAAATTTCGGTCAATTTTTACGATTGCCATTTCAAGCGCAAATTAGCATTTTCGAGGAATATTTTTGGTGATTCACTGACAAATATGGTTATTGTTTGAATTTGTTCCTATTTCTAATATAAACGGTGCGATACTCGAGTTTCTAGGCAAGAAATGAAAGATAGGCATTTCGAAATTCTTTTTTCTAATGAAGAGCTCTTAAACAACTTTTCCTTTTTGAAGATGCGAATTGCTTTATTAAACGGTTCTAAATTTGGCTACTTATCAACATTTGGCGATTTTAAGATCACTTTCTATAGAAAATTTTTAATTCGGAGATCTGTAAATTTTTCAATACAACAGAACATTGTAACGTTAATAAATTTCGTTAAAATAATGGTAATATATCGAAAGTATATTTAAAAACTAACATTGAAGTAAAACATTTTATTTTTCTGTGTGAAATTATAAAGAGATATTTCTTTTCATTTTGGTAACTTATTGTTACAATATTTTGAATCCGAAAATAAACAAGCTAATAAATGCTAAAAAGCATAATTTACAAAACAGTTCTTAGCAACAGCAAAATAGCTGTGTAATTATTTTAAAATGTCTTCTTTTTTATTTTTTCATGGTAAGAGTTTTTCCCCGTTTAATTGTCTCAGAATATTCAGAACTTTCAGAATATGCATTCGCTTTCTCTTTTTTTTTTTTTTTTTTTGTGTGTGTGTGGATTTTTTTTTGTCAAATACTTCTGACTACTTGCTGTTGCAGAATTGGTAGTGGTAGTCTTTCTTTCGGAATTTAGACATTGCACTTTGGAAAATTTAGAAGGATTTGAATGCAAGATTTATAGATCTTAAGATTCTAGAAAAATGTGACAAAATGAAAAATGTTTTCATAGTATTAACTCGTAATGGATGTATTTTACAGAATGTCTGTGATGAATAGCTTACTCTTTGGAGAAGTTTTGGGAGAACGATGAAAACCTAATATTTGAATGTTTTATTTCTGGTCCTAGAAATTTTTTTTAACATGATTATCCCCCCCCCCTTGTGTTCTTTTTTCTAAGCAGAAGCATGGAAAATATCA
The DNA here is from genome assembly GCA_000611955.2 of Stegodyphus mimosarum. NCBI lineage: Eukaryota > Metazoa > Arthropoda > Arachnida > Araneae > Eresidae > Stegodyphus > Stegodyphus mimosarum. Next base: position 1,475 of record KK114346.1, on the reverse strand, counting down.
GTAATGCTTCTAATGTTGGCATATGGACACGTATCTACAGAAAGGAATTTTCTTTTAAAAAAGATCTAACAGCTTAAAAGATTATCATATGTATCTTATATATCTCAATGCATGACAAGCAGGGTTGGCGTTAGGCATTTTTGTACTTGATGCAGTCTCTGTGGGTTCTAAATTCTGTTCCCAGTGCCTGTCCTGAATTCTAAAAGTTTTGCTATTTCTATATTTTATTGCTCTGTGCATCGCTAAAATTCTAAACGTTCTGCCACACCGGCTTTGACCACATATCATTTCATATTTACTCTCAGTGTTCATATTATTTAAGGAATAAAATTAGCAGCTTCTGTTTATTTTAAATACATGTAGTTTTTAGAATAACAAAATTCTTTAAGTAAATCAAAAAATTCTGAAATGCAGAGGAAACTTATTGAGAAAAGAAACTGAATGCATAAAGAGAGAAAATTATTCTTTAAATATATGTACAGTTAGTATTATGTAAATTAGCCAATTATTTATAATTTCAGCCTGTACTATAATAGCTTCTTCCTTTTTTTCCGCACCAGAATGCAAATTGTTTAGATAGTATTTAAACCGAGGTTTTTGTATTGTAAGACAGAGAGTGTTTTTGGCTTCTGCTTGCATGCTGCATTAGTTCCTGCCAGCTGATGATAATTCATAATTATTCAGCTTTGTGTTATCGCTACCGATATTTGAATCTGTTAAGATTATGAGTTACTGAGCCAGCTTAGATTAAAATCAAATTGTGCTGTCTTTGATTACTAGTCCACACTTTTAATTTGAATTTGACTCTTCCTGTTTAGTTACATCGCCATGAGTTGTAGTTCATTCTGCTAGCATAAGAACACGCACTTTTACTATAAGTTCTGTTTAAATAAAGAGGTTTATTCTAACTTTTATCTGACTTTATAATTACTTTCAGACATGATGATAATTTGCTTCATGCCTGTCAAGAGTTTTCGACTATTTAACTTTTAGCAGATCATATAAAATCTCATAGGACATTGACATCATAAGACATTGACTGTCGAGACATTGACAAGTTAGGAGATGAAGCAGAAACTAATGTGAACATTGGTTTGCGTACTGAAACAAATTTCTCATTGTTAGAAAAGATGCTTAAAGAGAAGGAAATTGATATAAATTAGCCATAATGTCTGGGAAGGCTTCAAATTAAAAAGATGCATAAATAATTTGTTGAGTATTGTTGCTGCAAAACATAAACGTGTTGTAGCTTTTAATGTATTATTATCCTGATGTCGTTTAAGAATCAATGTCATAAGTTACATGTATTTTAAACTGTGAAATGTTATTAGACTGTGATTTTCATCAAATATTTAAAAAAATAAATAAAATTTAATAGTGGCGAGGTAAATCTATATTATCTACTACCTACATAACTACCTAATTCAATTATTGGTAACTAATTGCTCACCTTTAAAAGTTATCTCTACATCGAG
>KL813758.1:0-10786 GCA_000611955.2 Stegodyphus mimosarum | reverse complement strand
CCCTGGAAGCTCTAGCTATCACTATCACAACAAGCACTTCACGCACAGTCACTTTTGTCTCTGCCTATGTCTCATCCAACAATAGATCACATGTCAATATTGTGCAAGATTTTGAAGCACTGACTAAACTCAACAATAAAGTAACTATAGGTGGAGACTTCAATGCACACCACCGCGAGTAGAACTGCAGCAATAACACCTTCCTAGGAAACGTAATATACCGTTTTGCCACTAAGGCTGGTATTACGCTCCACAGACCCCAACACGTTATGACGACAGATCTTCTTGATCAAGGGGTGTACCTTTAACTTGATCTTCTTGATCTGTTAAAACCAGGGATTACTCAGGAAAAAACAGGAGCAAATTTTCATGCACCAACTAATGTTGCTAATGAAGTAAATAATAATTCCCCACCCTCTGCTGCACAGTCTATTACACCGTCTCAGGAAAATTCAAGAGTCAACCCAAAAAATGGCTCAGTTATCACCAAAAACCAAAGATCCAGTGATATAAACAATCCCTCGGATCTATCCGAGTTATTCAAAATTATGGAGGAAGTCCAAGGCATTTTTGGTTACAACCTTGGCAAAATAATAAGCATATATAAAAGCAAGTTACCAGCCCTGAGACGGTGTGATAACTTACTCGATATGATGCAAGTACTGCATTTGATATTTGAAGAAATCCACGGGAAAACTAATAACTAATTTATGGCCCGTGAGTTTCGTGTAGTGACATGGAATGCAAATGGTTTAAACCACAAAATTGATGAATTACGTATTTTTGTAAATGAGTATAGTCCTGATATCTTACTCCTACAAGAACACAAGCTTGGTCCTGGGGTAGAGAATGGCAGCGATCAAGGTACCCTCCCGATAGAGTACGATTAAACCAACTTAATCGCCAAGTCAGGGCCCTTACTCGAAAACAAACAGACCACGACTGGGCTGTTTATCTCTCCTCGCTCTCTCCAGAAGAGGGTAATATCTGGAAAGCTACAAATAAACTTCTGAGATGCCACACAAACATTCCGCCCTTAACAGGCCCACAAGGAATTGCTTACACTGATTCTGAGAAAGCTGAGTCCCTAGCTGATCACTATGCTATTCAGTTTCACACTAACAACGTACCTCACACCCAAACAGAAAACCTAGTCACCCAGACGCTTACAAATTTCCTCTCAAAACCACACACAACCAACATTCCTCCTGTCAAACCTTCAGAGGTCTATGACTACATCATGAAGCTCCAAACTAAGAAGAGTCCAGGCCTAGATGGTGTAAACAACAAAATGCTGAAGAACATGGGTGTGCTGATGCTAGTCAAGTTAACTAGTATCATTAATGACATGCTTCGTCTTGCTCATTATCCAACTCCTTGGAAGACTGCAGTGGTTGTTCCAGTCCTTAAACCCCAGAAGCCAGCCACCAGCCCTGTATCCTACCGCCCCATCAGCCTGCTGTCATCAACCAGCAAAGTCGCTGAATATATCATCCAGCAGAGGTTGCTTGAACATCTCAACCACAACAACATCATTATCTCAGAGCAACATGGTTTCAGAAAGAAACACTCTACCAACCACCAACTCTATAGAGTTACTGAGATGATTTCACATGGACTAATGAATAAATCTATAACAGGGGCAATATTCCTCGACGTAGCAAAGGCCTTTGACAGAGTTTGGCTGGAGGGCCTCATCCACAAAATCATAAATCTGGGTTTCCCAGATTACATCACACACATCACGTATTCTTACCTTATGGGTAAACACTTTGTCGTTCGTGTAAACAACAAAATTTCCACCCCCAGGCCTCTAAAGGCTGGGGTCCCACAAGGGTCTATTTTAGGCCCGCTATACTTCAATATATACACGAACGACATCCCACAAACACCACACACCACTCTAGCAATGTATGCTGACGATACAACAATTCTCTCACAAAGTGCATCTCACGGCTCAGTAATACAGTCACTACAAGATCACGTACATGCACTGGAGTCCTGGCTACAGGCATGGAAAATAAAAATCAACGTGGAGAAGTCAGATGCTATATTATTTACAAGAAAGAAACTGATCGACTACAATATCCATGTTGATATGTATGGTACTCCAATCCCTTGGACCAAGCAGGCCCGTTACCTAGGTGTTGTTTTAGATCAATGTCTCACATGGACCCCTCACATTACACAACTTATTACCAAGTTCCGGGTACGTAAACGTACACTTTCCCCTTTAATTGCTCGGAACAGCGTTCTCTCTGTTGACAATAAATTAGTCATTTACAAAACCATGTTGCGCTCCATCATCACTTATGCCGGCCCTGTCTGGAGGTATGTTTGTAAAACTAAAATGAAAAAACTGCAGACTTTGCAAAATGTTGTACTAAGACAGGCGGTGAATTGTCCGTGGTTTATTAGAAACTCGGCAATTCACCGTGAATTTAATATCCCTTATCTAGAAGATTTCATTGTTAAACTGGCCAAAAAATTTTTCAATAACATGCATAGGTCGTCTAACCCTACCATTCAAGTATGTAATTATGATTATAACTCACCAAGCAATAGGAAACGGCGGTGCTCAGGAATATAACTCAATGATATATTCAAAAAAAAAATGCCATTTAATGTAATGCACCTATCATAATAATGCTGTCATATGTATGTAATAATATTAATATACCTCTTTCCTAACATGTTTTCATTTCTATGTATCTGTAATTTTACTTTGTATTTGTATCACCTTGCTGCTGCATGATACTTTATTTGATTGTTTTTGGTCACACATACGACTCCTTTCTGAACGGTAACTTACTCTTCACACCCACTTACTTTCTCATCTCCTTTAAGCCAGGCAGCCATAGGGGTAGCTGACTTGTGTCGTTTGGTTCTATTCTTATCAATCTATCACTGTCAACATCGTCTGCCATCTACATAATTGCTTATCCAATCTATAAGATATGCCTTAGATAAGATATGCCTCATATTAGACTTCGAAATGCCAATTAATAGAAAATCGTCCATCAGGTTCGATAGTGGGTAGCGCATTCCGCGCGGGCACCTTTCCGCAAGTACATATGTACAATTTGCCTGAGCCGACGCCTCTCTCTTTCAGTTCATTAAGAATTTTACTATCGTTCACTCTTGGCACTGTGCCACAAATTTTGCTTTCTGAAAGTGCTTCTATTTGAAAGGAGAAAGATTCATCTAATGACGAAATGAACAAAAATTATAAACATCGTGATTCTGCACTTGCGTTTATCTCCCCCCGAATAAAGCATGCTTCAATTTAATTCGCCTTAATGGTTTTAAATGTAAATCCTCTACTAATTTTTTACTGACATACGAATGCTGAGAAGCTGTATCCAGTATTGTGCGTACTTTAAGCTCAATATTTTTAAATTTAATTTTAACCGTTAGAGTCATTAAATAAACATTTTCTGTTCTACAGTTATTAGTCAATGTACTGGTTTTCAGTTACGTCACTTCGAGACTTTTCATTTGCGTTTTTTTCTCGGCGATTGGGACACATTATAGAATGATGATTTTTAAGACAGTGCATGCAAGAAATGTTTACTCGACATGTTTTACAAGTATGTCCCAATCTAAAACATCTAAAACAGGCACCCTTTTTAATTAATATATTTCTCTTAGCTTCTAATGTCATATTTCTAGCGGAAAAACATTCCTTAGTTGGATGCCGTTTCTCGCAAAAGAGGCAGTTAAAATTGCGCTTACCTGGGCTCTCAGAATTCGATGTACTCACTAGTGCCGCTGCAGTGGCGGAATATATATTTTTATTTAGCGTATGATTGGAACTAAATCCAGTACGGGCTAACACAACCATTTCTTCTCCTTTCACTTCTTGTTTCAGGAAATTCATCAAATTTTCAAGACATCGGTCATCAGCTCGAGGTGTTTCTTTTAAATTTCTGCTCCTCTCCCAAGCAATTAACACTTCTTCGGGCAGGCAGGATTCTACTAAAGGCGTTAGGAAATCACCATACTTCTCTTGAGTTCTCCCAAGACTTTCTAAAGCTCTAATCTTGGTTTCTAAATCATCGTAGAGCGTAGGAAGATCCGTCTTCACACGTCCACTGCTTGCATTACGCATAACCATGCTTAGAAGATCTCTTACGTATATCTGTACAAGTAAGTCTTCTCTTCCAAACCTCTCTCGAAGCTGGGCGATTGCTTTCGGATAATTCGACGCCGTTGCAGGAAAGCTCTCCGCTACCCGTGCGGCTTTGGAATCAGGAACAACTGCTTGCAGAAGGTACTGGAATTTATCTTCATCTGCAATCGTAGGATCCTCATGGATCTTCGAAAACTGGCTCCAAAACGTCAGAAATTATTTGGCCTCGCCGCTGAATTTCTTTAGCTCGATCTTCGGCAGTTTAAATTTGCGTTTCTCAGGTAATTCAGCAGGTAAAGAAGGACTTTTCAACGTCTTTTCGATTTGAGAACACAGTTCAAAATATCTATCTTTGTAGGGTTCAGATGAACTAAAATCTTCTTCATATAACGTTTCAGCATCTTCAGATTGAAGAATTCTTGCCGTTACTTCCTTTTGGCAAATTTCAAGTCGATTAAACTTGTCTTTAATTTGCAGTTCCAGAACCGAAAGTAACTTTAAATCTTGAATATCTGATTTCAATTCTGCATCAATTTTGTTTGCACAAGACGTAAAGGAAGTTCTTAGACATTTCCGTTCAGTTTTCAGCTGTGTAAGATCCATTTTCAATTTATTTTAGCTGTTATCGTGCCGCACATTGGCGCGCCAGAAATGTTGCCTAATGATCTTTCAATCTCTAGACTAGCTCAGAAGGGGATTCGGGTGGCGTACTGATGCCATTCCCAACATAATTAATTACTCTTAAAAAAATACTGATTCATTTATAAAGACACAGTTATTAGCACTTATTGGCTTTTTCTGATTCCCTGCTTGTATGTCGATTATCGTGCCTGTGGATACTTTCTTCTTCTGGCTATACAGCAACGTGAATGTCAGTCGGTTCACATATAATTTACTGAAGACTACCATGATTACTCTAGTTGTGCCATGTTGTTCCTCAAGGACACTTACATGCTCATCTTGAGCACTATGGAACTATATATGTTCGAAAATCGTATGTGTTGTTACCCTGGGATAGCGGTCAATTTGATTGTTTATTGTGTCTGTGTTGTGTTGTTGATATGTGTTTTCTTCCTTATTTAATTTGTTTTTTTTAACACAGTTTTTTTTTATTTAGTTATATTTAGTTTTTTACTTTCCTGTTGTGCCGTCTATCCAGCTTTTTTAATATGAGATAAAAGAAAGAGAAAGAGAGAGGTTAGATATTGGGAGAGAGGGGTTAAATTGATACTGATTTGTAGTGGCAATCATGCTGGATGTGATTATGCTGTTTGTGATGTGAATTAAACACCCCTTTTTGATCATAAGATCACTTCGTGCTCAGGCGGGTTGGGGTGTTTTCAGCAAACGTACCCTGGGATAGCGAAGATTTTCGCTGGAACCCGTTAAAAGCGTCGCACGCCTGAACCGAGGTTAGAATACATGCAGATGCCCTCCGCCCAGTCCAAGTGAAGCCAAAAAAGGGGGAAACCATGCCTTTAGTAGTCGTGGCTTAGAGATTGACGTGCTCTAACCACACCCAAATTTGTTCCTGGTACTACAACTAACTACACGGAATTTCGTTTCTGGCAGTTATAATTCGCGTTCTTTTTCCTTTAGTTTTCGCGGCATTTTATTTTTTTTTCTACATTTTCTACATTATGTAATTGCAATAATTTCTACAGAATGTAATTGCATGCTGGGATTAAAAATATTGCGAACCAAAATAATAATAGTAATAATAATAATAAATAAATAAATAAATGACGATGAAACCATAAATTGATTATATTTTAATTTTCCTAAAGATAAAATTCTCGTATTTTCCGTGTTAGAAATAGTATTTATGTTCTGGAAAACCTTAACTTCAATAAGCAAGAATAAAAAAATTATATAAATTCTATACTGTTATTGTTAAAACTCACACAACAAATGTGACTAGAAATCAAATCCTGTTATTATATATTTACTTGAGCACAAAACAAGATAAAGTTATATACATGAAAGGTAAGATTGTAATATAATAAGATCACCTTTTGAAGTAAACTCGTTTCTTTTCCATGGACAGCTAGCCCCTCCCCTGTCCTTGTTTACTTACCGTTTTGATGTCACATCTAAGTTAATCGAGTATCTCATTTATTATTATTGTTGCGAAAAATTCGGCGGTTGCGCCTGTATGTAAGCTTTCCGGCATAGCACTAGGATTGCCGTAAAATAGTGTATGGTAGGGTTGCCAGATTGGCGACTTTATCGCCCATTTGGCGACCAAATGGGCGATATCCCATGGTCCAATCAGGAAGCTTCTAGAATAACTTCCTGTCGAGATATTTCTCGAAACGTGTCGAACTTAAAGAAAAGCTATATAAACCCTTGCGTTTCTGAGAACAGTTGTTGCGAGAGTGTGATTAAGAGTGTGATTAGTTGTGAGAATCGTGACAATAGCTGCTTACTGTGAGTGCTAAGCTACGCGAGAGTTTTGTGAACGGAAAGCGATCGAGATAGTGCTTTGCCGTGAAGCTACCTTTACAGTATAGCTTGACAGTGTATTGGTGATTGTTCCATGGTGTTTATTATAAGTTTAGTGTTGCCGTGAAGCTACCTTTACAGTTACAGCCTGAAGCTGTGTTGCTGATTGTTTCAGCGTATTTATTGTAGATTTTCGACGCTTTTAAAGGTAATTTTGGAACTGTGCTGTAAACTGTGCTTTTTATTGTTCTGCATCGTGTTTTCATCGGATACTCTCAAAGCCACGAACCCGTAAAACGCAGCAACTGGTGTCAGAAGTGGGATTTGAGCGTGAATGCCCGTCACCCGTCTACAGGAGAAAGCAATGGCGGAGGAAATGAATGCTTTGATGGACATGTTAGCAGCTCTGAAAGCCGACATGTTAGCAGCTCTGAAAGCTGGACAAGAAGAGATGAAACAAATGAAAGCCGGACAAGACGAGATAAAAGCCGGATATAATGCGATAAAAGCTGGATATGAAGAGATGACAGCTGTGATGAAAGTCGGCCGAGAAAAGGCGCGAGAACAACTCCAACAGATGAAATTCGAGCTTGCCAATTCGAAACTGGATTCGAAATTGAAATTCGAAACTGGAGCCATAAAAGAAGATGCGAAAGTGCCAATATTTGCGTCTGAAGAATCAAAGGAAGGAGAAATAAGGGGAATAGCTAATCAACTGCCTGAGAAAAATCAAGAAATGATGAATGAAACATCTAACGGGGTTAAAAGAAAAGAAGGAAAGCATGAAGAAATAAAAGACGGGAAAGAAACTTTTGATTCTCTAGTGCCTGAAGTAGAGACAGAAGAAAATGAAAATGCGACTGTCGAGATCATAGAAACTGATAGTGAAGTTACGAAGTCGCAGTTGCCAAGTATTGAACCATCTGAAAATTTATGTGACTCTGAGATGGAAGAAGCTGATGTACAGCTTACGCAGAATGATCCAGTATTGCAAGAAAATTTACCCACTTCGCAAACTCTATGTGTGTCTTATAATGAATATTGTGTAGACATGGACTCGATTCTAAGCCAGGATACTTCTGTTTGTAAAGGATCGGATTGTATTCATGACCCTAGTGCAAACTTCGGAATTGGTTCCCAGGAAACGGAGGAAAATAAGCATGTAGCAACTACTAAAATTACCAAGGTGAACTGCACACACGATGCGAATAAACTACAGAGTGGTGAACGAACTACAGAGTGGAAAACGACAAGGTTTGGCTGTGGAATCCGAGCCTTCGTAAGGGCATTTCTCCCAAACTGCAATCGCATTGGGAGGGTCCCTACACAGTCCTCAACAGACTTTGACGTCGTAATACGGATCCGTAAGTCTCCCAATTTCAAACCTAAGATTGTACATTATGATAGATTAGCTCCATACTATGGCCATAGTAATTAGTGATAGTTATTTTTGTTATGGGTACCCCGTATTTCGTAATGGTTTATTTTTTTGTATTATTCTTGTATTTCTTGTATTAATTTTATGTTTAATTGTGTGATTTATGCATAGTTGCTTGTACATAGATCTTTGTAATTAGTGTAAATGTTTATTTCTTTGTTATTTGTAAATACTGTAAATATTTGCAAATTTTGTTATTTATTAATTTATTTGTAGCTTTTTCGATTACTTCTTTTTGGCTCCCAACCAGGGATTGTACTGCCCGGGACGTGCAGTCCTTGGGAGAGGGCAGTGTTGCGAAAAATTCGGCGGTTGCGCCTGTATGTAAGCTTTCCGGCATAGCACTAGGGTTGCCATAAAATAGTGTATGGTAGCGTTGCCAGATTAGCGACTTTATCGCCCATTTGGCGACCAAATGGGCGATATCCCATGGTCCAATCAGGAAGCTTCTAGAATAACTTCCTGTCGAGATATTTCTCGTAACCTGTGGAACCTAAGGAAAAGCTATATAAACCCTTGCGTTTCTGAGAGCCGGCATTGTGAGAATTGTGAGAATCGCTGCATTGTGAGAATAGCTGCTTACTGTGAGTGCTAAGCTACGCGAGAGTTTTGTGAACGGAAAGCGATCGAGATAGTGCTTTGCCGTGAAGCTACCTTTACAGTATAGCTTGATAGTGTATTGGTGATTGTTCCACGGTGTTTATTATAAGTTTAGTGTTGCCGTGAAGCTACCTTTACAGTTACAGCCTGAAGCTATGTTGCTGATTGTTTCAGCGTATTTATTGTAGATTTTCGACACTTTTAAAGGTAATTTTGGAACTGTGCTGTAAATAGTGATTTTTGTAAATAAATTGGGCTTTTATTGTTCTGCATCGTGTTTTCATCGGATACTCTCAAATCCACGAACCCGTAAAACGCAACATTATTATGAAAACGGAATATCTGAGAACTATATATGTTTCCTCCTGCACGTTACACAAAGAAAATATTCAAACTCTTTCTTGAAGGCCTTTCAAACATACATTTCAATTATTCTACTTTATTATACATAGAAACTTTATTATACATAGAATTCTTTTACATAGAAATACAATAGGAAATATAGATATTATTTCGTTTTAACAATTCAGTACTTTAGGCTTCTCACATCTTCGCATAGAAAACAAGAAAACACACTGAGAACTTTGCACCAGCTGACGTTTAACCTCACTTCGCTTAGTAAGGGTAGCGTTTTCCTGCCCTTACGTGGCGTGGCTTATTTTTCTTCCCCCGGCCTCTTTGCCCCGGCTTCACTCTCTTTGTAATGCAATAGCCGAGACGCCATCTCTATATATTCTAACCTCTTTGCTACTAACAGTGATCGACAACGACAGATTTGATGTGAGCTGCATCTGGTTCACATATGAGGTACATTTTCATTTGAATGAAATCATTAATAAAAAAAACTGGAGATTTGGGGGGCTCCGAAAATCTTCATTTGAGTGAAGAGAAAGCACTGCATTCGCCTAAAGTTACTGCATGGGCTGCAGTATGCACCAGAGGCATAATCGAACCCTTTCTCGTACGAGAAACGATAACTACTGAACATTACGTTAGAATTTTCGAACAATTTGTCAACACTGAACTAGCGTTGGAGGATCGACCAGGTATCGATTGATTCAGGCAAGATGGGGCATCGTTACTTAACATTCACTTAACCTAACCACAGCGAACAGATAAAGTTTTTCGCTTTCTTCACGAATACTTTGGGAATAGACTAATTGCATTAGACTATCCACAATTTACTGACACAGGAATAGCTTGGCCTCCATATTCTCCCGATCTGAGTCATTGTGACCTCTTTCTGCGGGGCGCATTTGAAAGACACTATCGAAACAATCCCACTACTCTAGATCAGCTCGAATCGTTGATTGGTGTTGCATGTGATTCCATTTCCGTTGACACATCGCAAGACGTGATGTCAAATTTCACTGTTCAGTTATGACACCTCATTGTTTCGAAAGGTGAACATATTGAAAAACTGTATTTTGATTGCAAGGGCTGCTTCACTTTATTGTTTTTAAGCCTCCTCTCAGAGAGAGTTTTCAGCGCATAGCGCCATCTGTTAACGATTTTCGGTAACTAAATTTTCTAAACTTTTGTACACAATTTTTACAGTTTTGTTAACAAACTTACAATTTACGGCATAATTCTATCAATCTTTGTTAAAAAGGTATATAATTTTGAAATTAGGGCTTATTCTATTATCATACTGTATCAAACCACATTATTATAATATGGTAAATTATATGAAATTGAAATCAGAGATGGCAACTTTAAGAATCAAACAAAGAAATTTACTGACAGATGAACAAAATAATAATTTAAAGATTGAACTTTTCAATAATTCCAGCAATTTTGAGACATTAAATAATTCTGGTGATAAATATGAGCAAATTTTTACTTAAATAAACCAAACTGCCAGCCTAACATGCCAGTGAAATAGAAAGTATTCGCCTGCCTAATTGTTCTTATGTCATAGGATTGGACACCTTGCTCATCATTACACGGAACTCAATTATTAATGAATAACCGCTTATATAATAGTTCTAGATCGGCCTGCCTAATTGTTCTTATGTCATAGGATTGGACACCTTGCTCATCATTACACGGAACTCAATTATTAATGAATAACCGCTTATATAATAGTTCTAGATCGTCTTTCTAGCGTTACCTGGTTAAGAGCTATACCGGGCTACTGCCTAGGCAGCGATGCCGGTTCATGAAATAAA